>JAQJVK010000003.1:16972837-17572837 GCA_035578135.1 Flexamia atlantica | reverse complement strand
CTGTCCTCTGTAAAAACGCCGCAATACCTCCAAACATAAATGACCGCATATCGGGGGATCTTCGTAATCTTGATATCTCACGTGGTTATAACAAATACCTTCAGGCATGTTTAGGTATTCCTTCAACTCCAAAGGTGGCGGCGCCTCGCCGAACGAATCGAAATATACGATATAATTATCTTTCTTCGTATAACAAGTCCAATGAGTGCCGCCCGACTCCAGATCACCTAAATTAATAATAGCACACTCGTTTTTGCGCGGCTTGTCAGGTAAACACTCTCGCATAAAAACACCACGGAAATTGTTGATTTTCAACTTGTTAGCCCATGTCTCCAGTTCAGACATGGTCAGCGGAACTAGTTTTTTTTATCCTCTCTAATATCTTTAAGAGTCTTATGCAATTTTCTGATTACATGTTTCTCCAGACCGGCTCCGGTTTTATCTTTATTAATCAATTCGTCCAGTTCATTCTCTATTAAATTTTTCAACCACGGCACGAATTGAGTCTTCAACACAGGCGCCACTTTATTCTTTATCAGAGGTGAGGCAAATTTCTTAAAATACGGAATATTGTTTTCAGCCAGTTCTAAAATTTCCTTCAAAAGACCTCCATCAATCATTTCCTTTAACTGCGAATAATCAAAAATCAACCGTGTCCCTCTATTGTTTTTCAACGCTTTTTCTACTTGTTTGTTTTGATCACTATCGAGTGACACTTTAGTATTACCATTTTTTAATTGATCTTTTGTTAACGTAAGCACAGCGCGTTTAAGCTTCTTATGAGCTAACCGCAGCTTATTCAGTTAACCCTTGGTCAAATTTATCTTCCTCGTATGACTCACCATATCTATATATATACGAGAGGCATTATCGAATTTATATAAAAAGTTCGAACTCGTCGAAAGTTCGTAACATTTTCCTTCGAACGAAATTTTAAATTCGCTAATGTAAGAGATGAATTCCTACTGTCGCACGTGTAAAACGCAAACGGCTTCGGAGAACGTGAAGACTGTGAAAACGAAAAATAAAAGATGGTTGGCGAGTTCCGATTGTGCGGTCTGCGGCGGCGTTAAAAACTCGTTTATCAAAGAGCCGCCCGAAGTGGTGGAGGCAAAAGAACTGCACAAACCGGTAGTGAAAAATTTATAAAACGCAGGATAATCATGAAAGGTCTGGATAATCTGTGGGCCGCAGATCTGCTCATCATGAAACAATTCGCCAGAGAGAACAACTGGTACAAATACATCTTAAACGTGATAGACTGTTTTAGCAAATTCGTCTGGTCCGAACCGTTGAAGAAAAAAGACGGCGCAGTAGTGACGGCCGCTTTTGTGAGGATAATAGAGAGAGCGAAAAAGGACGGTCACACTACGCCCGAACTGCTGCACACGGATAAGGGGACCGAGTTTAAAAATAAACCTTTTAACGACATGCTCAAAAAACACGGCATAAAAATGTACCATACGGAGAGCGAGGAAAAGTCGGCGATAATCGAGAGATACCACAGGACGTTAAACGATAAATTCAGAGTCAAATTCCAAGTGAGAAACTCGCACAAATGGTACGACGTCTTACAAGAACTCACCGACGAATACAACAAACACGATTACCACAGCACGATAAAAATGCGTCCGGCCGATGTCAATAAGAGCAACGAGTCCGATCTGTTGAAAATGTATCAGGAGCTCGAAAGTGAAGTGCTGCGTAAAAAACCGAAATTCAACGTCGGAGACAGAGTCCGTATAACAGCGAGTAAAGTCGTATTTAGAAATAAATATAAACAAAACTGGACTAGCGAAATTTTTGTAATCGCGCAAGTTTTAAACACCAAACCCGTCACGTACAAAATCGAGGCTCTAGATGGTGAAGAAGTAATCGGTGGTTTTTATGAGAGGGAACTGCAAAAGACTGAATTTTGAGTATTTTTAAAAGTACCATCACAGTACCATTACCAGTACCATCACAGTACTATTAATATTTTTTAAAGTACCAGTACCATCACAGTACTATTAATATTTTTTAAAGTACCAGTACCATCACAGTACTATTAATATTTTTTAAAGTATCGGTACCATCGCAGTACTATTAATATTTTTAAAGTATCAGTACCATTACAGTACTAATGCACCGTCGTAATAAAAGAACCATAATAAAATCAAAAGTACCGATACAGTACCATTTCTTATTTATTTCGAAATTATCGTGACAATATTAAATCGGATTTTCTCATCGTCTAATATTATTAATTAGAGTCTCGTAGCTCGACATTGTATTTTTTAAATACCTAAAGTGCTTATATAGAATAACATGACTAACACGATTGACGTTTATCATACCGAGCTTACTTTTAAAAACCGTAATATCTCGATAGAGCGCAGTGTTGATAAAATATGTTGGTTTAAAGCAAACGATATTACCCATATACTGGGATACAAGAACCCCAAAAAGGCAATTTACGATCATGTGAACGAAAAATATAAAACTACATATCGCGATTTAAAAGTCAATAATCCGAATTTACATCTAAAACGAACGCATCCCGATACGGTTTTCATAGACGAACCGGCGATCGGGGTTCTGTTGAATAAATGCGCGAAGGAAAGTGATGAGTTTCAGGTGTGGTTTTTCAAAGTACTCGAAAATATACATTCGGAACACGCCGACCGAAATATCGAGAATGACGAATCGACCGAGTCAGAATCAGATTATGAATCAGACGACGAAAGCGAGGATACCTCGGACGATGTCGCCCGTTTGAAAACGGAAAACAGATTATTCCGTGAGATGATAGATAGAACGCAAATACAACAAATTTTCGGTGTATCGAAGAGTGTGGATAATAATAAGGAATATAAATTCATAGACACGCAAAAACGCTCTTTTAAAAAAGCTGTCGAGGATTCCTGCGGATACGATTTATGTTTCGAAACGGAATACATAATTATCGACGACGAGAATATGATAAAAAAGGTTTTGAGAAAAATAAATAAAGAGGGTGTGGAATATGAATATAACGGAAAGAGCAAATGTATAACGATTCACGATGATGATTTCGACCTGATCAACCTGGTTAAAAGAACAATGTCGGAAGTGATGTTGTGGTGAAATAAATACGTTTCCGATCGTACGAACTATATAATTTATTTTTTTATTTTTTCGATCGTAATAAAACATTAACGTTCGATCGGTTGTTTTTTCTATAGTAGGTACGAAATGAATAACAATAATAATATGGATATTGCGAGTGATGAGATTTCCGACGAAAGTTCTTCATCGTCTTATAATTCTGATGTGTCCAACACAGATGAGGATTACATGGACGATATCGCGAGTAAATTCGTTTTTAATAATCGAGAGGTTACAGTGTTGTTTGATGATGATAATAACTCTTGGTTTAAGGGTAAAGATGTAGCCGAAATATTAGGATATTCAAATTTAAAAAAGGCCTTACAAATGCGTGTTAATGATCGTTACATGAAACATCTGGCCTATATAGTTGGGCCCCGATTTGGGTCCCAACCAAATCTGAGCGATTTTGGTGGGACCAAACCTGTTTCGCATCATAAAGGTTTAGAAATTTACATATCTGAGCCCGGATTATATGAATTGATATTTTCATCAAAGTTACCGTCAGCGAATGACTTCAAACGTTGGGTCTTCGAAGACGTTTTACCTTCCATCCGTAAACATGGTGAGTACAAACTGAGAAATAAAAACGTAGAGCTTATGGAAACGATAAGTCGGTTAGAAAATGAAAATCGTCTGATAGAAAATGAAAATCGTCTGATAGAAAATGAAAATCGTCGTTTAAACAATACGATACAAAACATGAAACCTAAAGTAGCTTGTATGCCTCAAAAATCGAACCTAAGACACGTCTTTGCCGTCTTTAAACGATATTCTTATGCAGACGGTATTTATACATACTACTGTGTAAGAACTGAAGATCGGTATTTTTCTACGGTTTATAAAAAGAAAATCGATGAAGGTTATTTACTTTTGTTTTACAAAGATGAAGTGCCGAACAGTATAAACGTTTTGAACTGTGTAAAAGATATCATGAGATACCGCAATATATCCTATAAATCACGCAATAATGTTGTAATCACGCCGTATAATTTCATAGAATTAGTAGAAGAATTCTTCAAAGATTTGAGAAAATAAATAGTAAACATTTTCCCATCCTAATAAATTCTTATTTCTCGTAATTTATTTTATTTCTTTTCTTAACCGGTGCATTATTTTTTTCCTCATAGAGAGTGATGGATATCGTTCCGTATTACGAAGAGAAGATCGAAGATAACCTTCTACCCCAACCATTACGTTGTCTGATAGTAGGCTCCTCGGGCTGTGGAAAAACAAACTTGTTGTTGAATTTTATTTATAATCCGCGCGGTCTCGTGTTTAGAAATTTATATGTGTTCAGTAAGTCTATATAACAGCCGGCTTATGTAGACTTACGTGAAAAGTACATCGATATGGAGAACAAGTTTAATAAGAAGATAGCTTACTTTTTTAGCAATTGCGAAGATTTACCCCCATTGGATGAATGTAAGAAAAACTCCCTCGTGGTGTTCGACGACTGTTTGATGGAAAAACAAGAAGCGATAAAAGACTACTTCATCAGAGGTAGACATAAAAAACTGTCCTGCGTCTACCTCAGTCAGAGCTACGGTAAAGTCGACATGCAAGTGATACGGAACAATGTCAACCTGCTATGCGTCCTTAAACAAAATAAACACTACACGAAACGTATTTATGACGATTTCGTAGGATCGGACATGACGATTGATGAATTCGAAAAGATGTGTCAAAAGTGTTGGAGCGAACCGTTCGGATTTTTGACAATAAACACCGCTAAGAAAGCGCACAACGGAAAATACATGTTCAAGTTAAAAGACGAGTTAAACGATGTTATCGAACGATAATCGATGTGTATGCATCATTTTTAATAAACGATTCATATACGTTATTTTATAAAAACCACGTGTATGCATCGTTTTTAATAAACGATTCATATACGTTATTTTATAAAAACCACGTGTATGCATCGTTTTTAATAAACGATTCATATACATAATATTTTATAAAAATAACGTGTATGCATCGTTTTTAGATTTTTATTCAAATTTATTTTTTTCTTTATTTTTGAAAAGCGAAACTCTGAACCCGAAACCTATATATATAGATAATATAATGAAGAGGAAAAGCGATGATAAGGAGATCATCAGCACGCTGGTGAAAAAACAGAAGATGGCCGATAAGATGTGGCCGGACGATGCCGACGTACAAATGGCTAAAAAATATGAAAAGTTACAAGAAAAATGGCTAGAAGACAGTAAGAAAAATCAGATACGCGAAGCTGAGGAAAGGAGAAAGCTTTTCAGTTCACATCCCGTGTTGTTAGTAAATGCCAAACCGAAAGAACAATTGTTAGCGCCTCCTCCTCATCGTGAAAACAAACCGATTACCGTCGCGGAGGCTAAGAGGTTGGATAAATTGGAAGATCGATTAAAGAGTGAATTCGACACGTCTAGAAGAGTGGAAGTCGAAAAGGTGCGCGAACAAGAGAAGCAACACGAACCCGTAGTTAAAGCTATAAAAGAACAGACGGAAACTTTAAAGACAGAGAAAAAACCCCGTGTCATTTTGAGAAGACCCATCGCCACTGTCGGACAGTTCAGACCTAGAACGTCGAGCACACACGGTAGACCTGTAGGTAAAGTGGACAAAACACTTGGTAGGCCGGTAGATAAAGCGGATGAAACGATAACTCCAATCGAGGACCCAGACGTATTCGATGCGTCTACAATTTTATCACCGGCGCAAACTTCGCAGGAATTACAGAATCGTTCTATCCGCGAATTCACTGAAAACGAGGAAATTGGTGATATCGCAAAGGAATACCTCTCGAACTGTAACGATATGAGTTTCGGTGTTTATTACGATTTCGCAAATAGCAAACTCGCGATTGGATCACAAACCATATCCATCGAAAACAATGATATAATATTAGACAGAACTATGGATAGATATATCGGCACCGAGGGATTGTGGTCACTCTTGACCAAAGCGGAGATTCACGGTGTACAATCCACAGCCGCGGTCGGTACGACACCGAAGGAGAGACTCATAAGTATAGGCGCGTTCACTTCTCAGGACTTTGAAAAATATAAAGATATTTTAATCAAAACACACGCTCTACGTCATAACAACGATCCCACCTCACCCAGACCTAAGGCGAGCGGTGTTTGGAAATGGAAGAATTTAATAAGTGACATATGGAAAGAACTCAAACAAAAGCCGTCTTCGTTCGGCAGTGGTCTACTCGTTGATACGAACAACCCCGTGGAATATAAATATATAGACGATTATGACGAGTTGTTGGAGAGAATAAAGTTTATACAAGCCGAGGAGGAAGCGGGAAATAATAATTTTAATAACGAAAAAATTGGATTGTTAAATTTATAAATAACGAGATTGAAAAATTAATAACCCAACCGGAAGGTGCTAAACACATAAGACGATGTTTGTCAGCGTTAAAGGAAAATAATGTTAAAGGTGGTGAATTGTCGAATGGTACAGATTTTAAGGTTCATGTGAATAAATTAGGTTTGGCATCGGATAGGAAGAAATATATGCGCATGTTCAGTAGGAGATGAATATTTTATTTATCTGACAATTTTAAAAGTATATTTCTTATTAAGTTTAAATCATGTTTTTATTTTTTTTTATTCGAAACTGAAAACTTAAAATCTAAATATAGATATGGAAAAGTATTACGAGGAAGCGTCTGATAAGATAGAGCGGTGTGAATTCAATACCGTCCAACCGGTGTCCAATTTAAATTTCAATTCACCGAATAAGTTTACGACATTCTATTTTGACCATGGAGACGCGTTTTATGACAGGAGGATATGTTATCACATACAGGGGGAAGTAGTGAAAAAAGCGGATGATGCAAAGTACGACGCGGCGGATCCTATCAAGTTGATCGATAATTTCCCGGCATTTTTGTTTAAGAGAATCGAATTAAAAAAACACAATCAATTGATAGACTATGTTGATGAAGTCGGTATCACAAGTACAATTAAAGCTCTAACAACTTATAGTAAATCGGGTGAGAACACTTATTATACGATGGGATTCAAATCTAAATTCGAAAAAGGGGTGGGTAAGTTCGAAGCTTATGGCCCGTTGTCACATCTGGGTCTTGGGTTTTTCGACGCTCTGAGATATCCGATATTCAAAGGAGGTTTTGAAATAATTTTTACAAGAAACGAAGATGATGACGCGATATACCGTTGGAAGGAGGGTACTGGCACTAACGAAAAAACGGCGGCCGAGGCGAAGATAAAAATCACGAGTTTCGTGTTAAAAGTACCCTTAGTCGATTATGAAGGAATAAAAAAATTACCACTCATACAAGGACTAAAACGATTGAGTGATAAGGGTGATTTAACATACAGGTATTACCAGTGGCAGTGCATAGAAAAAAACTTTGTGTCGGGGTCTTCATATAGTTTCGACATATCCAACATATACCGGAATATATCCAACCCGCTGTTTATAATCATAGGTTTACAGACCAGCCGTAAAAACAATCAAGAGAAGGATCCGAGCCGATTCAACGCTGTAAACATAAAAAACTACCATGTTATAATCAACGGACAACGGTATCCAAAGGAGGCGCAAAATTTGGTGATAAATGATAAACAATATAGTATTTTATACGGAAGTTATTGCTCAATCAGGCAGGTGTTATTCGGAGATGAAGATGTTTATTTAAACGATGTCGATTTTGTAGACAAGTATCCGTTGTTGGTCGTTGACACGCATCACCACCCGTTCTCCACTGATAATAAAAGAAACGATATTCAAATAGAATTGGACTTTACTAACGCCGTTGCCAGTCCGGTGGCGGATCAGGGGACGACCGCTTATGTGGTAGTCATTTCGGATATAGGTTTCAGCTATGATTTGGAGAAGAATTCTATTAGAATGTTTTGAGATATACACGTAGTTTTGCAATATGATAATATAAAATAGTAATATTAAATCTTGCCTTAAAACTTGAAGATAAATTTTTTTTAAAGTGCCGATGGGTACTAGTGAAAAGCCCTGTCACTGCGTCATAGACAGGGGCGTGATAGACTTTGATTATACAGGCGATTTGCGTGTGTTGTTGTTTAACCATTCGGATGATGATTTCATCGTTAAAAGAGGTGATCGAATCGCTCAGTTAATATTGGAGGTTTATAGAAACGATGTGCCGGTAGACGGTGGAATCGATATGCGGAATACGGAACGCGGAAGTAATGGATTCGGTTCGACCGGTGTGTAATGAATTTTTAATTACATATGATGATTTTAATTATTTAATTTATTTTTTATTTTTTTATTTTTTTACGTCTGAAATATATTTCTGCAAATCGGTTTAATAAAAAACTCGGTTGGAATTTAAATGATATACTATATAGATGAATAAAATGGAGTCTCATAACATGATTATTACTTTGGAAGGAAATATCGGTGCAAAACTACTTTTGCCACAGGCTTGTTTAATCAGTTTAAAAACCTAGGGTTTAAAACCGTCCACATACAAGAGCCAGTCGGCGCATGGCGGGATTTTCACGGTACGAATTTATTAGACCTCTTGTATAAAGATATCGAGAGATGGGCATTCACGTTTCAAGCCAACGCGTTAATTTATATGACAGAGTGCGATAAGAGAGCCGTTGAATATGCGAAGAAAGGTTATATCGTTATTAAAGAAAGATCAGCGTTCACTGTGAAACATGTTTTTAATGAGCATTATAAAAAGTATATGACGCCCGCCGAGATACAAATTTTAACTGACCTTAGTAATTCGTATATCGATCCACGTAAGACTGCATTTGATGAGGGCAGTGTTAAAGATATTACCTTGTACTTGCGGACGAATCCAACAACATGTTATTATCGCAAGTTAATAAGAAGGCGTCCGGAAGAAGTAGGTAAAAAGAACCTTGTGGATGGAGAGTATTTAAAAGAATTGCATGCGATTCACGAGGCTGCTATTTCCAAGTCGATCGGGGAGGTTATTACAGTTTATGGAACTAAATTTGACCCCAATGATCCAAAGTCAGTTAGAATTTTAGGGAGTGATGAGTTTGTGTTTGATGCTTTAATGGACATTGGTGAGTTGGATGTTTTGGATAATATCGGTGATACTATAGGAATTAAAGTTAATCTAGAGGATTGTTGGACGTTTGAGGGAGATAAAATTACCCGTAAGAAATGTTAATTATGTTTTAAAGCGTTATAAATTGATTTTATTTTTTTTTTGTCAAGGTCTGTTAGGATAAAAATGCTTGCTAAAGGGCCCTATGTGAGGTTAAATAGGGTGCTTAAAGTTAGGGTTGTTGGGTTTAAATAGGGCGCTTTAAGGTTTGGTCCCACCAAAATCGCTCAGATTTGGTTGGGACCCAAATCGGGGCCCAACTATATAGGCCAGATTTTTCTTGTAACGATCATTAACATGCATTTGTAAATTAAAAACATCAAACTGTTCAAATTAATTGTATTTATTTTTTAAGTTTGAAAATCGAGAAATGACGGGAAATTGGGTTGAATATGCCCGCTAAAGGACGCTATGTGAGGTTAAATAGGGCGCTTAAAGTTGGGTTAGGGCGCTTAAAGTTGGGTTTAAATAGGGGGCCTTAGGTTAGGTTTGAAAATTGAGAAATGACGGGAAATTGGGTTATATTAGGTTGAATATGCCCGCTAAAGGACGCTATGTGAGGTTAAATAGGGCGCTTAAAGTTGGGTTTGAATAGGGCGCTTAAAGTTAGGTTTAAATAGGGAGCCTTAGGTTAGGTTACCTGTCATACTTCTCATACCTCTCATGGCTGTGAAACGGCGTTACTCTACTACTCTTTACTGTGCACATCTATAGACAATTACCTTTTTTACGGTGTGATTAAGATTTTTCCTACACAACCCCAAAAAATCATAAAAATTAATTTTTTTATATGTAGATGAAAGAACATCTCTTTTTTATCGATTGCATGGTTCTTACATTTTAATTTGTGTTCTAAGAAAATGGGTTTTGTTAGAGATCTTTAAAAGTAATAAATCAAATGATTAATATAATAAGAAATTTGAATATAATCGAATAAGTATATATTCAAAAGAGATCCATTAATCTGTTTGTTGTGGCCACGTACGAAATTTATTTTAAAGCTGTTATTGTTATGCTGTATCTGACTATAATTTTAATAAAGAAAAACAGCGAATGGCTTTTGGCCATTCTTCGGGTTCTTTATTGCTTGAACTTCCGGCATTCAGAACTGAGGCTAAAGCCACTTAAAAGGATTTCGTAATAATTCATTTTTATTAACAGTTATATTAAAATAGCTGGGGTATTATTTACTGAAGAACATTACCAACTCAGTTTACTAATATATTTTGTTTGTAAATGTTCATTTTATATTCTTCGCCAGACGCTCCAGTTATTTTATTCACTTAGTTTACCTAACTCTGAATTTTATGTTTTCTGGTTATTATGTAACAATAGATAATTTTGTCAACACAAATTACTTGTTATTTTATGAAGCGATATAGATCTGTCATTAATATAGTTTTCACTAAATAATATTGTGAAAAGGATGCTGAAACTAATTAATTATTCGTCTAAAATAAAGGTGTGAGCGAGCTCACAAAAAAATTGGAGTAACCACAAATTTGTATTATTTCTTCGAAAAATAACTTTTTTTCATGAGCTCACCAACACCTTTACTGTGGACAAATTTTTATGATTGAGATGTCAAATTACTGGGAATTCTTTTACTATTTCGTGAATTTTGTTTATTTATTTAAGTGAAATTCTCCATTGAGCTTGTAAGCAACACACAAATTTACATGAATTTCCTATGGAAGGAATTTGTTTGGATATTTAAAAAATTGTGCTTAACTTGTAAACTTGTGGGACCAAAATAAACATATTATGTACTTTTCTTACCAGCAAATTTAATTTTCTTTAATTTTCTAATTCCATAGCTAATACTAAAAGTTGGTAGCTTTCAAGATATTTAGGAAAAGCCTAAAAATGGTGCCCTCAGAAACTTCTCCCACCCCCCGCTCAAGGGGTCCGACGGGGACTTTAATATGTTCACAATCTAACTGGTCCAAACAAAGCTGCAAAGTCAAAAATTGTGTTCCATGCATTTATCTCTATATCTGTTTTTTAGCATTCGTTGCCTGGACTATATGTTCTTTGAATCACAACTGAAATCCTCTGCATTATGTATGTCTTGTTTGTAAAGCCACTATTGAAACTTGTTTTTCCTTCTATTCATTTGCGTACCCCAGGCCTATATCATGTCATTTTACAAGGGTATCAATATATTTCGTACTTGCTGTTTAACAGGCAGTTTTGCCTTTGAAAGAATAACTTTAAGGTCGACCGTCTTTTAAAAAACTATCCATGTCTTATATTTATGTCCTAACGAAACCGGTGACAAAATGTCAGCATTGTACCTTCATGGGAAGATGGAGAATTATTATAGCTGGTGAGTAGTCAGTCAGTGAGTCAGTCGGGGCTTTCCTTTTAGAATATTTGAGGAGATTTGAACACGAACAATTACTTTCATGTACCAACGAGTTATTTCAACTAAAAGTCAAAGTGGCAAAGAATAAATTTTATTTAAACTAATACAGACATTAATTCATTTAACCATTCAGAACAACGTGATGTTGCAGAAAGATACAGTGTGTAAAGTATGCACGAGGGGCAAGATAAAGCCCATAAAGTAAGAGCAGTAGTGGTCAGTGGTCAACTCGCAACCGCCCCTAGATAACTTTGATTTACGGCTAGGCTGTACATTTGCGCTCCTCTACCTATTCTTGCTTAATGAATTAATACATTTTATTTATAATTTTCATAAATAATTGAATAATAATATTTTTTCATCGGCTGCAGCACACTGAAGGTCAAACGTTTTTAAAAAGTGTATATTTTTATCGGGGAATTTGATAAAAAATAATTATTACTTTTCTGTGTAGGGTATTGGTGCTTTTTCTTTTTAATATCAGTGATATATGTAAGGGTTCACTAAAATTTCAAATGACATTATATCTCACAAATTAGAAATCAGGAAATCATTCTATGAAGTTGAGGTGACCTGGCTTTGTCGAGCGCAAAAGAGCTTAGCTACCATGAAACGTATTAGTTCTTAAGTGTTTTTTCAGATTCAATCACGATGAAACTTTTTTAAGGAATTGCCTTTCGTAATTGTTATAAATAAATACTAAAATATGACAGGGAAATAAATGATAATGGATGTTTTACGGGGACTATTAAACTAAAACAAACAATCATTGTCCATTTAAAGTTACAGTAATAAGTAAAATAAAATCTGAAGTAACCATGGCAATTTCAGTATATTTTTTACTTACATAAATATATTTTCAATAATGAAAAGGAAATAAACAATAAAAAATATTCTTTAATGATTCACATTGTTTACAGGTATTTTAAGACAAAGGCCCCTGATAATTCTCAATTCCAAGGGGAGAACTGTTAGGCTATGATCAAATATGTTTGTTAAATTACTCTATATAACTTATTAGGACGAATGATGTAAATTTCAATTTTGCAACACTCCGCGTTCTGAAATAAATAAAACTCTGTAAATAATTTTTTTTCAAGTTTTGGTTCTGTTTCCGAGGTAACAACAACCTATTATAATCACACCTTGCCTATAATGTAGCTTCACGTGTCAAAATCCTAAGTGCCACACTATGTGTGTGATCTACGAAAGAACTTACCCAACTCAGTATTATCCCAATTACCACGAAGATATGGTAGTGTTTGCTATAGCCGTTATATGCTTTATCACCATGCTGTACATTTTTCCTTCTGCGCCTCCAAGTAATACAGAAACTGTTTATCAAGACACTGCCAGCCATGGTGGAGCAGGGGACGCCTCTGCAGGTTCATGAAGTCTTTGCAGTTCATGGAATAGAAAAGAATAAACACTGAATTTGAATAAAACTCAGCAAAATGTTTCATAAAATAGAGAGTTGTAATTAATATAGTAAGAGCTATAAGGGTTTCAGCAGATTCTAGTTGCTAATGAAGATGTTATCAGAAAATGTAATATCATGTTAGTATTTTTTTATACTACAGTATAAAGCCGTTCATAATATTAACTGTTAACGAAAACTGTATCGTATATTATGATCGAAAGAACCTAGTCGGCATGTTTATTATTCATAGTGATACAATTTCCACCTATGATAATTTACAGCTTTAGTGAAAAAGCAGAGGGCGTTGAAATAAAATTAATTAAGAAAGCAATTATAATGGAATAACTTTGAGGTTTGCAGAGTTTCGATAAAAGATTCACAAGTTTTTTTTATATTTCATATAAAAAAAGTTTAAAAACAATTACTATTTTATTATTATTGGCAATACCAATACAACCAAAACCCATTACTCCAAAGCATAAGTACTTGCGTTACCATAACAATTTTAAAAAAATGAAAAAAATTACGATTGATGAATTTTCATTGTTGAGCGTCCTACCCTCCTAGAGTACAAGGTGACTTTGAGAATATGCTGTACCCATGGAACTCTAAAGTGTTTCTTCTTGTGGAGTAGTTTGGGATCTATTAATTTCGACTATATAAATTATAAAGCGCATTTTATTTGATTTGTTCGTTAATATCTCACATAAATGATCGTTGTGTACATTTATTGGTGCTATATCCTATGAAAATATTATTTCGATTCCAAGGCTGACAGCGTTTTAGTATTAGAATCTGTTATATATTCAACTTGCATTTCACATATGTTTTTCCTGACAAATTGGTGGTACTAAAAAATAAATAAAATTCAAACTTTACCATTTCTACCTCTATGTCATCGTTAAATTACAATTACTATCATTGACATGGCTGCTGATATAATCCTATTAGACAGCCAATAATCCCAGATTAGAAGAACTACAAAAGGGTGCAGGTGTCTGAGGGGTTTGATGCAATTCAGAAGGGATGGGGATGGCAGAAATCCACACATAAGTCACTTAAAATCTCTCAAGGCTTTTGGCGGGTGTGAACAGACCTTGAGATAACTTTTGGAAGATGTTGAGAAACCTTTGCTAGGAGGGGAAAGTTCTTGCTGTATTGTTTTTTTTTTACAGTTCTCAGTTTTTTTGTAATATTACGAATTGCAAATCTAAAAGATATTTAGTAAGAACATAAGTTTTATATTAAGATTTCAAAAAAAAAAATGTTTTCAGAAATTAACCAGTTAAGACATTTTTTACTTGAAAAGTCGAATTTGTGAAGTGTGCGAGGAAAAATATCCTCGTAAATACGAAAAAGGCAGGAAAATGAAACGTTCCCTGCCTTTTAAATAGTAGTTTATGCAACGATTGTATAATGAATGCCTTTAAGCCACGAGTGAGATGTAAGTTAGAACACGAGCGAAGCGAGTGTTCTAAATATCTCACGAGTGGCTTATGACATAATACAATCGTTGCATACACTATTTTATCTACGACCAACAATATACGACGAAATTTCCCCCGAAGTTAAACAAAACTCATGACTTTTACTAATGATGGAATAGGTCAACTAAAATTTGAGGTTAGGAAAATAAGCAGACTGAACCATGAATCAGCTGATGGGATAAGTAAACTCAAACATGAATCGTAATGCAACAATCAGCTGATGTGCGAATTGCGTAATTGTTATTATGACATTTACTTCCGTCAAATGCCGAGCTCTCATTGGTCTAGAACCAGTACTCTAAAGTGACTCCAGTACTCTAAAGTCGTCATTAGAGTACTGCTTGGTTTTTGGTGTTTTAATGTATATCATTATAATGTTTATTGTAATACCATAATTGGTGCTTATTGCAATGGTCGAAGATAAAAAAATATATATTAAGAATATGAAAACCATTTGAATAACAAAACTTTGGATATAAATTATCTCTCAAGCACAAAAACGTGTTAGTATGTGAATTATTTAGCTGACGTGAAATGCCTCACTTGCAAACGTTTTGATATAATATGCCTGGACCTACAACGGTAAATAGTAAATCAGAACCATCTAGTTGGTGTGAGATACTCTACTACCTCTCCTCATACATTATGTGCTCTATCTTAATAAGGAGATGTCGGAAATCCACACACAAGTCACTCAAAAATCCCTCAAGGCTTTTGGCGGGTGTGAACAGTGCAGAGGGAGGGGAGAAGCTCCCATTGTCACGATGTCACAATCACACAACCGATTCTTCAATCGTTTTCCCAGAACACCATAACCTGTGGAAAACGTAGAGGAAGCTTTGTTGGGAGGGAAAAGACCTTATTGTTATTTTTGAATATAAATGTTATTTTGACAATCTTCATGGTTATTTTTTGATAACCTACCTACCATGATCTTTAAATTTAAAATTTTTTTTGGTAAACATATTATTTCCAAATTAACATTCCTGGTAAACTTTGTTGTTTTCTGAAGTAACTACTTAAAAACCTTTTCTCTTTATGAATTTACATGTTGTACAAGTGAAACTATAGTTTGTCCTGTTTTATTTTAAATTGATATCTATTATGAATATGTGTAAGCAATTTAAACGCTGATGTCACTTTGGATATAAAAAAATCCATCAAGAACATGAAAAGAGTTCTATGTAAATTATTTAGTTAACATGAAATATCTCCCTTGTAAACATTGTGATATAATATGCCTGGTTCCACCATGCCGGTAAATAGTAAATCAGAACTATCTAGTTGGTGTGAGATACTCAACCACCTCTCCTCATACATTATGTGCTTTATCTTACCTCCTAGAATATGTTTTAGGGAACAGCTATTTGCAAAATAGCTTAAGGTAAGTTATCTGTTAAAGGTTTAGTTTTTTGTATATGCTTCTTTTAAAAATATATAGCTTTTTGATATTATAGGTATTGGGTATGTTCAAGAAATGTAACCAATAGAAATATTTATGTTCATCACTTGCACATTTGACATTTACCTTAACAACGTAACCTGTATTAATTATACAAAATTACCGGAGGAATTTATTAATTCCATACCACGAAATCTCATTCTAAACATACAATCTCAAAAAAATTGAGCAGATTTAATCGTTGGGCTAATTTAATGGACACATAAAATGTGACTAGGTACCGTTCTAAAGAAACATTAAATCAACAAATAATTGTTTTAAACATCATGTGTCTCGCAGGACTGCGGCGATTCAGAGCAAAACTTGGTTTAACTAGGGGAAAGGAGTTCATTCATAATTATGCTATTAGTGCCTTTTTTATTGATAATTTCATAATATAAGCAATTAATAAATTAATTGTGATTTTATTTTGGTAACGTAAACAACCCGAAGTAAGTAGTTTTCTCTAAATATTAGCCGGTCAGTGAGCGTTTTAGAGGTCACAGAACGAGCCCTACAGATTCATCTTGAACAAGAGTAAACGAACTAAGCTTAAGAGCTCAATAATTGAGCTCTTAAGATTAGTTCGTTTACTCTTAAATTATTTAAGACATATCTGCATTGAGCGGTGGTCGGGCCGAGGCACGTCCGTGTCAGACTCGCGTGATTTACGCAGACGCAAGCGATTGTTTAGTCTAGACCGGAGGCGCAGACCGGGCAGACCGGGCGGCGCTGTCAAACAACCACTCCCGGCGGTGGCAGCCTGGCGGGGCGATGGGGAAGTAATTAAATAATTGGTAATAAATTTACTTGTGTATTAAGAGCGCAATGTATGTCATTGCCGCTCGAGAATTGTAGATGCGGCATTTCAAGAGCGGCAGTGACTATTTGTGCTCGTAATACACACACGATTTTTCCTACCACCATTATTTAAACGGTTATGCACAGTTATGCACCATTGGTTAAACAGTTAAACAGTTTCAACTAACCTGTAACAAATGTTAATTCAGGTTATGTTTGCTTGTTCCATTGGAACGAACCGGAAGTTAGTGTATAGAAACGTCGACTGTCAAATATGCTGATTTAGAGCAAGGCAACTAGAATTTAGGAAACGGTGACTGTCATGGGATTTCTGACCAATAGAAACTGGTCTTTGGTGTTTGACGTCATAGTTTTCTCTCTTGTGTGCCACCTTAACCTAATAAGTAACCCTGATTTAGCGAGTGGAAATGAAATGATAGCGGAAATGAACCGTTTTGCGTAGTGTTTACAGGTGAGGCAGTGTGGTTATTTCCATGCAGTGGTTCCATGGAAGAAACACTTTTTACATGACTAAACCAAATTGAAATTTTATTCAGAACTGTTCAATCACTTAACATTTTGCAACACTGTATTGTGATTGCTTTGAAGTTTGGTTTTCATTGTTCTATGAGCTATTTATATTTATAATTGAGACACTGATCATCCTTCATGGAGGTATTTGTGAATAAATAGGGGATAAAGGTTTAGAATAAGATGTTTTCGGAACGCTATTGCAATATTTGGGTGGTCAACCACCAGAACTCATTCAACTAGGGTAATTTAGTAAACCAAAGAGTATACATGGAAAAATAAACCTAAAAAATTACAAAAATGATAATAATGAAAATAAATAAAACACCTATTGTATGAACTTAAAATTCAAGGCCAAACTTTTAGTCTGGCTTTTAAAGACGTTGTTAAGGATCAAAACGGTAATTTCGCTATTTAATCGAGTGGGGTCTTCTATCAATATTCTGAATAGATTAATCCAAGCTGTATTAAAAAAATATTCCAATGAAAAAGTAAACATATAATGAACTAAATTTAGCATATATCGTAAATATTTACCCCTTAGTGATTTCATTTTAAAATACAAAACTTGTAAGAGAGAAAGGCAAATCTATTATGGATTTCAATTCACCTTTTGCTCTTCCTAGATAAACTACATCAGGATTTACTTAGTTGTAACAATATTCGTGTAAAATGTGGTTCCTTTTTAAATTAGTTTTCCATCTTTACACTTTCAACGATATCCCGGCAATATTAATTGGAGCTCTTAAAAAAAATTGTCCTCTAAATATAAAAGGCTCAGAAATCGGGCAAAGCAATTGGCTTCGTTGCAGAATGGCGCTGCTGTAGATTCCGGAAATGATTCATCGGAGGGAAGGATCCAGAGGAAAAGGAATTGGAGGAAAGAGACAGCAATAAAGTGATTTCGGAGAGAGAGAGACGCCTGGGGGTTAGAGTAGTGTGGTGTGAAGAAAATAATAAATAGCTTTATATAGTTTATACACACGCTGTGAAACGTCTATGAAAATACGTAAAAATCTAATGCATAATCCCATCGAAAAATATTACATTCAAATACTACTTACCTTATTTAACCTCTTTATGACCCTGAATGAATTATATGTTCATGTTCCAATCTTTATTTATGAAACGGGAGATTTACAAACACCTCTGAAATCCCTTTTGTAAGGGGAATATAAGGGGAAAAATTATTCTTAATTTTATTTCAGTTTTGGGTTTGAATACTTTATGATGAGCTGGTTCTAACAGAAACCTCAATTGAAAACCTATTAGATGACAATACCAAAATGATCACTAAATGGTCGTGAAAAATCTAAAACGAACAAATCCATTGTTGCTTGGTTAATGTTCCAATTTTAATTAGAAGGAATAAGAGATTGATTGTAAGACGTTCCCCCATGCTAATGAGTCGGATGCTTCCGACCATTGTCTCCCGCCTACAAAGACAACTGCGACTGAAAAATTAGCTGAGACAGAAATATTCCCGGATGCTCCTGACGTTAAAATATATCGCCCCAACTCTCCTAACTCTCCGCGGTAGCCAAAGTGCGAAAGTAGAGGTTGGCAGCTCTACCAATCACTAAGGAAAATATAACGGTACTCTCACGTGGTCTCAATGAGTGTGTGTCTGTGGGTTTTGGTAATGTGGAGCCAATATTTAATGACCATATGTTTTCTGGACAAATGAATATAACAGAACAGTTAGCTGTGAAGATGATTAATTAGTTTTACGGTAAAATTAGGATGAATTCATAAGCCACGGTTGAAAACAGTAGAACAAAATATTAAATCACTAAAAACAACAATATAAACATTCTTTGTAAATGTTACAGTTAGTATTCGATTTAAAAAATACAGAACTCATGTTTTTCTAAGGAAAACCATTTTTAGCTATGTTATTTACGAATGCAAATAATAGGATTACATAAATATTTGTATATCATCATATAAAAATATTTATAATTGTTTTCTGGAAAAAAAGTTATACTGAAAACTTATAACTTAAACAAACTAAACTAAAAGCGTATACATTCAATTTTAAAAAGGTGTCGTGCGTACCTATACACGAATGTACCCCAATAAATTACATAAATCTAGAAAAACTATTCCACACAGGGAACTGCAAGAAAAATAAAATAGTCTCCCAATCTAAACAGTCTTGCATCCGCAACTTAAACTTACCTTTTACTATTACCGCAGTTTTTCTATTGAACTAAACATTCTTTAAAATTCGTATTAGCAGAAGCAACTTGTTATTATTTTAAGTCTACCCGATAGTAATTTGTTAAAGTACCATGACTAACCAGAAGTAATTTTAGTTCATTTCAGTGTAAAACAATGCAAAAAAATTGTTTAGGTTTCCGAAGTGAGTCAGAACTCCATAGATATGTTAGCAAATTATGATATTATAGAAGAAATTAAAAGGTTCGTTTTGATAAAACGATTTATTTCTTGAACTTATTTATATTAGAATCAGTATGCATTTTTGTACTTTTATTTAATTTCCATAGTCATTAATTTTAATAGTTTTCCTTAGACAACCTTCACTTTTTTCAAGAAATTCAATCACTATAATTACTATACTAAATAAACCCAAAGCAACTACATTAAATGTAAATATGTCCTAACCTAACTACTCTCCTCTATCTATCCACCTCAGCTTTCCTCCTTATGATATAAATCCTTATGAATCAACCCTTATGATATTCATCCTTAAGAATCAATTTAATTACTATTCACTAACCCGGCAGGGCTGAAATCCATGTCTCGAAGTTCACTTTGGATCGAAGTGCTTCTCCCTGAGTGACGAGGGTGGTGCAGACAGGCTAGGAAGGAATGTGCCAATAAAGTCCCCTTAAAACCTCGACGTCCCCTCGCAGCTCCCCCCTCTGGGTCACTTCTGGGCCGATTGCCCACCCTGTTTTCAGCAATCCTCTGAAATTGCCTCCAAGTAGTTTTCGATATTCAAATTTTATTTGGTGTCTTCTTCCCTACCAGGTACACAATATGTATGATAGTAAAATACAATATGTATGGTCATACATTCATTCGTGTATTAAGGCCTTTGATTTAAATGTTTCCGCTATTCATTAAACTTGATATTAAGGTTATGCAATATTCAGGTTTATTAATTAAAAAACAATTTGAATGTCTAACAATTTTGTAAAGTCTTTCGAGTGTACGATTACTATTAAAAAAGTTCCGAATAATTAACTTCTGAACTAAACACTGTTATTACTACGAATACAAGGGTATTTATTTACCAGCCACTGGATTGGCAAGGACCAAATCAGGAGTCAAAAACTTAATCGAAGTTTTCAATGTAATTTTAGTTTTGAATTCTAGCTACTCATAAATAATCTAAAAGGTTTTCCTAAAACTTCACATCTTATAGTAACTTTAGTGGTAAGGTGAGTTTGGTTTGGTTGGTGAAGGGATCAGTGAAGTCTTACATTATTTTCTCCTTGCTATGTAATTCCTCCAAGATCTGGAGGATCAGCACAGGAGTGCAGATGTCTGCGGTGGACGGATATGATTCAGTCTGCGGTAAGGAGGATGAAGGAAATCCTGCAATCGTGAGGTCATAAATCCCTTTCTATTAGTTGTGGGGTGCCAACACTCTGGGCTGTTGAAAAGAGCCCTTGTGGGGACGTAAACAGACTGTCACTATTTCAAGTATGTCGGAAATGGCAATTTTCGAAAGAGTATGGTTTATCTTTTATTTTATACATTTATTTGGATCTAAAAACTTGAGAATGGCTTTTGTTATTTCACGATTTTGTTCAATTAATTACCGTAAAACAGTTTTTATACGGTTCCGTCAGTAATTTTTTCCAAACAGTCTTACCTTTTAAGCAGAAAGTTGTTTTAAAATAACCAATTCATATTTTCTTAGCCACATCCTAAGCAACTTGATAGGCTACTATAGTTTATAACAGTTTCACGTGTAGGATTACTCGTTAACCTGGAATATGTCCTCGAAATAAATACTATGTGAAAATTGAATAATAAAACAAAATTAATTATTTTATAAAACGTATTTATCTATATATAATACCATTAGTTTGAATACAATTCTTAGAACTTTCCACTGTCGGTTACATTTCTTTGTCTTACAGAAAAATTATAAATAATTAGATCGTATATTCGAAAATTAGAATTGATTGAGGTTCCCAACGACTTTATTTTAATTACCGTGCATAGTTATGAATACAAAACGTTTGATAAAAAAATTAAACATGTTGCATTTACTATTTGAGATATTCTTAGCATAAACATAAACCCTAATACTGTAAGTAGTATCTATAAAAGTAAGCAAATAAACTAACTACTAGATAATTGTTCTATCTACAAGCAAAGATAGCTATGATATGTTACTTAACATATTCTTTGTTCATATATCAAATCTTTCTTAATAATTTACTTAGTTCGAGAAAATATTAGCATTATATATCTTCAAATTTCAAAGTTAAATATAACAAAAAAAGTAAATTAAAAAAGGAATACAAATATAATTCCGTTAGATTCAAATATCATAAACTTGAATCCAACGTAAAACTCTAGCTATTTGTAATCTCAAAGGTGAATTTATGAATAACCAGTAACGGATTTGACACAGGAGCGTATTGGAGGTTCCCCGTGCAGTGATGTGTCAATTACTGCCGGCAGGCGATGCGTTATAACGCTCGCGTATCAGTGGTGCAAACCGAGCACGTATTTTCAGAATAAATGTTCAAAATTTTGGTCAGAAGGTACATTCATATACAAAAGATGGGTTTAAATTTTATATTAGCCGCATGTTATAGCTAACTATCGTATCGGATTTACGTACTATCATTCGAAAAATGAGTTTTGTAGCTTAAAATTTAAATTATTTATGACACATGCATTTTTTTTATTTAGAAAGAATTCAAACAAATTATACCTGATGTAAATACATTTTTTGATAAAAACTATATATTTTTTCCCTCTGATGAACTATTGCGAACGTAGAATCTAACTTCATCCTCCGGTATCTGTTACTCTTAAACATCTGTTATGGTTGGGGTTTACCTTTTAATTTCCATAAAACTCATTCACGACCAGAATAATTACTATGGTAACATATTCATGAGAAATCGTCATCGAAGCTGTTATTATTTATTTCTGTATTATAGGCCCACAACGCCGTACCAAGGCCCACAACATCGCACACAGATGTTAAATCTTACTTCTTAACTTTTTTAAATACTTGTTTCCTTCTTTTAATTTTAGCAATGGTCGCTTTAATCTAGATCAAAATCATTCGTTGTAAAATGATTGTAATTGCCTTTAAGCTAAAATTAGTGGCAATGTTAAGTTGAATCCATGGACCATGAAACAACATTGTTGCATTAAATTAAGGCGATCTCTAAATGAATATTTCTTCAGTATTACATTCATTGTGGATTGAAGGGCCTATTTCATCAAGGTTTATTTATTTTTGGTGGATAAGGTTTACTTTAAGAAGAATAAACGTGTTTTATTTTGTTGTGTTTAATACCTTATAAACCAGACTCTTTCTGTCCAGTTTAATTCGTGGAAGACGCTCTTTCCAGTGACGAGATTGCACGGACAGATCGATGGAGGAATGTGCCAATAAAACTCTCCAGAAGTGCTGAAGCACCTCCTCTCCTGCAGGCGGATGTTAGGCCCTTTAGCATTACACTGATAACAGT
Organism: Flexamia atlantica; assembly: GCA_035578135.1. Taxonomy (NCBI): domain Eukaryota; kingdom Metazoa; phylum Arthropoda; class Insecta; order Hemiptera; family Cicadellidae; genus Flexamia; species Flexamia atlantica. The sequence continues at coordinate 17,549,870 of JAQJVK010000003.1, read as the reverse complement.
TTTAACAGATAAAGTCATTTATAAAAAAGCGACTTAAGGCTTTATGGGTTTAAACCATTTCCTAATATTTAAACTGTTACAAAAAAGTACTGAAAGTTGTGGGGATATTGAGGTTATGTGAGGCCTTTGAAGCATAGAATTAAGCCGTATTTTATAAATCTTTTTATCAGTGAAACATCAATGTATTTAAATATTAGTAATGATAAGAAAATATGGCCAGTAAAATATGTACGTAAAACAATATAAACAATATGTATCTTGATTTTAAACGTGAAGTGCTTGTGGATTGATTGGGTTACTGTCTTCTCAGTTTACCTACCTTGTACCTTGTTTCTCGTACCCTCTGAAGCTTCCAAGTGGCCGAGTGGCGTTGGAATGGTCAATACGCCCATGACATGCCAGGACATCTTCTTGTTGTGTTAGTAGGGTAGGTCTGGTGGTTTTAGTCCTAATGGCTACTGAAAAGGAAAAAATTCCTCCAATGAGTAAAGAGCATTTTGGAGTACGAATTTTTTGAGGAATTTCAACTGACTTTTCTCCGTTTACATGGGAGTATTTGGATACATTTATATACCATACCCCTATTATCAAATGAAACAAAGTAAATAATCGAATACAGTACCAACAAAAAACAACTATAATATGTATAATCTCTTTTAACTACGGTTGATTTAGTTTACGAAATTCTAAATATTTCACTAAATAACATTTTCTCAAAAATATGGATGATGAGTTCTCTAAATTGCATTATGAAGTAAGTACATTAACGTTTTGTTGATGAAATCAATGCTGGTTGGTAACCTGTGGGTTATAAATATATATATAGCATATTGATGTTATTTATATATTATTGTTATTACCGCAAGTCATATATTATATTTTGTTTTTTAATATTTTGTTAATCATTGCTATTGTTATTTAAGTATCTATTTCTATATACATTATCGTTAAACTTTACCTGTAATTTGCTTGTAAAAATGATTTAACCGTTGGAATCAAACAAATAAACAAATAAATAAATGCTAATTGTCTTGAAATGTTCATTAACTCAATTTCTACAGGGACTTCCTTGTTTAATATACAAATTTACCCTAAATAATCTCCGTTAAAATAAATAATTCGTCCTAAGTTTTCAAGCAACGATATCTTTTGTTGACAATATCTATCAATAATAATATTATCATAACATATTTTTGCCAAAACGTTTGTGATCTTACTAAGTGTTACTTTGAATTATTTTTACGAGAAAAAACAAATTCTTGAGTGGGTGTTGTTTTTTTAAGGAACTATCAACTAAACCTTTTTCCCTTTCAACTTATTTGCTTGTTGGAACTTATTACGACTTCTCGACCTCTCGTCACACTGCCACGTCTGCTCACGTCACCCACTCCACCGCAGTGCGGGGTGATTGTCCTGTTGGATGGAACTATAGCTCGAGTCGCCCGCTCCACCACAGTGCGGGGTGATAGTCCTGTTGGATGGAACTATAGCTCGCGTCGCCCGCTCCACCACAGTGTGGGGTGATTGTCCTGTTGGATGGAACTATAGCTCGAGTCGCCCGCTCCACCACAGTGCGGGGTGATTGTCCTGTTGGATGGAACTATAGCTCGCGTCGCCCGCTCCACCACAGTGTGGGGTGATTGTCCTGTTGGATGGAACTATTGCTCGCGTCGCCCGCTCCACCACAGTGTGGGGTGATTGTCCTGTTGGATGGAACTATTGCTCGCGTCGCCCGCTCCACCATAGTGTGGGGTGATTGTCCTGTTGGATGGAACTATTGCTCGCGTCGCCCACTCCACCACAGTGTGGGGTGTTTGTCCTGTTGGATGGAACTATTGCTCGCACCGCCCGCTCCACCACAGTGTGGGGTGATTGTCCCGTTAGATGGAACTATTGCTCGCGTCGCCCGCTCCACCAGTGTGGGGTGATTGTCCTGTTGGATGGAACTATTGCTCACGTCGCCTGCTCCACCACAGTGTGGGGTGATTGTCCTGTTGGATAGAACTATTGCTCGCGTCGCCCGCTCCACCACAGTGTGGGTGATTGTCCTGTTGGATGGAACTATTGCTCGCGTCGCCCGCTCCACCACAGTGTGGGGTGATTGTCCTGTTGGATGGAACTATTGCTCGCGTCGCCTGCTCCACCACAGTGTGGGGTGATTGTCCTGTTGGATAGAACAATTGCTCGCGTCACCTGCTCCACCAGTGTGGGGTGATTGTCCTGTTGGATGGAACTATTGCTCGCGTCGCCCACTCCACCACAGTGTGGGGTGATTGTCCTGTTCGATGGAAATATTGCTCGCGTCGCCCGCTCCACCGCAGTGTGGGGTGATTGTCCTGTTGGATGGAACTATTGCTCCTGTCGCCCACTCCACCAAATTGTGGGGTGATTGTTCTGTTGGATGGAGCTATTGCTCGCGTCGTCCGCTTCATCACAGTGTGGGGTGATTGTCTTGTTGGATGGAACTATTGCTCGCGTCGCCCGCTCCACCGCAGTGTGGGGTGATTGTCCTGTTGGATGGAACTATTGCTCGCGTCGCCCGCTCCACAGCAGTGTGGGGTGATTGTCCTGTTGGATGGAACTATTGCTCCTGTCGCCCACTCCACCAAATTGTGCGGTGATTGTCCTGTTGTATGGAACTATTTCTTGCGTCGCCCACTCCACCGCAGTGTGGGGTGATTGTCCTGTTGGATTGAACTATTGCTCGCGTCGCCCGCTCCACCGCAGTGTGGGGTGATTGTCCTGTTGGATTGAACTATTGCTCCTGTCGCCCACTCCACCAAATTGTGGGGTGATTGTCCTGTTGGATGAAGCTATTGCTCGCGTCGTCCGCTTCATCACAGTGTGGGGTGATTGTCTTGTTGGATGGAACTATTGCTCCTGTCGCCCACTCCACCAAATTGTGGGGTGATTGTCCTGTTGGATGGAGCTATTGCTCGCGTCGTCCGCTTCATCACAGTGTGGGGTGATTGTCTTGTTGGATGGAACTATTGCTCGCGTCGCCCGCTCCACCGCAGTGTGGGGTGATTGTCCTGTTGGATGGAACTATTGCTCGCGTCGCCCGCTCCACAGCAGTGTGGGGTGATTGTCCTGTTGGATGGAGCTATTGCTCCTGTCGCCCACTCCACCAAATTGTGGGGTGATTGTCCTGTTGTATGGAACTATTTCTTGCGTCGCCCACTCCACCGCAGTGTGGGGTGATTGTCCTGTTGGATTGAACTGTTGCTCGCGTCGCCCGCTCCACCACAGTGAGGGATGGTTGTCCTGTTGGATGGAACTATTGCTCGCGTCACCCACTCCACCACTGTGTGGGGTGGTTGTCTTGTTGGATGGAATTATTGCTCGCGTCACCCACTCCACCACTGTGTGGGGTGATTGACCTGTTGGATTGAACTATTGCTCGCGTCGCCCGCTCCACCACAGTGAGGGATGGTTGTCCTGTTGGATAGAACTATTGCTCGCGTCGCCCGCTCCACCACAGTGTGGGGTGATTGTCCTGTTGGATGGAACTATTGCTCGCGTCGCCCGCTCCACCACAGTGTGGGGTGATTGTCCTGTTGGATGGAACTATTGCTCGCGACGCCCGCTCCACCACAGTGTGGGGTGATTGTCCTGTTGGATGGAGCTATTGCTCGCGTCACCCGCTCCACCACAGTGTGGGGTGATTGTCCTGTTGGATGGAGCTATTGCTCGCATCACCCGCTCCACCACAGTGTGGGGTGATTGTCCTGCTGGATGAAGCTATTGCTCGCGACGCCCGCTCCACCAGAGTGTGGGGTGATTGTCCTGATGGATGGAGCTATTGTTCGCGTCACCCGCTCCACCACAGTGTGGGGTGATTGTCCTGTTGGATGGAACTATTGCTCGCGTCGCCCGCTCCACCACAGTGTGGGGTGATTGTTCTGTTGGATGGAGCTATTGCTCGCGACGCCCGCTCCACAGAAGTGTGGGGTGATTGTCCTGTTGGATGAAGCTATTTCTCGCGACGCCCGCTCCACCACAGTGTGGGGTGATTGTCCTGTTGGATGGAACTATAGCTCGCGTCGCCCGCTCCACCACAGTGTGGGGTGATTGTCCTGTTGGATGGAACTATTTCTCGCGCCGCCCGCTCCACCACAGTGTGGGGTGATTGTCCCGTTAGATGGAACTATTGCTCGCGTCGCCCGCTCCACCAGTGTGGGGTGATTGTCCTGTTGGATGGAACTATTGCTCACGTCGCCTGCTCCACCACAGTGTGGGGTGATTGTCCTGTTGGATAGAACTATTGCTCGCGTCGCCTGCTCCACCAGTGTGCTGTGATTGTCCTGTTGGATGGAACTATTGCTCGCGTCGCCCGCTCCACCGCAGTGTGGGGTGATTGTCCTGTTCGATGGAAATATTGCTCCCGTCGCCCGCTCCACCGCAGTGTGGGGTGATTGTCCTGTTGGATGGAACTATTGCTCCTGTCGCCCACTCCACCAAATTGTGGGGTGATTGTCCTGTTGGATGGAACTATTGCTCCTGTCGCCCACTCCACCAAATTGTGGGGTGATTGTCCTGTTGGATGGAGCTATTGCTCGCGTCACCCACTCCACCACTGTGTGGGGTGGTTGTCTTATTGGATGGAATTATTGCTCGCGTCACCCACTCCACCACTGTGTGGGGTGATTGTCCTGTTGGATTGAACTATTGCTCGCGTCACCCGCTCCACCACAGTGAGGGATGGTTGTCCTGTTGGATGGAACTATTGCTCGCGTCACCCACTCCACCACTGTGTTGGGTGGTTGTCCTGTTGGATGGAATTATTGCTCGCGTCACCCACTCCACCCCAGTGTGGGGTGATTGTCCTGTTGGATGGAAGTATTGCTCGTCCGCTTCACCACAGTGTGGGGTGATTGACCTGTTGGATGGAAGTATTGCTCGCGTCGCCCGCTCCACCACAGTGTGGGGTGAAAGTCCTGTTGGATGGAACTATTGCTCGCGTCACCCACTCCACCCCAGTGTGGGGTGGTTGTCCTGTTGGATGGAATTATTGCTCGCGTCGCCCGCTCCACCACAGTGTGGGGTGAAAGTCCCGTTGGATGGAACTATCGCTCGCGTCACCCACACCACCCCAGTGTGGGGTGATTGTCCTGTTGGATGGAAGTATTGCTCGTCCGCTTCACCACAGTGTGGGGTGATTGTTCTGTTGGATGGAGCTATTGCTCGCGTCGTCCACTCCACCACAGTGTGGGGTGAAAGTCCTGTTGGATTGAACTATTGCTCGCGTCACCCACTCCACCCCAGTGTGGGGTAATTGTCCTGTTGGATGGAAGTATTGCTCGCGTCACCCGCTCCACCACAGAGTGGGGTGATTGTCCTGTTGGATGGAACTATTGCTCGCGTCGTCCGCTCCACCACAGTGTGGGGTGATTGTCCTGTTGGATGGAAGTATTGCTCGTCCGCTTCACCACAGTGTGGGGTGATTGTTCTGTTGGATTGAGCTATTGCTCGCGTCGTCCACTCCACCACAGTGTGGGGTGATTGTCCTGTTGGATGGAACTATTGCTCGCGTCGTCCACTCCACCACAGAGTGGGGTGATTGTCCTGTTGGATGGAACTATTGCTCGCCTCGTCCGCTCCACCACAGTGTGGGGTGATTGTCCTGTTGGATGGAAGTATTGCTCGTCCGCTTCACCACAGTGTGGGGTGATTGTCCTGTTGGATGGAAGTATTGCTCGTCCGCTTCACCACAGTGTGGGGTGATTGTCCTGTTGGATGGAGCTATTGCTCGCGTCGCCCGCTCCACCACAGTGTGGGGTGATTGTCCTGTTGGATAGAAGTATTGCTCGTCCGTTTCACCACAGTGTGGAGTGATTGTTCTGTTGGATGGAGCTATTGCTCGCGTCACCCTCTCCACCACAGTGTGGGGTGATTGTCCTGTTGGATGGAAGTATTGCTCGTCCGTTTCACCACAGTGTGGAGTGATTGTTCTGTTGGATGGAGCTATTGCTCGCGTCGTCCACTCCACCACAGTGTGGGGTGATTGTCCTGTTGGATGGAAGTATTGCTCGCGTCGCCCGCTCCACCACAGTGTGGGGTGATTTTTCTGTTGGATGGAGCTATTGCTCGCGTCGCCCGCTCCACCACAGTGTGGGGTGAAAGTCCTGTTGGATGGAACTATTGCTCGCGTCACCCACTCCACCCCAGTGTGGGGTGATTGTCCTGTTGGATGGAACTATTGTTCGCGTCGCCCGCTCCACCGCAGCGTGGGGCGATTGTCGTCCTACTAGAACTATCTCTGGTGATAGGGGAGGAAACATCACTTCCATGATACAGGAGCCTGCGAGGCAGTAGCCTAATACCCGAATAGCTACTGCTATCAGGTTAATGTTGAATTCCGGTAGAATGACGGTGGTCATATTAACTATCGTAGATGGTGAAACCTAATGTGACTTGTTACTTTGGTTACTTGATTGCATATGTCAGGCTTAGAATTTAGGTCAGGAAATTACATCGTTAATTTTACTTGGCTCAACATTTTGAGCTTCGAGATATTTTTTTCTTTAGTACCACGGAAACATAACCTTGTAACCTTCTGTATTTCGCCTCAATGGTGAAAAATAAAGTTCAGTTGGTTAAAAAGAGATTTGGTTTTGTAAGAGGTTATTTTTATAAAGAGGTCAAGATCGCTAATTATTGCTGCGAATTGCTTATTACACTATAAATTTTACAACTCGAGCGACAAACGGGCACCGCAGCTAGTTTTCAAAAAATTAAGAACACGTGAGATTCTCTCTTATACTCCCTTTGATCGTTTTAGCCAGCCACGACCTCAATTGAGCCTTTATTAGGCTAATATCTATCAATAGTAAGTTGTCAAATCGATTGGCAGGGACGATTTAACAGCTTCGGTAAACGTAAACATGCTATGCCTGTTGATCAGAATGTCCGAATACAGCACAATATATCGATTACTCTCTAAAGAAAGTCTACTGGTGTATAGTTCTTCATAATCCGTTATTTATTTTAACGTAGATACGACTGTACTTTTCTCTTTATTAATTTGCATCATTGTAAAAGACAAACGTAGTAAATTAAAGTTTGTCTTAATTACGTGGACGAAAACATGATACATAAACTAAACGTTCTATAAAATGTTATTGATTTTTGTAATTGGAAACTAAAATGTAATAAGCTACGATATGCGTACTCTTGATTTATTAAAAACAAATTATTAATTAAACTCTGATTTTGAATGAGCTTTTCGTATATGAAGTGACAAAAAGTATCTTTTGATCTTTAATGACCCAGCATAAGCTACTCCATTGAGCGCACTACTTTAAAAATAGAAACTTCACAAGCTTTATCGAAACTGTTGGAAATATATAAGTGAAGCTGATAGGTTTGTTTAAATTTATATTTTGCAGTTTGATACTGACTATATATGATTAAAGAAGAAGTATTATAAAAGAAGAACAAATTGTTTACAAAAATAAAGTGAAATGAGGTAAGTTTTAATATCGAGATAAAGTATTTATTTACTAAACATATGCAAATAAAATATAGAAACATGAAACCCTCGAATATGGGTTAGGTGTTACTTATTATTTTTTGGTAGTGCACAGTGGTACAGTATGGAAATGATTTTTTGTACATATTGGAATCGGACATCCATTCAAATTGTCCAGACCTGAAATTCTTTGCACTTAATTTTTTTTTATTGGGTAGGATGATACGTTTAAGAATATAAACCTGCTTTTTACCTCTAAAATGATAAACTTACACCGTAGGCCAAATTATATTTGCAGAGAAAACTCAATGAAAGCTATACCATTAAGAAATTGGTACTACAAAATATGATAATCTTGTTTAATGTTGTTGTTTTGCTGAGACTTTTAAAATCGTAGTAAAGCGCACAAGCGTACATTTAAAACTGCTCACGTCATTAACCAATAAGATTCGAGTCATTCAATTTCAAATCGTAACTCCCCTCTATAATATAAGGAAACAGCTGATATATAATTTTGGAGCTCACTATCGTATGACGCAGAGTATAGCCATTTGTTCAAAAGCCGTATAGAAACCAACACTCCCAGTTAACAAAACCTCAATTAATTATCTCGGCTTTTGAAAAAAAATAGCCTCGCTTAATGTTAATGTGGATGGTTAACTCTAAATAGCTTGGCATTATTAATTGAATTATAGATGGCAAGAGGGAGCCAGGCTTTAAAGTAAAACATGATTCCAGTTTAAATTCGTAGGTTGTTTTATCATTGGGGTATTTTCTTTAATAACGGAGTAAACTATACCTCGTAAAACAATAATTTAATCCTGCAGGATGAAAGGCAAAAATATTAGGTATTGTGAAATTTTATATTTTATTCTTGTACAAGCTATCATACGTACCTGAAACAATTAGATACTGCGTATAAACAAATTGTGTAGAAATATTTCATAAGAATTTATAATAACTAAAAATTATTATTTAAAACATAATCTATTTGATATAACTAGTTGTGATAAAATATATCTATTATATCATATGTTTATTATTATATGATATTATCATATGATATTATTTATGATTATTTCTGTTATACCATATATTTTTGATTTTTATGCAGCATTCGGTTGAGTTTAAATATTTTGGAAATTAGCTAGACAGCGTTACTTCCCTTGGAAGGGGGAACAGACGTGGCAGTGTGACGAGAGGTCGAGAAGACGCAATAGGTTCCAACAAGTAAATAAGTTGAAAGGGAAAAGGTTTAGTTTATAGTTCTTATAAATACAACACCCACTCAAAAATGTTTTTTTCTCGTAAAAATAATTCATAGTAACTCCAAGTAAGATCACAAATGGTTTAGCAAAAATATGTTGATAATATTATTATTGACAGATACTATCAACAAAATATATCGTTGCTTGAAAACTTAGGACGAATTATTTATTTTAACGGAGATTATTTAGGGTAAATTTGTATATTTAATTCAGGAAGTCCCTGTAGAAATTGAGTAATGAACATTTCAAGACAATTAGCATTTATTTATTTGTTTATTTGTTTGTTTCTAACGGTTAAATCATTTTTACAAGCAAATTACAGGTAAAGTTTAACGATATATAAATATTATATAGTTTAACAAAAAACCATGTTACTGCTTGACACACCTCACGATTTCCCTTCCTTTGAACCAACAAATCGTGACAACCTGAACTCTATTGAACCTTTGTTAGGGTGATTTGTGTCGATAAAAGTGGCCAGATCAATTGAGAAGTTCGTTTCGAGTGCGTTGGTAAACATATGTCGGGCCTGTTGACCGAAATACAGCTAATATTTGAACACTAGCTACAGAAATTCAGCTATGAGGTTCTTAAAAAATATAAAATTCGATTTGAGCTCTCCTGCCTTAAGCTGGGATAGAATCAAGCACTCTTCACGCTAGATGGTAAAAAGCAAAACTACATCTTTGTATTTGTAGAGTATGCTAAGTTCTGCAGAAAATACAATAACTTATCTGCTCCGGACCGGTTATACGCGCCAATTTGATCCTAGGGCGCAAAGAGTTGATTGCTTGGAATTAAATTGTAATAAGTGTTTAAAGTATATAGATTTAGAAAAGTGCTTGAAACGAAAGGTCGCTGAATTAATTAATACACTGCGTTTATAAAGTAAAGGATAAAATATACAATGCAAATGACTGAATAATTTATGAAAACAAAGACTATTGAATCTACAAATAGTTCAAAATGTACAAATTTCGAACGGACACAATGACCGCGTGGTGACCCCAGCGGTGTTTTAGACGAAACGGATCGCCAAAGGTCTCAAAAAGACACTTAAAGACTGGACAAGGAATTTATTTTTTTTATATACAACTATAAAATATTATAAATATATAACTGTTTCAAAATATATGGACGTATATATTGAAACAGTTTTGCACAATATCAAAGTCCGCCCCCCCAAAAAATTAAAATATTGAAAAACGCAAAGAGGATAAAATAGGCTCAACAAGAGCGGAATCATATTGAACCCCTTGATATTCATCAATCAATTAATTATCACTGTCACATAATGTGCTTGCTAGTAAACCAATAGGGTTTATTGATTGATCCTTCGTGGGAATAAAGAGTTCTGAAATACTAAAAGTATATTTAAGTAAATGTCACAATAACACTAATAATTGAATGTTACATAAAAAGAACTACGTCATTTTTAAGATTATATATTTTATTGTATATATTTTTTTAACTAAACTATTTTACAGAAAGTTTGCACTAACTGAGGTAGACAGTTATTCACCAAAGATATAAGAAAAGCAAAGAAAATGTTTCCGAACGTTTGATGTAGCTAGGACAATTGACACTTAATGTGTGAGCTAAAACAAACTATGCTGTCAAGTTATAAATGTGTCCAGGGACCAGCGCTCTAGCCAATGAAAAATGAATTTTATATTTATTTTATAATATTCATTACAATAAATATTTGTACATTTATTTAAAAAGTCTATTTTACAGCGATCTTTCTACGGTAAGATATGCATTTGAAAATTTTTAAATAATTCCTACGGACAGCAAATAAGAACTACTATAACAACAAACATAGCAGTTTTTATAATAAACATAGTAGTTTCGTTGTTGTATTATGTTTATTATAATAATCAACAGATTTAAATAAAATATATACATAAAATTCCCTAGTTTGGGACAAAGTCCGAGGGAGCTTTATGAACGTGAATAGATGTTCATGCTTTTATGCTTGTGATCTTTGTAAAATTTAAGCTCAAGAGGTTTGGTGGTTTTTGCGCTCAACCGAAATAATTTTAGAGGGATATACACCTTCATTTTACCCAACTAAGTTTTTTAAAAGCATGTTAGGATTACATAAAATAAAGTCCTCGTCCCTGTTCGTCGCCACTCACCGTCAACATCAGCGATTATTGAATGCGTCACATTCCCGTAACAGATGCTCTGCCATTGCCGGAATGTCTCAAGTCTGTTGACCTGTGTTTTCCTTCTTAAAAGTTTCAGCAGTATTCTAATAATTCAATTTTTAAGGGATTACATTTCTTCATTCAAGATTTTATATTTCTATTTGTATATTATGATGTTTTATTGTAGGTAAGCAGGTTGAGTTTTTGTGAAATTTCGAAGACATATTTTGAGTATATTTTAAGATATATTTTCAGCATTTAATTTTTTAATCGATAAAATAGTTTAGTTCATATATGTGTAAGTTTAAAATATTACGCTATATGTCATTTAAGCGATTGAAAAATTAAATGCTGAATTTTTCAGTCAAACATGGTGTTATAACGTCTATAATGTTAATAATCAGTTTTGCATCCTATTACAATAATAATTTCTTGATTGGCATGAAAAATAAAACAAAAAATAAATAGATTTATTAGTTTTTACTGCAGTTAGCTGTATAACTAATTCCGTGATATTAAGAATGAAATAATTAGATAATGTTTTTGAAAATGTGTCATGATAATATAGTAAGGGCCAAATAACTTTGCCTCTAAAAAAATCTGCTAGTCGACAACTATCCATATTAAATAATTGTTTTGAAACATTTTTCATATTTATTATAAAGTTAATGCATCACAAATGTCATTGGAAAAGTACGATTTCACTAATTTCGGAGCTCTTCGTTGTAGTTTATATGAAAAATTAATGAAGTAAGTAGCGAAGTTACTTAAATTAAATCCATGCAAATAATTATCAGTAAAACCTGAGTATTTTCGCTTTCAGAAGGGAAATTTATGACTGAAGTAGTAACGGATTTGACACAGGAGCGTATTGAAGGTTCCCCGAACAGTCATACGTCAATTACCGCTATCAGGTGATGCGTTATTCCCACCATAATATCGGTAGAGTACGTGGTGGATACTGCCTTTAGGACGTAGCACAAGTTTCTTAGAGTATAAGATTGAAAGCGTTTAATAAGTGAACTTGTTTCGAGTGAATATGTATGTTCCTAATAAATATATACAAAAAGATGAGAACACACTTTTGATAAAAAAACAAGTTTCGTAGCAGAAAACTAATTAATTTATTTATGAAAATTATATTTCTTCATACACCTACAAGAGTTAAACAATTGTACTTATCTTTGGGTTTTGTTGAAACAATTATTTCCTAATGTAGAATGACTTTTTTGTTAAGTCAGCTACATCCTACGGTTTAAAATCACTCAATGTTTGGTTTCCTAGAAAATTAAGAGGGAGTTTGCAAAGGGGTTATGTTTGAATTTTAATTCAATTCTTTGATGATGTCTAAATTAAGTTCTTTATTGTTTTTTACCTAAATCTTTGATGTTACTTAAGGTTAATAAAGTCAGTATTTAGGGATGAGTTTTTTTGCTGTCTTCGTGTTTAGCACCTTTAAAAACAAAGGTCCTTCCATGCAATTCATTTCCAGGAATACGTAAATTGAAGAAATTGACTTCTACTTTTCTGTAGAACTGAATAAACTCTCCTCCTGTAGACGGATGCTGGGTCCTTCAGCATTACTCCGATTTAATGATTACAAATGAGGTCATCAGGAAGAATTAGAGAGAGTATTTCACTTGTTTTTATGACAGGACACTATTAAAATTTATAATATTATTTTACATTGTTGATAGCATGAGGGATCAAATAAATATAGATCGTTCGTGGTGACACGTTTCGTATGTATAGTTAGATCTGGTTACCGTGGTGCAGTGATCTAGTTTAGTGGTGTAGATTATATTGATGTATTGAATGATACAAAATACGTATCAAAGCTATTATCTACATTTGACACCTTCATGCTACCCATGAGGTGAATTAATATTTGATACTACTAAAGGAACTATGGGTTTGTACTAATTAGGGGCTGCTAATTTTGAAATTCATAGTAAACATTTTTGGAAGGTTGTTTACTCGTCAAGATTTTGTAAAATATATATAAGAAGGGATTTTTCCCTTTATTTTGGCAGTAGAATGCGGCATAATTTAAAATACAGTTATATCCTTACGATTCCGTTTTAAGAGGATGATCAGTGTATCGTAAATATCCTTCTCTATTCTCAAAACATTGTTAAAATTAATTATTCAATTTAACTTATTACTGACTCTTTACTAACTTATGCTATGTAAAGTGGCAAAGTTATTCTTATGAAACACGATTAATGAATGTTAGTGAGCGTATTGAAATTGATTGATAATTAGTAACTGCATTATTTAATTATCATTATTAAATCGTATAATTATACTATGTTGTTTCTTTGGATCGGAACAAGTAAACCTTTTCATTTTGTAATCATCCAAATGATCGCACTTACGTGCCAAAACCATAAAGAATTATGTGATATATTCGCTACAAACCTCAAGCATGCACAACATGGCAAAACAACCGAGAGACTTCCCGCCGACAAAGTATTCCCTCATTACACACCCATGACCTTCCGACGCAGGACCATTACCCGACGACAAAACATCTCTCACGACAAACACCGCCTAATATTTAGCCGGCCACGAAGAAGCAGCGGCTTTTTGTAAAATGCATTTATATAATTCGACTGAGTGGTTTTGGGTTCGGGCGAGGGAAGATGATTACAATAATAGACGCCAGGTAGCGGCGGCGTCGTGCCCAGAAATGCCGCCGGTAATGACACCAGCGCTCCCCGCGGTTGACTTAATAACCAGCCGATTGTTTGGGCTTGCGTGCAGACAGGCAAGCACTCACTTTTCCATTAGGTATTTTTATTCCTGGTTCATCTCCGGCGAAGGACATTCCTGGCTCCAACGGTAAAGTCTGGAGATCTTCATGCTACGGTTTTAACAGGAAATATGTGGTTTTATAAAATGAGACAGGGTCGTAAAGTAAACCGGTAAAATGCTAAATACGATGATGGAAAGATCTGTTAAGTAAAGTAATAGATTAAACAAAACTGTAAAATCTTAGGGTAATGCCACACTGGGCGGGTTTTCCCGCTTTATTGAGTGGTTTCTAGCGGTTTACACTCGCCGCGTGTGGTACCTTCCATTTAAATCACGTGATTTTGCTTTACGGGCGGCAAAAAACCGTGCAACAGCAGCGACGAAAATTGCCGTGTGTGGCATTACTCCTAACACTAGTTGGTACTTCTCATACCCTTGAATTCAATATTATAAAAAATATTTGTATTATTGTACTTTGATCCTTGAGGAGTTGCTGTGAAATGAGGAAAACACTTCCCTTAACCATAAAATGTGTATTTCGTAAGCTAGTACAGCTCTGGGAAACCGAGTAAACAATAACTAAATTAACACTTTATATTATGATTTCAAATAGAAGAATTGACTCCATACGACTGGAGGATACCTACAAGGCGAAATTGAATAAATATTCCAATGCTGTATACAGTACTGTATTAATTTTGGAATAATAATTATAGTTAAGCTCCAAAATTATATACATTGCATTGCTCAAATATTAAACTGATTCACCATGCAATATTAATTTATAAAAAAATATTATTGCAAAAATAATTGTTACGCTTGAAAAGTATTTGGTTTTAACATTCTTTTTGGCTTTAATTCAAAAGATTTTGACTTCATGACAGAACTAATGAATATTACAATTACTTCTATCCTTTACGTAATTTTATTTTACATTACCCAGTAACGTATATAAATATAAGACTGGTTGTGCATTTAATAGCCAAAGTGAATTGGTTAAAATTTCATTATGCAGATTAGGTGTGTACGCGCCCCCAGCCTCGAATCAGATAACACCTCAGATAGTGTCCAGCTAATTAAATAAGGCATTCCTCATCAGATAACTGACTCTTCAATGATAATATTAACAGCTGTTTGACGAGCTTGGTTTATGTTATTTAAAGCCTATCATTAAAACTGTGTTTTTAATATCTACTCCTTCTAAGTAGTATTAAAAATCCTTTACCCAAAAGCGTTAAACCGTTTAGAAATGAATGCAGCTAACTAAATAAAAGCAAGCCTTTAGTTAACCAGTATCCCACTAAAGGAACATTTTCAATTAGTTCACATGGGTTACACCGTTGGATTGTAGGTGATTAACAAATTGAAGCCAATTGACAAGCTTTGTTTGGTCCAGATTTAATTATCTCTTTTGCCGCATGTCAGCCAACTTGGCTTTGACATTTGATTGTTAGGATTGATCTCCACTGGGAATACATACAACATTTTTATTTTATATGTGAGCTGACATATAATCATTACATACTCTAAGCTAATAATATCAGCGATAATCCCTTATGTTATTAATAATGCTGCGTACCTTTTCCATATTATTAAATATAACAAGGATATTTATTATATCCTAGTGGACCCACGCTGCCCAGCAGCTGTTATGTAAACAAATAATTGAGGATGTAAAACAAATGTATCTGCTGCTCCCCTTTTCTTTAAATTTGTGCTCTAAAAAAACTTGTATCAAGACAGTAATAGTTTTCCTGGAATTTTCTCACCGGGATCCTCCATTTAATATTGGTTCGATGGGTGACAGATTTATGGTTTTATCAAAAGTCACAGGTAGTTTGGGGTTTTAATATAGGCATATATTTCTATAGAATTTTGATATTTAATTTGTCTTTAAGAGCCTCGATTCAGTTTTGTTTTCATTTAAGGATGCTTTTAACTATTTTTTTTTAACTTATGTTGGCAGCAGGAGGAAAATAATGACAAAACTTGTAAATAATGAATGATTAGTGAAAAACTATTTGTTAATATATTTTGTAGTATAATAATACATGTATTATTGGAAATGTTATGTATTTAACACTTGTGTACACCCTTACTTACTAACAAACATGATCAAACATTATATCAATGGCAATCGTCAACTCCTTTGATAATAAATAATACGCCCTACTGATATTAATTCAACCACACCGTAACTGAAATGAGATGTATGCACTATCTATTTTTAAAAACCGAAATTGCATTTTCCCTTATTAAATCAAAACCAAAAGACCCCTAAAGAAAATTGTTAAGTAATTTTTGTGCGACTGTTTATCCTTTTCAAACACAATCTCTTCTCAAAAATAAAGAGATATTATGTTTCATGTTAATATGTAATTTGATGAAGATGAGACTCCCTTTAAAAATAAAATTAATAAGTTTAGCTAATCGCAAAACTTTTTAAAGTCTCCACCAGTATTACTAAGTAATTAGAATGAAATGCCATCTAATTACTTACCGTAGGGTATCTTGAATAAAAATGTTCAGATTTTTTTTCATTTCTGTGAAGAACTTCATTTAAATAAAAGGTTTTCAGATTAGGGTTTACTGCAAACGTTTTCGGCTCGAGAGCTAACGTTACTGAGGAGCACAGGTACGTTATGATTTTGTTTTTTCATATTTTACATTTATTTATAATGAATTTTACTACATATATCTGTGTATATAATAAGTTGGTTTGGTTATAATAGAATTAAAAGTACTTAACCTATTATCATTGAATCCTGTTGTTCCAATATTTCAGAAGCTTGAAAATGACCGAAAGTTCAAATGAGTTTACATTACTAATATTATAATAATTTTTTTTTTCAATTAATGCTAGTTTGTTACTTCATCAGTCTGAGCTATCAAACCATTTATTTGATATCTACCTGTTAAACAGCTAATATACTTGAGCAACACATAAATTTATTTCCGTCAATATAATCACAAAATAAACACACTAATTTGGTACGTTTTTATATCTAATTGTCACGTACTACTAACTCGTGTACGTAAAAATACAATACATGAAGTGTTGTTACTTTGATTTCATTGCAAACACTTTTACCTTCTTTCAGTGACACCTTTCATGAGACACGTTTGTTTAATTTTTTTTCGGTGTAGGACATAATTAAGCCCTTTTCATTAAAATATGATTCAGATTCAGAAAGTTTTTATTGTTTGAAAAAACGTTTTGACTCAGTATCAACTAACTGACTCAACCGATTAATGTCGGTGGGTTCCATTCAGTATAAGTTACTCCATCACCTCTTTGAAAATATATTTAAATTGATGAATCTGACGGTTTCTTCAGTGTGGTTCTGACAGGAAGGACATTTCCTCCAACCCCCAGACCAACCTTCAGCGGTCCCCTGTGAGGGTGCATGTGTAAACAGGTTAAAAACGCTTATAACTCCTTACCCCCAAGTAGCATGAAAATTATTTTTAATCGATGAAAAGTTATTTCCAAAGATTTTAAAATGTATTCAAATTTAAAATCAACCAAAAGAATTTTATAATAATTTTAAAATTAGTTTTAAATAATTTTGGAATTTTTAAATATTTTAATGTTAAAATTATTTGTAAATTAATTACAAAATTGTTTTTAAAGATCTTAACTTAATAAATCCAAACGGCGGTTTAAGTGTTTTTAAATCACTTTTAAATTACGGTTAAATTATTCTTAAATCATTTTAAATCGTTTAATTCACTGTGGTAAAATTGTGTTAAAATGTATTTTAAATTTGTTTGTAATAACCTTTTAATCATTTTATAAATAGTTTTAAACAAATTTAATTAAAATTTAAAAACAGTTGAAAAAAATTACATTTGAATTCTTAATTATTTAAAATAGTATGAAAATAACTTTTCGGATTCTTTTTAATTATAAAAAAACGTGTAATCTTTTTTTATGGAAAAAGTTTTATGGGATATGTTTTAAACAGATTTTAAAAGTAGTTACATAATTGCTGAATTTTGTTTTTAAAGTTTTTCAAACATATTTTTAAACATTTTTCACATCATATTTTTAATGATTTAAAACAAATTTAAATTGTTTATAAATAGTTTTAAACAAATTTAGTTAAAGCTTTATATGTTTAAATATTATTTTATATCAGTAACATAATTGCTTCACAACTTTTTAAAAGTATTTAAAATTGATTTCAAATCTTTTTTTACAAATTGTTTTCTTAATTTAAACATATTTCAAAATATATTATTTAAATGATGATAAACCAAAGTGCCATCTACATATTACATTTCAGGTAATTTCCCCATTTTTATACTTAACAAATGAACTATCAAGACAGTTATTTTGTAGTAGAGGAATCGATTAATTTATATATGAAATAAAAATTACTGGGCATTTACTAATTAAGCAGCAAGAAAATTACTGATAAACTTAAGTATTCGAAGCTAGCTATCGTATGACGCCGAGTTTAGTCAGGGAAATGTGCGTTAAAAATTACTTGCGAACTACCAGTTAGGTATTATGTGGTTTAGATTGAGGGGGTGGGTTCAGTGTGCTAAATAACAGTTGGGCGCGGCGGTGTCCCTTTGTCACTAACGAGAACCGAGAAGGGATTTTCGCTCGCTCCACAGAAAACCGGTCCGGGAGGCCGAGTCGTGTGTGCCGGTAGGGCGGGGGTGGGAGATTAAGGGTAGGTAGCCATATTTGTTTACCTTCATTCGAGCTACGTTGTCACAAGATTTCATTCGTGCCGTGCTCGGACTGCGGTCGCTTCGGTTGTACTCAGTTCGAATCAGTTCCATCCAAGTGGTAGATTAGAAGTTATCCAGTGTTTGTTAACCTATTTAAGTTTTGTGAAGTTGTTGTTGACCAATTTAAAGAGGCTTATAGTTTAGTTCCAGATTAAGAAGCAACAACAATCTGACCAGGTGAGTTTTATAGATTCTTCATTTTAAAACTTAAGCTATTAAAAGGGATTGTCTTCTTAGAGAAACTGTATCGATAATTAATTTGATTGAATATGCAGATGCAAAATGAAACCAAATATCTATGATCTTCATCGTAATTTTTTATCTAACATTAATATATTTTTTAATGTTAAGTACAGTATTATTATTAGTAAAGTATATTGTTTTTTATTGTTTACTATAAATGCATCACTTTTTTAAGTTTGTCATAGGCTAGGCTTGAGTAATTTTAAGACTGAAATAATTCAGTTTAGGCCGCATCTTCCATTTGAATGATCAATGTTTCTCTTGAGAATCAGGCCTAGTTATTTGGTTGTGACTAAACTTATACCAGTACAAATTTCATAACATATTGCAATTCGTCTAGGCCTAGATAAATATTTCCAAAATTACTTATTCTTATAGGGTGGTTGAGGAACTAAATTAAATACTGCTTTTACTGTGGTAGTACGGTATGGAGTGATTAGTTTTTTAACAGGAAAAATTAATAGCATAACAGAGTTCCAGAGTGCATTGAGTTAGATTTATTGACATAACAGAGAACGATTAGACAGCATTATAGGCCTAACTCACCAGTTATGGGTGGGTTCACGGGGGTTACAGGGGGTGCACCGCTCCCTCAATATTTCGGGTTAGTTAATTTAGAATATTACCTAATATTCCTACTAACTACCGGTATGCCTATACCTCTAATTTTTTTTAAGATTGTTTAAAAAATTGTTTAGTCTGCATTTGGTAACAAGTAACTAAATCTTAGTCATATAATTTAACCCATAAACCCGGCTAACAACCGTCATGTTTAGAGGGAGAGAGAATGTAAATATTCTAAACCAATACAGTAGACCCCCTCTTAAACGATTACGTTTTAAACGACGATCGGGTTATCCTCCCGTGCTGATTAAATATCAAAGATCGTTTTAACCGAACCTGTTTTAGAACAGTTCGGTTTAACTCAAAGTTTAACCGCCCTTTTCTATTAATTATGACATTTCCATTTCCATACTCGGCAATGGGAACATTAGGCCTACGCTCAACTCTACAATGTGGTTACAGGTTAAAATATTTTGAATACACCATTTATTAATTTGTGAAAACGTACAGTAGATGCATTGCCATCAATACCGCGTTACAAAATATTTGTAAAAAGTATATGAATATTTTATTAAAAGTGTTTACATAAGAACATTTTTAAACACATCTACTATTAAGTTTATAAAAAGGTTTTGTTTTGGGGGTTATTTGTGGCATTTCTACTGTTTTAATTTTGGAATTTAGGTTGACAATTATAGTTTATTTTCTGAATAAGCAACGGACGGCTTTATAATGATGTTAATAGAACCCTAGATCAATAGAGCTTTCATTTTTAGGTAATTAGAGGATTATCCGTTTTACCCGACCTTTTAAGTTATTTGACCGAGGCCCGGTCCCGTGAGGGTCAGTTGACAGGGGGTCAAACTGTACTGCTCCAATGACAACAAAATCTCAATTTTTCTAAGCAAATTGTTTAATTTGAAATGTTCACATGTGGGAACATATAATATACTGTATTTTACTATTATAATTTAGCCTTATTCTAAAACTCTGTATAAATTTTCTTCAGCTTATATTAAGTAATTTCAAATATTTAGGTAAAAGTATCTATAACGTTCTCACTTTAAAGTCTTTTACGATTTTACTGTAATGTTCTTTAGACTTAAATAAGAATGTTGTGTATCGCAAACGTTTATTTTATGGATAGAAAAACAAATTAAACCCTACCAACAAAACATAGGGCTGTAGGTTACGAAAAGCTGAATCATGCATCTAGCCTAAGTAAAAAAATATTTTATATGTTTATAGTCAATACCAAATTTAAGAGTTTAGTAAGAAGGACGTGCCTGTAAGGTAATGTAATTTAATGTAGGTCTAATTGCTGGCATTTAAGTTGATATCCAATATGATGGATCAAAGATGGCGGCCGAAAATTGTTATCCTGTCAAAACAAAGGATTAACCACCCAACAATGATAGGTGTTGGTCCCAGGTCAATATCTAAACAATTGCCCATAAAAGATGCAGTGAAGTAACTCTTTTGTGTTGCGTAAATTCTTTTTTGTGTTGTGTTTTTTGATTGTAGGTGCGTATTACTACATTGTTTTGGCAAATCTTTAGCAACGGTTTTGGATTAAATAGAAATCAAACATACCGTTTTAAAGGGAATTGTTGACCAAATAAAAAAAATATTAAACTTTTTCTGCTACACGCAAAGGATTCCATGTTATTAAAAAATTAAAAAAACTCAAAATAAAAACAAAACTTTCAATAAAATTACAAATATTGTTACATATACACCATTTGAAAGATCAATTTCTCCTGAGTAATAATCACTCATAATATAGGCCGGTAAATATACATATTCGAGTTATATAGAGAAAAGTATAAGCGTGTCAGAAAGCTTTGGCGGCCGTATTGATTACGTCATCAACGTCGCTACAGTGCCAGAAAAATTTGTCTCGGGATTTTTAAACTTGTCTACCCATGTACTATCTAAATCCAAAGGGGCAAAGTGGTAGCCAGATTTGAAGTTGTTTTTCAGCTTATTCACCCCACTAACAGGGTTTATTTTTTAATTTTCAGGCTGCAGCTGTTATGTCAGTTGGGCTCTCCACCGACCCCTCCAGACTTGTCACGACAGTACTGAGGGCCGTGATCAGGGAAGACATTTTTCCTCTGTTTACATGGCGGGGACAACAACGAGCAGGGAATAAGAAGTTGGCATTCTTCACAGTTAATTTCTGTCCAATGTTATTCGGTAAGAAGTTAGAATTATTTTTAAAATATTAGTATGGATTTTGCAAGTAATTGACACTTATTTACTCTTAGTTATTTTATAGATATTATAATCTTTAATCTAAAAAACCCTGTGTATATTTAATTAATTATGTTCAACATCAAAATTGGTTTCTTCCAATATAAATCTATATATTTTATCATTACAGTTGTATCAGTATTACACAGGAATAAGGAAAATCTTTATAATTGGTACATGTGTTCGGAAGGGTTGAACTCATAGATAGCAAACATACTTATGGTTTTTGTCATTGTCTTGTTTTTACATATAAATAAAACAACTGCAATTTTCTATAATAATCATGTTACTTAGTATTGTTATTAAGTAAACGTGTGTTAGTAGCTTGGCACATTCAAAATAGTGTTTTAATGTTAATACTGTAGGCCTAATCATTTTCCAATTTTTGTAATTTTCATTTTTGTAGTTTTAGTTAAATCACAATAACTAAATGACTGCATTCATGCCCTCTGTTTTTTTTTATTCTTTTGAAATCTGTATGTTGTCCTGATGTAAGAACTTTTTGTAAACTTGTTTCAAAAACATTTTGATATTATGAATAGGCCTACCATAGTAAAAAAATCATCAATAAAAAATGCTACATAAGTCTGTGCATAGTAAGGTCATGCCCCCTCCATATCAAAAGTTATGTTCACCTGTTAGAACTCAGTGAAAGAATTACTAGTTAAACATAAAGGATTTCGCTGTTCGCTGTTAACAACTTTTGAAAATTTTGGCATTATTTTTTGATTAACATGTATTATAATGATAAAATTGAACAAATTAAGGCATTGAGCATTAAAATTTATTTCAATATGATGGGTCATAACAATACCCTTAAATGGCGGATCCATGATGGCAGCCAACAATTACCTCCCTGTTAAAAAGTAGTATTGACTATCCATCAATGCTTGGGGGTGGTCTGGGTTTAATATTTGAAAAAAAATTTAAAAGGTTTGCCATAGGACACTTGGTTTTTTCTATCAACTTGATGTTTCAGATGTCGTATTGAAAAGGTTCTCCTCCTTAGTCAAAAGAAAGTCGCATAAGTCGCTGGCTGGCTCAAACTCAGCTCAAAATGAAATAGCGAGTAAGGTAATTATTAATAAAGTTGTAATTTTTTAAATTTGACATGTTGAAAGTTCGTTGACAAAGCCAAACGAGTTTTATAAGAGCAGCTCATAAATAAATAGCAACAAATTATGGGTTGAAATTTACAAAAGTTTAAACGTAAATACTTATATCAAAACTAAAACAGTTAATTATTGAAGATTGGAATTTTTTTTGGAATATTTACATTCGGTTGTTTTTTAAAAACAAAGCCAGTTTCATTACAAAAACTAATTTTGAAATATCAAAATAAACTGATGTAAATATATCGAACTGTTTCTCTGCCTATGGCAAATTTTGGTTTCCCTGCAAATTTTGAAACTACGGGTCCATTAAGGCATAATGTTAAATTATTCCAAGGTTTCACTACAAGTACGGTATATATCAACTAAGTTTCTCATTATAAATAACTAAGCATGAAACCATTGTAAACGTAAGAAATTTCGATGAATGTTTTTAAAGTTTTTGTATCTTTGCGATAATTACAATACATCTACTTTACTATAAAGAAATCTTGTAAGTAATCATATTTAAACTCAAAGATGTGTTTAATGCAATAAACACACTGCAAATCTTCTTGTGTTTCTTTATCCAATAATGAGTATTAGGAGACCCGAGCTGAGCTTGGTAATAACACATTTTTATACCCTTTACAGATTTATGTTCTGTACAATTAAACTAAACTTAAAGGCAGGCAATAAAACTTTAAGCCATAACTATTTCACCTAAATTCAATTAAATTTTAATATCCTAATATCCTCGGAATAATCAATGTATTAGAAGGTAATAATTACATTTTTGCCAACTTTATACTAATACCAACAAAACAGTTAATTTTAACAATAACGTTCAGTGCAGTTTTTGGTAATTTCACAATTGTGTTAAAACCAACAATTCTCTGTTTCCAGCTTGGAGCATCAGGAAGATGTCCATGACGAGAATCATGAAGAGAACATCAACACTGAGAATCTGATCAACAACTAACTCTTGAACCTTTGTATATATTATTACTTTGTGAATATAGATTTTTGCTTTTAATCAAGTTTTATTATTTAATTAACCTGTTTTAATACATTGTCACTATCACTTTATTATCTGTCAGTTGTAAGTGTTAAAAATGTGTTCTATACAATTACTATACAAACTATTAATAGTAGTTTATGCAACGATTGTATTCTGAAGGCCATTAAGTGTCGAGTGAGATGGAAAATATAAAACTACATATGGTTTCAGGTTTTGTAATGTACCTTTTTGTGGTGTAATATTGTAATTGGTGTTTATTGCAATGGTCGTAGATAAATTTGTTAAAATATTTGTTAACATTATACAATTGTTTTAACACGAGTTCAAATATC
Source organism: Flexamia atlantica (assembly GCA_035578135.1). NCBI lineage: Eukaryota > Metazoa > Arthropoda > Insecta > Hemiptera > Cicadellidae > Flexamia > Flexamia atlantica. The sequence goes on along the minus strand of JAQJVK010000003.1, from coordinate 17,525,968 downwards.
ATTTTTAACGGTTATAACATTGGTCAGTCAGCAAATGTTTTGAAAAGAAATATTTTTGTAACTTTTATTAACAATTACATTTTTTTTATAATTTTACTACTAAGGCATGAACAAATTTATAAATAATGTTTTAATCAATTTAAAATTTGTTAAAACTATTTATAAAGTGAACAACTCATTAAAATATATAAATAATGATTTATAAAATTTATTTCAGGATGATTTTTAATACTTTAAAATAGTTTTAACATAAGTTTACACATTATTTTAAATGATTATAAAATTGGTCAGATAGGAAAATTCTTTGAAAATAAATAGTTTTAAAACAATTTTTAACAATTTACAAAATGATTATAACATTACTTAAAATGTGGTGTAAAACAAAATATAAAATAAGTTTTTAATAATTTGAACATTTTTTTAAAAGTATTTATAACTAGTTTTAAAGTTATTAAAAATTATATAAATTGATCTTTAAGATTGATTTTAAAACAATTTTTAACACTTTAAAATTATTTTAACATAATTTTAAAACTCATTTTGAATGGTATTAAAATTGGTCAGTTAGGAAATTTGTTTGAAAAGAAATGATTTTAAAATCATTTTTTCAACATTTAAAATTTAGATAAAACTTATTTTAAAACTATTTTAGCCAACACAAATGCTACTTGGGCCGTGCTGCTTCGACAGAGCTGAAAACTGCACGGGAGGTGTGGAATTGCAATCATCAGCCTAAATGGAAGAATCTGCTGAAGAACTTGGTCACGAAATTGAAGATTTTCAGCTAGGTTTTCGGCCATCAAGTTTTGTTTTTTGCCGGTTCGGCTCTGTTAAAGTCAAAACCCAGAGGTATGCGAGTTTAATGAACAATGTTTTAGGTAGACCTAATAGTTAACATTATGTGAACATGGGCTCCAAAAATAAAGTTTAGTATTATTATCTGTTATATTATTTATCCCTTTAATGTATCTAACAATTTTTCAGCATAACAAATATATATTTTTTTAATGCCATGTGGTAGCATATGTGTTGGGAACGGGTAATACCCTTGATGGGAAAAGTAAAGTTCACAGAGTGTAATTGAATTTACCCTACACACCATTCCAATAAGGGCAGCGCTCGAAGGAAACGAGACAGACAACAGACAGCTTGACAGTCTGTGGTCAATAATCTCCCGTTGCTTCCACCGTTTACCGGAGCAGCAGTAATTACATTTCGATCATTAAAAATTCTTTACGTTGTAAGTTATTTGGTCGCAAGTGAAATTTTTGTTCTTTTGCGAAAACATATGGAGAACGATAAACTATGTTTTGATGAGTTTTATGTGTCTTTTATCAAAATAACCTGCGATACAAAATAGTTTTGCCAAAATTAAAACTTATTTTGGGTCTTAATAATTAGTCTACACGAAACAAATAAGATTATTTTTGGGGGAATCTTCTAAATATGGGAAAGCTAATTTAATTATTCCATGAAAAAATCAGAGCCAAAATACAATTTTTTACGTTTTAAAGTGCATTTTAAATAATTTAAGACGATAAACTAATACAAATTTGAAAAACTGTAATGCATAAATGAATTTTTTGTAGCTGATACTACTTTCAAAACAAATAAAGCTATTGCTAAATATAAAGTGTTATAAACCTTTTTTAACAGGAAAAAAATAGAAAAATTAATACTACAGTTATTATTTGAGTGTATATTCATTCCCATCTGTTTAGCAGCTCCAGTGACCCAAGTTTGCTTTAAAATGTGGTTGAAAATTGAAAAATCAAAGCATATGCATTTTTATAATAATTGTAATCCTAGAAAAGAATTTCCAAATTACATAAAAACAGAAAAATGCGTGTCGAAATACCAATATTTTCTATTGAACTAATCTTATGAAATTATGTCCAACCCATCAACCACGGGTAAAAAGCAAACTAAACCGAATTTACCAAAAAATTGATTTACGTTCTATAAAATAATTCTTGATGATTAATAATGACTTATGTCTATACCGCAGTAGCGGCCAACGGGGGGGGGGGGGAGTCAGGGGTGAGATTAAGACAAGTGTTTCATATTCCAGATCGCTCAATGGGGCCCTGGGGGAGAGCAGTAAGCCTTTGTAAGCGGTTTGTAAACCTGTGTATCTGAAAGTGGGGGAAAACATGCTGAGTCATAGCCTCTGGGCTCGGTCTGAGAGTTCTGGATGTTATAATTTCTCAACAAGTTTTTATCACGATTGAATCTTTTGTTCAATGGTATTTACCTTTTACGGTAGGTTGAACTGAGAATTGGATCTCTTGGTATTATAAATAATATTTAATCGTATCTTGGTTATATGTTGTAAGGAAAACTATTGTGTTTCAAATTAATATGAAAAATGTGTGGAAAAGGTTGTGTTGGTGTATATTAATATTCTCAATGCCTATTTCAAAACTTAGGAACTAACATTAGAGTTCATCCATATTTATGGTGTAACATAAATTGGTGAATTTCTATCATACTATTCCCAGTGATTGAGTGTAATTTAGAGGGCATAACAGCTATAAAATTTGTGCTGTAACAATTTATGCTGTTACAATTTGTGCTGTTACATTGTTGGTATAATGTACAGAGCAAAAATATAAATAATACAAACTTATTTATTTTGTAAGGTCTTGTAAGAGCTCGTTTAAAAGTGCATGATTTGAAGGAAGAAAAGTAGAATAAGGTAGTGTGAAAAAGCATTGTCTTGGTACGGTTTTTTAAAGAGCTCATATAAAATTATTTTAAACTACATTTTTCGTAGCCACTTGCTGTACTTGGGCATTTCATGAAGTGCCCAATTTATAATTTATATAGTTGAATGATAAACTAAATCAGAATACAGTGACCTGTCAGGTTCAGGAATAGGTGATGGTTACATCCCTTAAAAAATAATTGTTCTAAGACTGACAAATAAACTGACAGCCCATCTCTACAGTCCATGTAAAGTTGACAGAGAGGAATCCCTCTAGGCTTTATCCATGTGTGACATACCGCCACGAATGTAAATCAAAAAGTATTTAAGGAACAAAGCCCTGGCAAGCTCCCTTGAGACACTCCAGAAATCCCGCACTCGAAGGAGGGTGCATGTGCAAACAGGGGCAGCGCTGGTGCTGGCTGGCGTGGTCTAGTGGTCTGGAAGGGTCTTACGATGCGATGGAGATGCGGGCATCAAATTACGTCCTTCAAAAGAATTCGAGTGTGTAAGAGAAATAAAAATAAATCGGAAACATAAAGTGCTTACAAGTGATCACGTAGCAGATAAATTTAACAAATCAACTTAGTTTTTACTTTTCGCTGGAAATTAACATGGGATTGAAAACTTGATATTGATTATTGTTTTGTTTACATTTAAATGTCATTATTGAAAATTTACTGCTCAACAGCTTTAACATTTTTGTTGGTATATTTTTAAAAAAGGTCTGCTGATAAAACGATGATTAGTAGAATCATACGAATTCCTACCAGAGAGAGTAGTTCCTAGAAATTTCTATTGAAATATTAAATCTTGTGGAGCTATGTCAAACTTAACCTTATGTAATATTATAGAATCATGTACATCCATGAGATAATACCCTAGTAACCGTACGATTAGGTTCTTGCCAAGCAGTATCCTTAGCCAACCGTCCGCTTAGGTTTTTGCCAAGCAATATCCTTAGCCAACCGTACGCTTAGGTTTTTGCCAAGCAATATCCTGAGAGTATTTTTGAAGTTCGAGTTTGGACTCAGCTGCCACCATTATTGGGCTATTAGTTAATAATCCTGAAAAAACCAATTGGTCTTTGACAGTAACAAGGCTTCCATCTTCATCTATCGCACACTCGTCTTTCACTCAGGTTAAATTACGTAGCCAGTGCTGCGTCCTGGTCTTTATTTTATTTTCCCCAGCTTAGGTTGAGCAGGTTAGGTGACAAAAATGCACGCACGTAAGCTTAGGAAAAACATCACAGAATGCATGCCCGCTTTAAAAAAAAGGTCGATTATTTATGAATAATGACTGTACTGTATCAGTGATGATCGGTTTCTATACTTTTCTCCTCACACTATATACTCGAAGCAGTTTTATTTCTATATCGCTTCGCTGCACCCTCCCTCTTCAAGTGCGCCTGGCACCATTAAAAAGCGATGTGCCCTCGATGTGCCGCTGCAGCGCGTCAACACGGGTGCTCCCCACGCGTGGGCCTTGAGCCCTTGAGCACGTTCCGTCTGCCGTTCCACTTCAACTGTCCAAACATAAACGTCTGAAAACGATTTTTAATCGTCAAAATTACGTTTTACGTTTGATTCACTTGAGGTCAATATTTAGACTTTCCGTTTATGAGGTATTACAGCAAATGCAATTTCCTACTTCGTTAATTATTATTATTACAGTGCAAAGTGATAGTGGTGACTTCCCCCGCACAATTTATACGCCGATTTATACTTTTCATTTAAAACGCCGGACTTAATGATAAACTACCTCTGTGGTTCTTGTTTCTGAGGCGTGATTGAGAAGTCTCTATTACACTATGCATTAATCAGACTCTTGTAAGTAGCATTATTGAAATAAATAAATTGTTTTATCCTCCATAATAAAATAATATTTTTACATAAAACCGATTTATTAATTAAAAAGTGATTGTTGTGTTAAGAATACTACAAGTAGTGATATTAAGATTATGTATTAATATATCACCTAACTATGAAACGAATTGGCATAATTAAACATATCTAGAATGATAGCTAAAGAACTGTGAAAATAAATAAACTCTCATAACATTTTTCGATGAAACTGTACTACTACGTTTTCGATAGCCTTAAAACCTTTTGATTCGACTAAAAATCAAAATTTACTCAAATAGTCATTGCATGTACGACAAGGCTGCTAATGCCTTCATAAGAAATATTGTGAAATAACAAAGGCATTTTAACGGTTTTTTTTAGACAATAGTTTGAATTCATCAACATCAGGATTTTAATAGCTATAATAAACTGAAGCATAGCATAAAAGAATTAATACTGTCATCAAAAATCTTTGCTTTTAAGTATTGATCATTTGAACATTTCACTCATCAAACTTATAAACCCTCCATTAATTTCCACCCTCCCGCACTTTTTGTCAACATTATTACAACGCATAAACCCCACTCCGGCCTATAAACCGAGAGTTGTAAAACGCACATATTCCAATTAGTGCCAATGTGTCGGCCCGTCGCATGTTCCGGTGATTAACAAATTGAAACCAATTGACAATCTTTGTTTAGCCGTGATTCAATTAGCTTTGTGGGGCGGGGATGTCAGAGAAGCCCAGTCTGTTTGTCGGCCGGACCGCACTCCACTGGACTGGTGTGATGGATGATCCAAGTTCGGTTTCACAGCTGGATGTTTAGAGTTGTGAGAGGTTTTGGTTGGATCTGAAGTTTACAGTCATCGGTTTGGAGGGGTTAGACGTTACCGTAACGTGGGCAAAAAAGAAGAAGTGTATCAGTTTCTTGATTTGTAAATAATGGATTTTTGTTTTATTTGAATGGAGGAGATCTATTAATAGTGTTGTAAGCTATGGTTTTTGTTTATTACGGTTACTTTACAACTTTAAACAAAGATTAATACTCGCACGCTTTTTTAATGAGGGACTGAGCGTACAAAGCACTGAATTTAATGATTATAAAATTATGCCATTCTAATTTCTCCCATTCTGCCAATCTTTGGTAAAAATAGATTATATGAAATTTTATTGTAACATAAATTTACATTTTTAGTTGTTGTTTGGTCTGGATTAGAAGAGTGTGGAGTATTATAGTTCTTTAACTGATTAGCCACAACTTTATAAACCGATATTCCTCTTTGATGCCCAATCCTCCAACCCGAAAATTCCTATTATTAATTCTTGCTCATCAAACAATATTACTGGGCAACAATAACCTACTGTTGCACCAAAGAATCCTTTTAATGACTGAATACACCACTAAGATATAAATCAGAAAGTATTTAAGGAACGAACCCCTCGAGCCCTCGTGGAGCCCTCCATAATCTCTCGCACATCGGAGGGGTGCATGTGCAAACAGCGGCGCCACCGGCCGCCGGGTGTTGTTGTTGCGGTCCGGGAAACCACATATTGGGTACATGGAACTATGTACTAACTGTTGTTCAGCGGCATGTGTTAATTTGGATAGTACATTACTTTGAAAAGTTTTCCAAATTTATCAGCATGACTAACTAGAAATTATTCAAAAATAAAGAACAAATTTGCCAGGTATTCTAAAGGTTGGAATTCTGATATCATTATAAATGATGTTTTAAGTTTACTGATGTATTAATTATATGCTAGTAGTAGAATGTTATTACATTAAAATGAAGGCAAAACTACATTATATCTGGTCTTATTTTACGAACGGAAAACTTTTCTCCAGGAAGATTAGAATTTGAATTATTTCCAAATCTATGTTTTGTTGTATAATCTTCAAACAGATGGAATATAACTACTAGGTAAGGTTTTAATTTCCAATCGTAAACAAGGAGCATCCTTGTTAGAGTGGATAGCATTTTATTTACTAAAATAACTTTGAGATATCAAAAATGTAACATATTTATTACGTACAAACCTAACGTTGAAAATAGTTATAACCGTTTGGAAACTTTCGGAGCAATTCAATTCGTACGAAGACTAATCTACAACTGTCATTAAATAGTTTTGTTGGATTGATTCCAAGAGTAGACCGCCATTGTTCCCTCAGAGGTGGGCTGATAGGATAGTCATATGGTCATCGAGCATCGAGCTGTTCAATTTCCATTGTAATCCGACTTTGGACCCCTACAGTTCTGGAGCACCCTCGACCACATGTCGGTGCGTCTGCGGGTGGTAGGTCTGTCAGCTGTGAGCTGGTCGATAAAATAATGCGGTTGTGATTGTTTTGTTACTGTAGTCTGATTCAACAAAATACTTCAGCAAAATACCTTTTTATGCAGCGACAATGACAGTGCTTTAGGTGTCATTATTATTTCTATGAATAAATGTGACCGTTTTTCCAATGAGAACTGTAATGTGTCAGTTATATAAGGACATTTACAGGATATGAAAACGTAATCCAAGATACAATATAACGAGGTTTAATTTTAAAATACAAGAATAAAAGTTGCTTTTGAAAGATAAAGTGTGTTTGCTGATAAAATAGTCAAATAAGGCTGTTGTACTAATTTTCTTAACAATTTCTTAGTCATTCTTAATTACAAGGTAGATAGACCTAGCATTTCCAGAAAGCAAATATCCTTATAATACAACTTCGTTCTTTTGGCGATATCGATAAGAAATTTGATCAGCACTCTGTATTGCGCTGCGGGATGAGTCGGGATGAGCTAACGTTTTTTACCAAACCTAATGCTCTTCCTCTTAGCTGGACAACTTTCAGAGGAAATCAAGATACTTTTTTATTACATATGAAGCCACAAAAAATATCAAAAAGTAAAGATATTTTTCTATTTCTGTACTTACAGTGAGATACACAAATAACAAAATCAATCAATTAATGAAAAACAATAACACTAGTAATGTTTTTATTTGATATAGTATGGATTTCTCCAAATTCGATAACGCTCGTTCAACATTTACTAACGTAGGTGAGCGTTAAATAAACTAACACCACTGGTGACACCTGTTAAATGGAAAAGTTCCCACCTGCTTCGGTTGTGTGTAACGTATCCGATTTTCTCGAGTTTCCTGAGTTTCCCACATCCACTCTGTCTCCTCTCCTCAGCGGGGTGCATCGGTAAACAGGTCTAAAGCGCTTACAACAGCTCAGACCGTCACAAACTGCGTGTCAGTCTGGGGACAAGGAACTGCCATCGGCTGCAGACTGTATTTCCCACAAATCGGGGTCCTGAAAATAAGGTGTTTCAGTTCCAACGAATTTTAAAAATAAATGAATATTTGTTATATCTCCTCCTTTGTGTGTAAAAAAGCAGTTATTTATTTATGTACACCTTCCTTTATCCATATTCTCTTTAAAACGACATCAGCATCTTAGCTGAGGATATGATCGTCAAATGAGATGGAGGAAAAAGTTGTTGATGAGTACTCTACATATGAATGACGCTAATAAAGAATAGGTCAGATCATTTGATAGAGAAAACTAGGGTCCCGGGTTTGTAAGTTGCTGAAAAAAGCCACCTCAGATGGTAAACACAAAACAATGTCTTAAGGACTGATGTTCCTAAACATAAAATCCAGTCTCTTCATATTTATAATCTCTCCACATACTTTAATTTTGAAATATAGGAACCAAATCCACCTGTTAAAGGGCTTGAAAGAAACTCCTATATCAATAAAATGAATTATACTTTACCAGTAATTTTCTAATGATATAATCAATTAACAATATACTTTGCATATCAGAACAAAATCACTCGAAAACCAAAGTTTAGTATAAAACGCCCAATCGTCATACTTACTTTCTTCTCATAGAAAAATTACAATAGAATGCCCTTAACAGAACGTAAATTCAGTTTCAAAAAACGAACATACTGGTCTTAAATAATAAAGAAACCTAATTGAAACATAGTAATAAGCAAAGACCAGTTCCAAACTTTAGCTGGTGACCGTGCTATGAGCAGCCCCACAGCATGCTACAAGCCACATGTCAGTGTCATGTTGTCCCCACGGTCCACTGCCGAACAGACTGCCAGACATGTCGAAACACGCTCCACTGACGACCGGCTAATTCAATTTTGTACTCACAAACATCGTCAAATAATACGTCGATTAGTGGTGTTTTGCGTCACAATACTCAATTTCGCTTTCCTTTATAAAATAAAAATTTAAATATTACGAAAACTGAGATTCCAGGCCAAAAAATATGTATCATACATCATTTCAAATGCTGAAAACGTAATCAGCATGATATTATATATAGTACACATAGTATAGTATACTAGCAGACTTCAACTGAGGCTCTTTACCTGCGTCACAATGCACAAGTTAATGCATCCAAAACTCTGTTGGTTCCAATAAGTCTAACAATAGTACAGTAAGTCCGACAATATTGGTCTAAAATTATCTATAATACTGATTATCAATGTCTGACTTTTTTATTTGAACTAAACAATCAGTAAATTAACTCATTATTAATTTTTAACTGCTTACTGTTTATATTGTCCTCCCTCTTTAGTAGTGGTACCTGCTGATACCACTACTAAAGAACATTTTGGATAATTTTTTTTTGCTTAAGAACAATTAATAATCTTTTAAAAGAGTGATTGATTTTTATAAAGTATATTTAAATACACGTTAATTGACCAACTTTAAAGCTCAATAAAAAATCAAATTCTGTTTTACGAAGCTTACCTATGGTACTAAGCCACTGAGTCAAACTTTACGAGGGATCAGCAAGCTAACAAAACCATCGAGGACGATACGTAAAATACTATTAATTTTTACACGATCTACATCATAGTCTTGGAATCCGTAAAATCAGTATTACTCTGTAAATGACTACGAAAGGTGATAAGAAAATAACTAGGTTAAAAGTTAGTAAATATTAAATAAAATAAATAATATAAAAAACCAAAATTAATAATAATAATAATGATGATGAAATAATAACAAATAAAATAAATTATAAAACCTGAATGAAAGATGAATACTAAATATAAATAATATATAAACGTAAGTTTATAAAAAGTAGCAATTTACTCATAACAGTGCGAACTGCATTTAAAAACATCATCAGATTATTAAATATGCGTACCTCGAGTTTCAAGAAAGATATAGAGATATGAAGTTGATGATTCGTATTTGTTTTAAGAGATGCATTTGTAATGGGTTTTTAACTTTTAAAAAGAAACATCATATTCGTTACGAAGGCAACAAAATCCTTAAGGCGTAACCTAATTACACAAAGTGCGAAGGCGTTACCCTCTCCGAAGGCTGAGATCGTTAGATTTCTTGCGCCAAATTAAATTACGGCTGATTTTTAATCAGACTAAAAGGATTACGCACCATGAAATATAATTTATGCGAAGACCCTTTAAGTAATGATTTGGAAAATAGGTCGATATGTTTTGATAGAATACAAAACAACGATCTGTTTATGCAACGATTGTACAGTATTATGAATGTCTTTAATGAATGTTCACGAGTGAGATGTAATTTAGAACACGAGCAAAACGAGTGTTCTAAATATCTCACGAGTGGCTTAAAGGCATAATACAGTCGTTGCATACACTACTTTATCTACGACCAACAATATACGACAAAATTTTTCCCGAAGTAAAACAAAACTTATGACTTTTACTAATGATGGAATAGGTCTACTCAAATTTGAGGTTAGGCACATAACAAGACTTAACCATGAATCGTTGTGGAACAATCAGCTGATGGGATAAGTCAACTCAAACATGAATCGTAATGCAACAATCAGCTGTGTGCGAATTGCGTATGACACTACTTTCGTTAAATGCCGCGCTCCCATTGGTCTAGAACCTGTATCATAAAGTGACACCAGTTGCTAACATTATGCAACTGGTTTTTATTTGGTGTAATAATTAATAGACCTCATTATGACATTAGTTGTAATATCGTTATTGGTGATTATTGCAATGGTCGTAGATAAAAGAAATTATACGCAACTACAGTTGGTAAAGTATTAAAATATTTGAAAATAATAATATATATGGCTTTGAGCAGTTGAACTACTTGTTATGAATCATTAGGTGAATTTTGAAATTTACAATTACATTAATGATGGGGCAACTAGGCATACAATAAAGGAATTGTTGTATAAAAAGGTTAAATTAGGAAAGTTTCTATTAAAATTATGGATCATTATTTGTTATTCATTATAATTTGGAATTTCTTCTCCTCCAGATTTTTAAACGTTAACATCTTGAGATTTAATGGCATAGTTAAGGGAATGTTACCCTTAAAATGTTCATTAGGCAAAATATTACGGAGTTTACTTATATCCTGTAACATAAAAAAATACATGGGTTGTGATTTTTCATAAACTGTAAACTTAACGCGCATAACTGCAAGTTTTTTAAGAGTTATTGTTTCAATACCCTTCGTTTGAAATTCATTGTTGGTTAAGGTGAGCGGTTTAAATTTATTTTTTTGGTTACGATTTTAATGTTTGCGGGCTTTTGCCATCACTGATTAGTAAAAACAAGATTCATAACATGGTAAAGTAAATTAATAACGGTAAAAAACGGATAGTTTGTTTTTCTAAAATTTTTTAACGCTTACTGTTTGTATTTTGCTCCTTTATATGAACACTACTACTAAAGAACATTTTAGTTGTGACAAAACAATTGATAATACTTAATTAATGCTACAGGTTTTTAAAAAATCTACACGACACAATAGTTGTGGTTCAACAAATATATTTAAGTACTAAATATATCATGGCATATTGTTCATATATATAATTATTTAGATAGTTATGTTCAGTGACCGACAAATTTTAAATAACTAAAACTAAAGATAATGCAAACTTTTTTCTGTGCATTTTAATAAAACCGTTCCCATATTTTCAATTGCTCGAATATTTTAATCCGATAAGTTAGAGAAATAAAATAACACAAGAAAGATATAAAGGATGCTATTGTACTCGTACTAAGAGCACTAAAGATCTCCGTTACACTGCCTTTGTAGTTTTTACGTTTACACGTGGTGCAATGCGATTCTGAGGTACCTTGTATCAAAGACAGGTCCTTTTAAATCCCTTGTCAGAGTAGAGATTTACAATGAAGGTTGTTTTTTATAGTTGATCAGACGAAATTTGATAAAAAATATCAATCATTATATTTAATGTCAGTTAATTTACTTATGATTTGTAGAGTATTTCTTAGTTTTTAAAGATACTCAAATAATTACAGGCTTACAATAGTCTAAACTTAGCGTGAAGAATGTAGATTATGGATTTAAATAAAAATTTGTATAGAAGTTCAGAAAACCCCTCATAATTTTTTATATGGACTCGACTAGTATTTTCTGTGAAATATTTTTTCATTCCATAACTATCGGATATCTGCTCTATTGTAATTTATTGATGATTTTAACCCAACATTGACCATTATTTTATTTTCACTCGCCAAAGTCACTAGAAACGTAAACTATAATTTAATTTATTATTGATGAAAACTCTCTCCAAGCTCTTTACAGAATATCTATAAAAAAGGTTTTAGAAAATAACAAATGAACATGTCGATAAATAAATAAATTTATATATATATTTATTTATTGATTTTTTTATCTATCTACAAATATATATATATATATATAGATATATGTTCACCCAACTATCATTGTGGCAACCGTACATAAGGAAAAGTGTATGCAAAGTGGCGACCGGTGCTTATGACGACCGTATATGGTCGTCATATGCACACTTGGGTTATTTCATCTCCTTTTGACCTGCAGATACGTATGGTGATGACTTGGAAATTTTATTTTTGTCGTCATATTGCGCCTAAAACGTATATTAATAGTTCATGTAATGACCGTGGGTGCGCTAGTGTCGCTGAGTGTATATTTCAATATACGGCATTTGGTGTAATACTGCGACCGGAAAACTTGGCAACACTGGTTCTCCCGGACGCGTATATCCCTCGGTTCTAGGAGCTGAGGGTTTTGAGCATGCATGAGAGCATTACGCGGTATTTTTGCTGATTATTGTAAAGTGGACTATGGTGATACTAAAGAAGTTATTTCGCCTATTTTCCGGGTGGTCGACAACGAAGGGAGGGGGACATAGCGGGGAGTGTTAAGCATTAAAATGCATAACTTTTGAAAGCAGTAAATTATTTGGTGAAAACGTCATTTTAATTACACAAATTTATAAAATATATAACAGAAAGTTATAAAATATATAACAGAAAGTTATAAAATAAGTTAAAAATAAATTGATTTCAGTTGAAGTTATTGTGATTTAGATTTTTTCTACCGGGCAGTATTCAGTACGTGCATGGAGGACGGTGATTGTTTTGGAAACTGCGACGTCAATATCATTCTCAGAGTAAACATATTGTGCTAAATGCTGGTGAACAATATTCACCTTTTTTTGGTTTGGGAAATACTAATTCTACCGATAGCTTAATATGTTATAGTAATATAGAAATAAGTAACTTTAATAATATGCTGGTTAATTTACAGTCATTTAATACGCTTTTAAATATTATAGGTTTTCTTTCTGAGTGTTGGCTAGATGAGGTGAGAGGGGGATGGGTCTGACTTAAACGAGATTAAACCAATGGGGTTCTAGTCTTACAACGTTTCTTGCAATCTTAAACATGCTTAACTAATCCAAGAAAACACTACCTAAGAAATGCTAACAATAATTTATGTCAAGGTGAATCAAATATAATTTACAATTATATTTAAATATAACAAAAACATTAATAATTCTTTTTAATTTGATATTTTTTCCAAACAGAACATTAACGAGGAATTATACATTACAGAGTTTACTTATTCTTTTGCAACTGAACGGAAAGTCTTAACAGATGAACAAAACATATCTAAATTATCAATTAATGAAAGTCTATTATATAATTTCAACACAGTCATCTGTGATTAAGTTTTACCTATTGAGAGAAGTTTTGACACCAACGTCAGTGCGAGAAAATTGGGGGATGAACAGCTTGTGGGACCGGTCCTGAGTTTTTGAACAGTTTCACTATTTTTAATTTGTTACTTACGATGGAAATACCATCACCAAAGCAGCCTCTAGCCTGTATTGTATTACTGAAACATTAAAAGGTTTTATTGAATTTATATTTTTTACAAAATTTCCTGATCGCCTAATAAAAAACTAGAACATTGTAAGCACGGTACTCTTACAGATGGAATGTATAATTTACCTTGAACTTACATTTCAAATTGAAGACAATGCCCAGATCACGTATGAATGGTTTACTATTGAGTGAAGTACCATATACATTATAATTATAGCGATGAATATTTTAATCCAACAGCCATGACTGCCAGACCTTCGTTAAAATCTGACAGTTTCTCTGGACAATGTTCCCTACAAAGGTAAGAAGAATCAGTAATTTTGATATTCGAATCTTCTTTAATTTGGCTGATATACAGAAATTCGTATTGTTGCAAGCTTCAACATATAACTTAAAGAGCTGGTATTTTTTTTAATAAAGGAAATTGAACTGATGTTTAAGTAATTGAAGCTTGCAATGGTATGATGGCAAGTAAAATAGTAAAGAAAATAGCTACATTTTTTCTTATCTTCGGAATAATGTTCGGAATGAATTACATCACTCATTGTCAGACACTTGGTACACTTTTAAGCCCATTAACAATGCGTGTTTAAACTTTAGTAAATTATAATTCGACTAACGCTCCTGTAGAAAAACTGAATTTACACAAGTTTCTTTGGGGGCTATCAAGAGTGTTCCCTCAGTAACCAGACACTTTTTAAATTTTGCCAGATACTCTGAAAATCCGCCGTGTATCATCTATTATTATTTTCATAGTTACCCTCGAGAGTAAGATGGCCAGAATTTTGTAAGAGATTAGGAATAAAACCTTAGCTTTATATTTGAACGTACTTTTGGTACATTTTTCATCCATTCTCTGTCAATCCATACCCTTGCAAGCTTCAACGCTACTTATACGACTTTTCACTTTCCTAAATGGAAGTGGCCAGATGTTTGAGCAGTATCGAAGCTTGCAATGATATGTATTTGTGTAACCAGGGGTGGATTTGGAAATTTGCCGTCCGGACTTCCGTATGGACTTCCAGCAAGATCGAGATCGTGTGATACTAAAGACAAACAAAAATTTGAATAATATGTTGAAAGTAGCAGCGTAATAGGCTATGTAGAAATGAAATAAAGAGAAATTGTAAACCCTTCCTCAACACATTCCAGTTTCGTAACGCGATCACTAATCGTCATCGTCGCCTAAATTGACAAAACGGAATACCATAAATTATTTTCTTTGTTGTATCTTGACTTAAGTCTAGCTCTTAAACATAAACTCTAGTCAATCATAGAAAAATGGAATACAATGTAAAATAATACCGATTGAATAAATTTAAAAATATAATTTCTACGCTACATAATATAAAGAATGACTGTATTATACGATTACAGTTAATCAAAAAATAGTTTATGATGAAATTCTAATAAAAAATGTCTTATAAAGAATTTTTATTTGTATTATTGGACTTGGTTAATTCGTGCCTGCCGCCTTGGCCGGATCGAGTCGCGTCGTCCTCGGGACAGGACGGAGGACGGCGGGCGCGGTGCGATCAGTGATTACCGTTGCTGCCGTTCTACTTCAGACATAAACACCATTTTAACAGCCCGTTCCCTTTATGCTAAGAATTACGTACTGATGGTATTGTAAGCTAATCCTCCTGTACCACAAGTTTGTTTTCCAAGTGATTAATGTTTTTGTAACAATGTATTATGAATTAATTGTTGCTGTTAATTTTTTTTATCTGCCGCCTCTGAAAATTTGTTGATCTGGGCTGCAGCCCCTATAGCCCCCCCTCCTAAATCTGCCACTATGTTAGTTATAAACCAAATTTCATAGTTAGTTTCTGATCCATCTTAACTGTGTTGGGATCATGTGCCGAGAAACTCAGCTTTCATGAAATTACTCAAGCCTGACATACGAGGCCTCTCTATTAATTCAAAATTCCTTTAATTCTTAGAAGCATATGATATTTTCTTATTTAACCTTCTAGGACAGGCCTTTGCTGGGTACACTATTGAGGCGGGTGAAAAATATTGTGAGGGAGCCAGGCAATGAGAAATCTTAAATAATAGAATTTATTTTTAAATTGCAAATTATTTATACTTTTAATCAGTTTGTAATTTTAATGTAATCGTAGAATATTTCATATAGCCTAATCATTGAATCACCATGAAGCTCTGCAAGCTTGACTTTAGCTGGGCTGCGCACTTTGGGCCCCGTACTGTGGAGAGCGACCACAGAAATGGTACGAACTTACAAGAAAGTAAGGGAAATTTAATCTCTAGAACTTAATGCAGAATAAAAGTTTCAAAGATGATAAATTCTAAATGTTTTATTTTTCAAATTTTTTTTATTTATGTTTTTTTTAAGTTTTTCTCTTAGAACAATGAGTTTATCTCGTAAAGTTTGCAGTCAACAGTTCGGAATATTAGTTGGCTGCTTCTTACTCCTTAATAAGATTGCTCACATAACCTAAAAACCTTTAATTGTCGCAAAGCTTCAGCTATTCCAGTTTGGCATTTGGTCTCTATTCGTCTCCAAAGTCCCATTTCGGGCCTTGAGATTTACTGTTTCCATGTTAAACTCCGTCATTTTGCCCCAGAATAGGTCACTTGCATGACGCGTGATGAAATAAACAATTTAGCACTAAAGATTTCAAGGCTAACGTTTAATAGAAATTTGTGGAGACTAAGAAAAATAATCCTATTCCCTTTCACTGAATTAGAAAAAAAAACAAAATGCCTCAGTGATAGTGGATTGGCAGGTCGTCATTTTGCCTCAGTGAACAATTTATTCATGTATAAAGGCTAGAGTGAAAACTGGCAACGCTGTATGTCGCCACAGTGGTGGTAAATATTTTGAATGGGGTTCACAACGATAGTTTAATGTAATGTATATTACTGGATGCCACTTTGTTTGTTGCATGTAAAGTCGTCACAATGATGTCTCTGTGGATTCCTTACAGGTAACAAAAAAACTTGAATTGTGAGTTGATAATATTGTTTCTTGAGTGTAAGTTAGAGTATTTCTATATAAACATCTAAATATACATAACTCCTCGAGGCGGTTGTCATACTGTAGGTGCTGTGTAAAGTCGCCACAATGATAGTGCGATCTATAGATATATATATATATATACACAGATATTTGTAGATAGATTCACTGCGTCTGTTCCCCCAAAACGTGTTCCTTCCCTCTTTTAAAACAATTAAACAGAAACGTGGGGTAGTCCCCAGGAGAGCAGTAAGACTCACTGAATACTATTTCACTAGGGTTCAGTCTTGATACATCCGAGTATAAAAAAAAATATTTAAATACATTAAAAGACTTACCGCAACCGCAGGGTATTTGGGAAAACTGACCAAAATTATGTACTGTAAGTATTGAACTAAGTTTTCATTATTAAAAATGAGGAATTAGTTTACAACCTATTATGAAGCCTGGAACAAGTATAACAATATTACTTTTTACTTATTACTTTTTACATGTTTAGACTGTATTATTACTTTCCCTGACATAAGAATAATTATGTCAAAAACTTGAGTTACATAAAATATTAATGTATAATCATTGTCGGATCAAGGTTAATAGCCTGAATTAATCGAATTATAAGCTTTATCAACGTGTCAATCAATGAAGCTACCTACCATCTATTTGGGACAATGTAAATGTAAATAAAACATTTTCCATTCGAATGAAATGGAGAAATAAACAAAAATTGGGTGTTGGGCTATGTTGAATTAAACAGTCTAAGTAGCCTCTAAAATTTCCAGATATGCTAGAAACCCATATCTGGAAAAAAATTCATCGCAATCCATGCAGTCGTTATTTCATCAACTTCGGACAAAGGAAGTATTTTTTGTTGCTTAAAAACAGCCTAAAAGTTTAGCTATATAGAGCTGTATCATTTACTTATTAAATTTATAATTAGAGTGCACAAAATAAAACCTTATGGGTTCAGAAACGCCAGAAGTAGAAAGATGATTTCATCCCCTGAGATTATCCCCTACGTTTGCCTCTAATTGTTTTAGGGGAGGGTGAAAACAGCTCCAACTAGTCTCTTGGGCCTTGTGCCCCAGCGACTTGTGGCTAAAATGGTCTTTTCCGCTCACTCTATGTCTGAAGGATAAATATAGCCCCGTTTTTTTTTTTCACTCGGTGTAGTTATATGTATGTGTTTTACGATTTTCATGTGTAGAAAATTTTAAATTTATATCAAATAACATAACTTCTATTTTGGATTCTTAAAAATATTTTTTTGTTTCTGTTTAGTTTATTTGTATATTAATGATCAAGGTTATTGAGAAATATAAAGTATAAACTATTGCCTTATGTTTTTATTCCGGTTAAAATGCATTGGTAAATTTATGTGTGACACATTTAGCCCGCAAGACAAGCCTACATTTAGAAAAAGTAAGATTACATAACAATTTATACATTTCATTAATATTTACAAAAAAAAACGCAAAACACCCTCTAAAGTTTTATTTTAAAAGATTTTGAGGAGGAGTATTATTTGCTAGTGAGTAGCTGCTAACTTATTAAATTTCATCAGCGAGATTCCTTAATTTCTTTACAGTTGTGCGTAATTAGGTTAAATTGAGAAAGCTGATAACACTTTAGCCATCCAAGATAGTTCAAACTATTACAAATTCCTGATATGAACATTAAAGGAGGCAACTTAAGCCTTCCTTAAGCAAGTTGTGCATATGTACTCGAGGCTAGAAAAACCCACGTTACTGAAAATTTACAACACACGTGGAGGGTAAAACCATTGATTATATAACTTTTATGTTAGTTGTATAATCAGTGGTAAAACCGTTAAAAATACAAATATTATTTTCAAGCAGATTACACGTCTTATTCTCTTTTTTATGTCTTACATATTTTATCAGATACCATAGTGCACCATATTATTTCTGGACATATAACCATTTGAGCAAACTGATACAAATAAAGTGAACTGGTACAAACTATAAAATGAGTATAAATCAAGGTACATCATCATAAATGAAGGTAGAAGTTAACTCTTTAGTATAGATGAATGATCAAGATAATTACATTTGTTAAAACCTGATAGCGGAAATTTCATTTTAAGTTATATCGCAATATTTTTTTATACTAACAATATTTAGATTATCTTTTTCTTCTTTTGGTTTATTTCGAAAATATAACTGCAAAAATTGAATTACTTTCGGTGAAGTGAAAATGTAAAAATTTACGATCTGTGGAAGGGACACAGCCCCATCCCAGCCCTCATGTAAGCGTTGCTTCCCCTTCTTGAATGGGTATATCTCACAGTTAAATGATCCGGAGGAAAATAGATTTATTTTATGATAAATGTAAAAGACAACTTTATATTCAGCAATATATGAAACAACAAGAGAATCTAAATCTAGGTTTGAACCGAAATGATTCGATTCAAAACAGCATTATAATTTTATTATGAATATAATTTTGTATAAAATAAATTATTTTCTTTTATTACTTTTTGGAAAAAAGACTTTCATTAATAATAGTCGTTAAAACAAAATTTCTGTTATCTCCTTTTAAAATGTGAAGTTTTTCTGGCACCTTCACTTTAGTTATCCGTAATAAAACAACCATCTTATTATAGTTATCCATAATTTATTTAAATCCCCTACTTTCAATTTATTCCTAGTAAACGTAAGTTACTACAACACATGGTTTTGTGATATAAATTAATTGAATAATCATTATTGTAGAAAAACAAAGAGCTTTATACTCAATAACAAATTCCACCACGCCCAAAAACAAAAGTTTTCACCAACTTAAAAAAATTTTCTTCTGAGAAAAATAGGACCACTCGAGAAAGCATGATAAATAATAATTCATCCAGTTACCTTTCAAGCAACAATACACAGAATAAGTTATAAATAATGAGGACATTGCATTCCAGTAAAATTATTTGCTCGGTATGAATCAGACACGATAAGTCAGCATAATTTGCCTGTTATATTAGATGAAAAGACACATTCTGCCTGAACCATTTCCTCGTAAAGAGAATATTTAATGTGACCTTTTGCAGCCTTCGCTCCGGTGCCCTCAGGGGTGGGGGTCTCTCGTCCCCAGTTCTCCCCTTGAAGAATACTCAAGGAAGCTAAACGATCTCAGCTTCATGAGCATGCAAACGTTTTGAGTCCTGTATATCGGTTGTCCACAAATACTTGTAAAATATTTCCTTGAATATGTAGTTTGAAACATAACTTTAGTCTAAGAATTTTATGTGAGGCTTCACATTTTCAAAATTGTTATACAACCTTATGGAAAGTTTCAAATCTAAAGCGAAAACAAGTCGATATGACCAGCTAAAACTTTTTTATTTTTATTTTAGGCGCCCATTTCCATACATTTTTAAACTCTTAGACTTTCTAGAGACCGCAGAGATGATGCATTATTGATCATTCAAATGTAAATGCGATTTCTTAAGACTGAACGTGGATTGAGACACAAAGATACTATGACCGGGATCTAAGATGTAAGATATTTAAATTTAAGAATTATATTGTTGCCTGATTTGTGCACGAATATATATCCAAACAAATAAAAGGATTTAATTGCAATTTTTGTTATGTTGACTTTGTAATAGTGAAACGTACAAAATTTCTGCTTGAAGGCAACCGATACTTCAAGCATCATAGCCTCGTTGATAGAATTGTTTAATCGTGGTAGGGCTTGAATGTAAGGCAGTACGCATTATTGTCACCACAGATAAAATTCTATAGAGTTCATAAACTTTACTCTTAACTCATTAATCTGCGGTGTTATATATGAATGAATGAATGAATGAATGAATGAATGAATGAAACGTTTATTTATCCATCAAATTACATAATACAATGATACAATATATGAATGTGCAGTACATGTTATACTGACAATGATACAATGGTACAAGTTAAGATGACACTTGTTAATAACCACAATATCAAAGTTATGGATAAATCTAGGGACCTCCTAGGCATGAAATGCCAGTTTCGAGGCCTCCTTCACATAGCATCGTTATAATGGCTGAGTGACTAAGACTAAACATATATACTAAACAGTATACTAGGTTAAATTATTCTCTGATCAAGGACTATTGTTTGGAAATCAACATTGACTCAGTTATAAAGTAATTAGTAAATGAACAAATAATTACATAATGTGAGTAATTTACAGACTTATGAACTAATAACACAGTTGTAATAGACACAATAGTTAGATATGTTAACAATAATCTCTGTATAATCCAAAGGACTCCTGAATGTGGGAACAACCGCATTAAATCAAATAATTTCAACAACAAGGGGGGCAGAATGAAATGGTGTTTAGGGCCGAGATTCAAACTCGGACCCTGGAGGCCCTCCCCCGTAGATTGGGGTAAAACAATAAACACAAATCACTGCGGGGGAGGTGTTGTAGCATCCTAAATGGGGAAGTTTTCATATTGTGTAAATGAAGTATGGACATAATAATAGAATATCAAAATATACCATTGTTTTTCTATGGGTCGTTTTATTGTGATCTTTAAATTTAATTTTATAAAATTTACTTACGTTGTGATTAGCGGATAGCGTTTTTTGAAAACTTCGGGATGTAGTAAAATCTTTGGCCTATAAACTAATGCTTTTCTAAAGATACTGTATTAACATACAGTATAATAATTTTATATTGAATATACTGAGCCATTGTACACCCAATTAGATAAAAGGGGGAAGATTTTAATTTTGTCCTTTAGTTAGCGATGCTATGTGTGACCTGTCGAAACAGATTTTCTCCTACAAAACTTCTGTATTTGTATCGTATTGTAAGTATTACACTTCGAACACGGGCCTACATTCTAACAACTCGGAGTATTTTCGAATTTATCCCCTCACTTTAAAATGCTTTTTATAGCCTTTAAGAGATTTTATGGTATTTATGGTGATTATTAAAAGTAGGAATTGTAATGTAAGGCTAAGATTTTTGTGCTAAATTTAGCAATAATTTGAATCATAGGTATACTTATAAAATTACGTAACTTTGTCAATATGCCTGTCTATTCACATATAACAATAATGTTAGAACTGTTTTCTGCTCTGGTGGACAAAGAGCTTTGATGTTAGGCTGGTCAGTTTGGGTTACCCACTTTATTGCGGTCAATCGAGTTCTTGGAATGGCAGTGCGCTTTTCTCTTATCACTGATAACGTCGCAATGGGAGAGAGGAACGGTTTACTTTAAAAAGCACACTTTTTCTGCTCAAATGTATTTCAATCACCCAGAATCAATTTCAGAGATATTTAACATGAACATAGCCCATGTGTAGGTTATAGGTGTAAGTGAAAATTAGTTCCGAATGAAATACTGTTTATTGTATATAACATCTATCTTGTCATTTAACATTTATCTTGTTAAAGTTTTGGATAATGCCTTAAACGATATGCAATTAATTATTTAAAGTTAAAATTTAATTTTATTTACCGTATAGAAAAGAGCAAGAAGGACGACAAGTCCTAAGAAGTTGTATGTGAGGAACGGTAAAAACACTTGACTAATAGTGAAGTAGAAAAACTCGAGACTAAATACCAGAGACAAATTGAGAACATATGTTAAAAGGAAGGCGGCCTTTGTTTTGTCCCTTAAATAGTTTTAATTAACTCTCTGTCACAGGGACCACCTCAAACAAGGCTCTTAAATCACATTAATGGTGTGAAACACCATTGACTGCATAGATCATTTTGGTTTCACATTCCTGAAGCCGCAAGTGGTGTGATTCTTAAATAGCTCATGATTTATGCGATTTAAATAAATATTTGTTTGAAAATTATTTCGTTGCTACTGTAAGCCTACGGTACACTGCACAATATACCCGTTCATACAGCTTTAAATAAATATTATAAGTGAACGGAATTTTAACTAACATTAAAATTTATAATTTATCTATCGACTTCTTTTACAGGTTTTTTTTCTATTTGTGAACCCTCGTTTGGCAATAGAATAACAAAAATTTAAGTTTTTCAGTGATTTATTTTAAATCACTCTAGCATTTTGAGACAGATAAATTCGGCCGTTTTAATTTCATTTGATTAAACAACAATAAAGTTCTTAGAAATATAACATGCAACATTCTCAAATGGAAAAATAAAATTGATTTTGAGATCGCTTTTTAACTCTCAAGCCAGTTGGTGGGGTTCAACAGAAAATCTCCAAAAACTTATGCTTAACTTGTCTTCATTTACGGTTGAAAAATATGGTTCTTCTTAGATATAAACAAGTTGCAATAATCAAGGTGTACAATTTTGATTAGTTTTGGGTTTATGAGTAATATGGGTTTAAACCTGTTTATGAGTAATAAAAGGTTTAATAGTATTAAAACTAAATCCCCCAGCTGCATACTATGAAAGTTGATTTTTGAATGGAGTCTTTATCCCTCACATTCTATATGGATCACTAAGACACTTATCGATTGTTTTAAACAGTAAATACTGCCAACTTACGACCATAAACTTACGACTGTCTACATTAAAAGTTGTAGTCACAGCTGTAGGCGGGTGGTTGGCTACACCCTCTTACACCGGTTAAGGCTCACCCTCCACTAAGGCAGGCACGGCGATGGCCCATTGACCCCGCATACGAACGAACCCCGCCTTCTCCAGCATAAATTATAGCTCTCTGACCCTTCTGGTGTGGGTGGGCAACAACTGGATTTGCCACAAACAATCATATTACTGAAACAATTGCTGGAGTTAAAACGATTTGTAGCGTTAACTACTTAATGTTCGGGTTATCTTACATGTCAAAAAATAATATGGTCGACTGTATATTTGTTTAAAAGAATCAAATACAAAGTTTAATTTGGTAAGAATAATTTTACCACAACTTTCTTAATGAACGTTATTAGCTCAGGGACATGTTTTCAAACAGCAATATAAGATAAACAAGAACTGAAGAAGTTCACTTCTTCTTATTGGACTGAAATCGGTCTACTACACAATACAACTTTCCTAAGCTAAGGAGCGTCTGAATGCCAGGTTAGTTAGATATAAAAAGTTTATTGGGTTTGTTGTATAGAAGGTTGAAAACATATTAATTTTTACATATTACATTTTCATACTTCATATTACATTTTTTTAACATTAACGAGTTTTATATCGTATTTACAAGCTATATGTATCAATAATTAAACCACTAAACATGTTACGGAGTTCAGCACTGGACACCAGCACAATCTACTTTTTCCCTACCCTGCTTAAAACTCCCACTGTTCCGGAACCCTTTTCGTCCAATTTGCATACTAAATCAATTTACTGTTGGTTTTTAGCCACCCTAATGTCGCAGCTGTATATGAAAGACTCTCGATTGGATACTAGTGAGTCGCGGTTAAATATGCACGCCCCCGAGGGTAAAAGGGTTGGCGCGAGGCTATTTTTATCGGATGCCTCTAACAGGGGGTACATACTAATGTCTGGGCCCCGTGTCTGGACAAGACTCCTCCCTGGACTACAGACTGATTTGTGTTTATTGTTTCTCCCATATGAGTCGTAATGCTCACCCTAAACACCAATTTATACCCTCCTTTGGGAATATTGCAGTTGTTTGATTTAATTTTGGATAAAATCGCTTTACACTCATTAAAAGATTTATACTCTTTAAATTTAAGTCTCAGCTTTTCTTTTAAAAGTTTAAATTACATTTTGAAATTCTCTGGAGTCTTTTTTATTCATCTACGTCAGATAAATCAATTGAATTGCTAAAATAATTTTTTTATGAAATGTTGTAAATATTATATATTTAATATCTTATGTACTAAATGGTTTGCTGTCTAGAAGTAACAAAAGTAGGACAATCTTTTTTATCGAAAACATATTTTTCTATTAACTTAGTTCAGAAGGATCAATGATGTTCAAAAAGAAAGACCTACAAGCGTAGTACAACTAAGATTTTAGTTATTTCAAAATCTCTGACTACGCCGTGCTTGTAAATCTTGAAACGGTAATAAACTATTATTATTCTTATTCATACTAATTTTTGCTAAAAAAGAAAACTACTTAAGAAACAAATTCATAAAGGATTAAAATGTATTCACCATTTTCATGGTTTGAAATATAAAGAATAAAAATTTTAAAAATTGTATTTCTTGGATTTTTTTATTAATTAAACGAAGAATGCGGGTAGTTTACGGTCTGGGGAAGGGAAGCAACTCAATTCCCACCCTCCCGAGGCTGAGGCACCCTTCGTAAAAGGGCACATCCCGGTGTTAAACGGCCTAGAGAAAAAATGTATATCTTAAAACTTCCCTAACTAGAAATTCGTAATAAAATCATTGCCTCGTAATTTTTTAAACTACTTAATTCTAATAAATTTATATAATAAGGAAAATGTTATTTTATTTAAATTAAACATGCATTTTTAAGATGAATAGTATGTTAAACCTACCTTAAAAATACGGAAAATAATCCTCTGGAACTGTTATAAAAACTAACAACAACGTTTGTCTTAAAATAATTTTCAAATCCCCGTCCATGTTATAATGTTTAATAGAAATTAATATTACGTTTATCTTTAATATTGGTAGTTTTGACCAGATTGTTTCTTTCTTACATTTATTCGGAAATGAACCTATAACATTATCCAGGTATGAAAACCAGATCATGAATTAAAGGGAATTGAGATATTATAAAATTATACATATTTGTTACTTTGACAACTAAACATTCGTCTGTTTTATATTAATTAGGTATCCACCTTTCGGACCTCAGTCCACCCTTTCACATGAACGATCAAATGAGGTATCCATGAATGGGTGCTCCTGAATCCACTCTAAAATAGTAACCAAAAAAATTTTTAAGACATTTAAAATGTTAAGTATATTATGTAAAGCAATAATATTAACATTTTGTAAACATAATTTTCATTTATCCTAGCTTTCTCAACTGAGTATAAGTTAAAATTAAGAATACTCTTGAAAGCTTTAGCTTTCTAGTGGAGCTCTTGAAAGCTCCTCTAGAAAGCTGTAAGTTGTTTACTCGCTATTATTTATCACAAATGAAAACCCCCAAGACCTTCCTGTGTCACATTGTTTTTGTATCATAGTTTCATCTGCTCTCATAAAAAAATTGCCAATAAATATATAAAAAAGTCGTATCCCTGAAAAAAATTACCTTTACTTTCATTTTAAAATAAAATATTACATTACAGTTATTTTCGCACTGAAGGAATTATGCTTATTTTATATTAATCTTTTGAAACATACAGATTATATTATGAGATCGCAATTAATGCAGATTTTATATATTGGGTTTGTATAACGTCGCATTGAACCATGATATTAATGTGTAACAGGATATAAGCTTCAACATGTGTTGATTTAGTGAATATTATAGGAAGTAAAATCTGATCAACATTGAATTCGTATCCCGCTTATTATAATTTTAGTTTTTCCGCGGTATTAACATTTAGCGTTATTTATCTGTACACATATGTTTTTATTTGGCTCTAGGGATTATTTAAAGACCCAGAAACAAAACGAGAGAGTTTCATGTAAAAATCGACGTTAAAGTTGTAATATAAATGGTGCTGTCTGTTGCAAGGGAACCTCGTGAAGAAACGTTTTAGGATGTACTGAAAAAATAAAGTCCTTTTATATATGTTTGCCTTAAGAAATATAAAAAAATATCCTTTGTTATTTTTGTTTAAAATTCATTGACAACTCCTTGTCTGACAATGTAACAGTAAAAGTTTGAATGAAAGATGTAATATTAATTCAAGAGCCATTTGAAACAGAAGTAGCAAATCGGTTCCAAAATTACTCACAACTCGAAATATCCCTCTGGGAAGGTTTAATAAAACCGTAAATGTCCGGAAGACATATAAATATAGTTGAGAGTGAGCTATCAGTCTCACAGTCATGTTCGTGTTTGCGTCTTCTAATGTGGTGCTAATGCTGCCCACTTGTCATCTCACACCTCTAACGACCACATTAATATTAGACTGGGACGTCCCGGTGTTATTCGTTGCATAAGTAACGGTTATGACAATGTGATTCAGTTTCTTGAGATGACAGCTAAAGTTTTTTCAATAAATAAGCAATGTGTTTTGTTGTTGTGTTATTGTGGGATTGAGGCTGAAATTGCCTTTATTGAACTGTGTTTATCCTCGTTTTAGAATAGAGAAACTGATTTTACTTTTTGTGATGGATATTGGCTAGAGAATAGAAAAAGTTAAATAGGAAGCGAACCTGGTTAAAAACATGGGATTGTTAAACTTTTAATTTAGTAAATGTAGCTAATTATTTTTACACCCTAGGATTTAATCCGTTTATTAGTCAAAAGTATTCATACTCTTTACATAAGTAAGTATATGAATTGTAACTCATAAATATACAAATCAAGAATAAATATAAACAATAAACGTACAGTACAAAATTTCAAAAAATACAATATTAGATAGAAAACACAAAACTGTATATGCATTTACGAAACATTTTTGTCTTGAAAACTCGTCAAACCTGTATTATACACCTTTTTTACAAGTAAGGCTTAAAATAAAATATTATCCTGTGATATGGATTGCCTATTTTTGATCGATTCAGACACTTTAGGAAATACTTTTAGCCCCATATAATAAGTCCCATTTTCATATCATGACTGTAAATGAATCGAGTACGTAGGTGATAATTTATTCCTTACATCTTGTATATATGATCATGCTGTTAATCCCATTTCGGTTCGATAAGAAGGTCGCCAGCTCAAACACTTAACAATGAAGCGAGGATCAAGATCTCAAACTTCATAAACAAGAGTCACAATCGTTCCTGCCTCTAACGCCTGAAAGTGGTCTAATCGCTCTTAGTTACAATTTAAAATATTCTATCAATCATTAATGAGGTATCCCAGAACATTATTCCACATTTTAAATTACTATAAACGTATTGAATTTGCATGTCATATTTAATTTTAAATGCGATATCATTTTGGGTGCGTAAGACGTACTTATTTACGTCGATGCGTAAGACCTAGAGAAAAAGTTTAAAAGTTAAATTATTGTAGCAAGACGTGCTTTGTGTTTTTAACCGTCACTTATTTGAGTGAATGAATAGTTTAATCATAATGTCCTGTCATGTGACGTCAAGTAAAGGTTTATGCAGTCGAAATCACTTAAAAGCATAATACAGTAATGCTAGATGAGGCAAAACGCATTGGCAAAATAAATCCCAAACTAAAAACTGCGACAAGATTTGTTAAGACTAGGAAAAGTATGAAAAGGATACTAGTAATTTAAAAAAAGTCACTTATGGTGTTGAGTAAATAATAAAAAATAACAAAAACCAGTTAAATAGTGAATTACTTTCCAATGCTATAGAGCGTATCCACTGGTTGTGAATCAGTGACCCGCTCAGTTCCCAGAAGTTGTCAAACATGTCAGATGCAATCCGACAATGCTTGAAGAATCTCAATGTAATGTGTTTTGCACTGTTCCCTCTCTTGTTCACTGCCAGCTTGGAAAATAAACTGACTAGTTTATGTATCCAACTGGAAAATTAATTGTGGTATCAAAACAGTGCAATGAGTTGTTCTCTTTTTTAATATTTTACTAACGTTTTGATACTAATGGTATTTTGATTATTAATATTAATAGCACTATAAGAAATAGGTGGGTTTTGTCTGTCTGTATTTTGAGCGAACGAAATAGCTACTGGACCGACTGGTATGAAATTTTAAACCAATTTAGATCATAATCTCGGACAAATAAAAGGCCTATTAACGAGGGCCTAATCCCCTCGGACCTCGTCCCACGTCCCATATATGTTTTATGTTTAAATTTTCGAACATTTGTTAGTGGTAGTTATTATTTTGTTTCGATAGAAATTAATTAATTATTAGGAAACCAGTACATTTTCCTGTTATTGAAGAACCTCACCGTGTAAAGGGCGTAGCATTGGTAGCTACCAGTTGGTAGCTTACAATCAGTTAGTAACATTATGTTCTCTTTGACTTGAATTTTTACTTTTATTTAATAATTGATGCCTTGTCCTTAATAGCCAGTATCTTTTTCATATATACTCGTCTTAAATTATTTAATACGTTGAGTAGTGAGCCAAATAATATATTTTTATAAGCTTTTAAAAAGCCAATACTACTAAGGGCGTCGCAGTCAATAATAGAAGAGCTGTTCACAGATTTAGTTTGTAGCGTTTAAAAGTTGAAGTCAGACAATATGATTTTGAGGCAAATTATAATGCAAATTGACGAAAAAAGGTGACCAAGCAAAATTATTATTAATTATTATATAAATTATCATTTAGAGTGAAATTAATTTCCATGGGAAATTGTTCTAATTAATATTCAGGCGAAGTCGTTCCATGTGAATGGTCTGTCTTTTCTCATTATATAAAATTGCCAAGAAATCATAAATTCTTTTTTTAGGTCATAGTCGTTACTAAAATTTAAAAAAAAAACTTGTTCGATTAAAATGAATCATAGCATTAAAACTTCACAACGAAAAATAACATTTTATAAAAAGATTTTTAAACTTTAACGTAATATATGTATATATTGTGTAAATATATACGTTAATATTTTATCAAATATCACTGAAAAATAAATTGGAACTAACATTTAAATTTTTATATAAGAAGTTCTAAAAGTGAAATACCTAATATATATATATTTAATTCAAATAAATGTTAAAGGCTCTCTACTCAGCTGACTTTAAAAGATGGATTCTTTATTGCTATAAGCTTTTTTCCTAAAATAAGAAGATTGATATAACAACTACAGACACATCGGAAATATTACATTCTATTTGAGTTATTGTATTGTTTTTGACATGTTAGACAGGTTTTGAGATAAAACGGTCACAGTATTCCAAGGAATCATATAAATTGTAGAGAGTTCATTTAT
Source organism: Flexamia atlantica (assembly GCA_035578135.1). NCBI lineage: Eukaryota > Metazoa > Arthropoda > Insecta > Hemiptera > Cicadellidae > Flexamia > Flexamia atlantica. Next base: position 17,496,381 of record JAQJVK010000003.1, on the reverse strand, counting down.
CTTTGGTTAAGATTTTTCTCTTTCTGTCTTATTTGGGTATACCTGTGGAGGTTTAATTATAGTTTATTTAGAATCAGGTGCGTAGTTAAAATTTGAACTGACAAAAGGGGATAAATAAAAATATGACCCTGATTTCCTTACCTACTAAAAATATAATTATATTACGTTTGGATCAGAGCCATCGCTGAATTTACTTTTCTAATCCAAAAACAGAAAAATTAGTTTTTGTTATTTTTTTAACAAAATACTTATTCCTCTAATCATTAAATTTCAAAGTACTACCACAGCAAAATTGTGGCTCGTGTAATCATTGAGTGATTTACTTACATTCCTAAAATATTACTTTGGGTGTTTCATGGCGTTCTTTATATTTTTTTGTTTCAAATATGGTTTCGGTATTGCCTTGATTACGGTAACTACATTGTTTAACCTTTAACGAATTTGAGTAGCGAAACTCGCCTGTAAGCAAGTCAAAGCTACCAATAATTAAAAAAAACTCTTAAACCTTTGTAAAACGAATGGGGAATCTATTTAAACGTAAAATTATCAGTGAGTTATTACAATGGATGACCAATGCCGTAGACTATTTTCCCATGTAGCCTGGATGAGTAATTGGTCGCTATTGCATTGCCGTTGCGTTGATAGACTAGTATCGGACGTTGATAAATCAACGCAATATCTGATTACAAGTGTTCGATGGCAGTCCCGACAGGTTTGCAATAGCCATAAATTAGATTGTGTCATTTTACACTTGTTATTAATTAAGGATACAGGAAACTAAATCTTTATTCATAACTTTCAAGGGAAGTAATATAAGTTAGTTTAATTCATGGGAAATAAGTACTCCACTTTAACACTCTAAATGGTAATGATGTTTTCGTATTTGAATAAGCCATATTTTGGAGGTTTTTTGCAGCATTCTTATAACATTTAGAGTTATGTTCTTATCAACATTATCAATATTACAACAGCAAACCTGTGATAAAAATACGAAACCCACGTTGCTTCAAAAAGCATAAAAATCATTAGAAAAAAAATTTCATTCCAACCCACATATGTATTAGTTATATTCAATAACTATCCTGTTTTGTCCCCCTAAAAATCTGAAAAAGATTAAATAACTACAGTTTTATCTATCTCCTAAGCATAAATAGTTTCAAAATAACCACAAATTTCTGCAATGTGATAACAATGTCATTTCATCTAAACTTTAGATGAAAAGTTTAACATCTCCTCTAAAGTTGAAACTGAGGTGTCCAGAGAATATAATCTGTTCTAAAAACGTCCAATTGCGGCCCGTTAGAAGTGTGAAATGACAAGTGGACTGCATTAGCACCACATTAACTGAGGTAAATAAAACCGCGCCTGCATTACTGAACACTAACATTGCGGTCAACTTTCTTTACGATAGTTATAAGTATAAAATATTCGGAAATTGCAGCCTTCTGATTCAGGAGGAGAGTGGGATTTCTCCATTAAAACCATAAATATTCTCAAACGAAGAAATATGAGTTAATTCCTCAACGCATTATATTTTCGTTTCATTAATACAAAAATAATTGGTTATCTAATTATTTACAGCTAGTTAGCTGGAAATATAAGCCTGTTATGGTCAAACATTGAATAAATATGTTTTCTTAATATTGGTGAGGGCCTAAGTGATAATTTCCTAAAGACGCCGCTCAACAATTCTAATGTATCAGAAAGAATACGTGCGTGTTCGAATCTGGGTTCTTTTAATCGAATCCCTGTGGCGTAACACTTTAAGTGGATTATTTATTTTCTATTATAAATTGTTTCCAACATAAAATTAAACCAAGACGGTCTAAGCCTGGAACATTGTTACACAATGATCTATCGTCCTTTAAGTTAGGATTAAGTTTAAAATTTATTAAGTTTAAATTTAATAATTTACTTCATGTCCAATTATATTATGTCCAATTATATCAATAACGTGGGTTGCTGAAACTGTTAACCCTTCTCAAGCATAAATATTTCTTTATATTTTTTTGTTTCAAATATGGTTTCGGTATTGCCTTGATTACGGTAACTACATTGTTTAACCTTTAACGAATTTGAGTAGCGAAACTCGCCTGTAAGCAAGTCAAAGCTACCAATAATTAAAAAAAACTCTTAAACCTTGATACGACAAAAATCTCTGCTGAGAGGGTTACCAGATGTCCAGTGAAGGGATTTTCCAGCTACGTGGCTGACGAGGGTTGCAAGTAGATGATCGGAAATTGGTAAGGGATCGTAACAAGATCCTTTGAAGGTTTCAAAATTGGGGAAGTGGTGCCCGTATATTTAGAATTTAAACTTGAAAAGACAAAATATAGTATTTTCCTTTCGGATATATTTTTAAAAGGCATTGGGTGGTTCTGGTTGTAAATAAAAACATGTGCTACAGGTAAAAAAAACTTAAAGAGAAGTGTCAAATAATGTTATAGCCATAAAACATTTTTCTTTAGTTAAAACCTTTCTTTTAATGAACATTTCTTTATTCCTTTCTTTATACCAGTATTAATTGTACCTTTCTGTTAAAAAATAAATGACTTGGGAATTACTTCCAATGTTTCGATGGCTCATCGATCACGAGAGCCATTTAAATGCAAATTGTTTCCAGTAAGCAAACGAGTTGAGCATTGAACTCAATCAAAATTTAGTCATTTGATGCGATGCTGTCCCTTTTGCTTACAAAAGCTTAAATAATCGCTTAATATACCTAAAAGCTTATAAATATATTTTGAAATGACAAACATAAAAAAAATACTGACACACTAACTGATCTTGCATTAAAAAATTGAACTTGTTTTATTAAATACACGTTAAGTAAGCGTACACCTTAGTACATCGTGCAGACACATCAAGGCACGTTTAACAGTTATAACAATTCATAGACTCACAATGCCACACTTAGAACTGACGTAACTGTTTATATATCTTAAGAACTGTAAGTTCCACGTACAATTTTCAATAATACATTTTTTTACCTAAGTAAATATTCACCATATTACAAACACATATTTTTGAAGTACATACACATCAAAGTATGATAAACAGTCATAATAGTTCATAGACTTGCATTGCCAAACTTTTCACTAAAAAAACTTCCGTTTATATTCATTAAGTTAAACGTTCTACGTAAAAATTTCCCTCATGAAATTTACTTTTTAATTTCCTATTCACAAATCATCTGAAATTATAGTTGCAACTTATTAGTATCATATTTTAAAAACCTATAATTATTCCATATTCTATATATTGATGAATATATTATCAAATTATATGGGGACAATAAATCAAATATTCTTCCACCTCATAACCTATTTCCTCCCAAACAATTTAATGCATACTATTACTTCGCAGTAATACTAATTCTACGAATCATTCTAAATTCTGTTCACGCTCCCCTTTTTAGTTCACTTTAAAAAAGACCTATAAAACTATTCTAACATTTATAAAGATACTCTAAGCGAAGAGCCGTTTAAATAAATCGAGCAGAAAATAAAAGCCAGCGTTAGTTATCTGATAACAAGACCGACAGACGCAGCTGACACCCGTCTGACACGCCACTGTGTCGTCGCTCACTGCGCATGCATTGATTCCTTATAACAAACCACTTACAGTAACTCTAGTAACTTTATCAGACTCTAGAAATTAAAAAAAATCCATACTTTAAAATATTTTCTTAATAGAGAGTAAACCATTTTCTTAAGTTTAAGAGTAGTGAATTGGAGTAGTTGGTGACGGATTATTATAAGTAAATCATATCAAGTCCAATCAGCTGTTTAAAATAATCAGGGTAGGTGACACCATGAAATCAGGTGATATTAAATTAGATTTTTTTTGTATTTGCAGCCTAGAAAAACTACAAAACTATACGAAAACCAGCCGGAAAGAACAAGACACTGATATAATTTGAAGAAAATAAAACAAAAACATTATGCAGCATTAAAAGGCTTGCATATGAGTGATAGAATGCCTTAGATACATGGGCGCTTGAATTACAATTTGAAATAACACAACATATCAATCATTAGTTTTTTATTTCTTATTAAGAATTTATATTTATATTTTATTTTTAAATGTTATGTAGTGTTTCTAGTTAGTGTCGCAACCTTACACTGAAGTTATAAAGTTGTACTGAGGTTGTACTTTACGCCATATCTTTCTAAGCCGTTTAACTTTGAAACTCTTCGTTCAGAATAATGTAACGATTTATTTTGCCATCCAAGGGATTTTCTTGTACATTGGAATGAGAGGAATTGGACCAAGGCTTAAAATAATACCATGCGGGGCCAAATAAACTTTTCTATGCGGAACTGAAAATATCTAAAAACAATTACTTCATAGGAGGGTGAGTAAAAATTAAGATAAAGCTCTGGCGTTTGTTGTAATTTATAAATTTTGAATTTAATAAACAGAAGGATGTTTTAAATTCATCAAATAGTTGCAATGCAGAAATGTTAAATAAATTAAATAAGGATTTTACATAGAACTTTCCTCATAGATGGATCATAAAATATGTTATATAAAACGAACAATATCCTTAAAACAAAATAGCCAAAAATATCTATCTAATATCACATACTAAACTGAAACTGTAAAGATCTGTGAATTCCTAGAACTCCTTTTTGTTGCTAATTTTTGTTATTGGACAACTACACTTATAAAAGATTTCGTGTAATTTAACAATTTTTTATTAGAATGAAATACCATTTGGTATCGTATGTACTGCGTTTCCACCTTTAACATCAATTCAACCGTTAACAAAGTGTATTAACATTCCGCCCATCATCCCAAATCCAACCAACTTTTTATTTCAAAATAATTATGTAAATATAATTTAGTTGAAACAGCTTAATTTTCCATCCCCTTATCGAACCGCAATTTGAGAGGGGACCAAGGTGATAAGTTGATTGAATTTCCATATTGAGAAAAGGAAGCCTGTATTACAGACAGCCGGAAATATGCTTTGACAAATTATTCGCTCTGACTAAAATAAGAGTTTTAGCAAAAAACTATTAAAAAAAAAAAAAACTTAATTGTTTATGAAAATATTAAGATACACAGTATTCATAAATTTTAAAATCAAGGTAAGTAACTCTTAATTGAGAAAGCAATTAAGTATACTCGTAATTCAATTAAGAATGTTCTTATTAGAATGCTCTTACCATACTATACAATAAGTCAAAACCACAAATTTATTTTATCGTAACAACTACTTAACCGGTTTTTCATTACGTTGCCGTTATTTTCAAGAACATTAAACTATGTATTGTAAAATTGTAGAATTTCACTCTACTCAGAGGTGCAGTAATCGTAATTAGATCCTAGAGTAGTGCGACATTCAGATTGACAGAGTGATAGGCGCATAACTGATATAACGGCATGGGAAGCAAACAGTGACACTAACGCTTTCAATTAATCTATAATTAGGTTTTTATAGCAATTTGTTTTATTATTTGGTTAAAAATAAAAATTTGAACTAACGTTAGAACTAACCGTAAAATTAACTTGCATTCGGTGATACAAATTAACGTACAAATGAATAATACAAAAATATTAATTTTCGTTAATTGAATTTCTTTTTAATTCAGTATCAACTGAAATTCACTCATTTGGCAAGTTCAACAGATTTCATCAAAATGTGGGCGTAAATAATTTTAAGAGTGAATAAACTAGGAGCTTGTGACTGTGGAAGACATTAAGTAGTAATCAGTCAAGTAGATTGAAAACTTTTAAGACGTTTTTGTTATTGTTTTGGTGAGCTCCACGAATAATAAAAACTTGTTCTCTAATCTTTCTTAATTGCTCATTATGCTTAAAATTAATTGCTTGATAATGACTGAAGACCAAATTTTTCAGCAAAAATATTTCTACATACCGTTCGTCTCACCTAAAAAAACCAAGTGAACATCCAAGCTCTGTAGCGTATATCTGATAACGAGAATTTAATGTAGGACTCCTCTAAATTGTATATATGTTATTTTCTTAGTGAACCCGAATCAGAAACCATTCACGATAAAGGGAAAACATGTATTTTTCTCCCCCATTAACGGGCAAATAACATCAATCATTTATAACCTCTAAATTGTGTAATTTCAAGGTCCCGTGCATTTCTTATGGCGGAAAAATAAACTGTTAACTATATAAATTTCCTTAACCGTCAGTGACATATTTACAGTATAAGTAGGATATTGGTCCACTTAATGTTTATTTTACTATTCACTCGAGTCCTACATTTCTAAGCGCAATTTTAAGACGATCTCGGTACACATAATTTTTAATAACCCTCTATTGGTTATAATCATAAGTTCTGACTAGCCTACACAGCTGTAGAGAAATATACTGCATTTCCTGTTCCTATGTTTTAAGATTTTTATTTACATCAAGCTTAATGAACCTCCAGCCATGTGAAAGTTAAATTCCGAATTTATTTTTACTCACTAACAATGAAATTAAATTTATATTCATAAAGCAATATGTAGAAATGTCCTGGAGCTGACGGAAGTCCTCGTTTCACATCTTGAACAATACAGAGCGCTCAAAAAGAAAAGTACTTCCTTTGTGGGTGCGCACCCTAACGACATCCCCGAGTCCCCTGCGAGAGTACGTTTAGTCAGGTGTCTTTTTCACAGATCGTCTTTCTTCTAATGCTTCATCTGCAAAAAGTGACTTCTTATTGAACCTTTAAGAGGGTGGTTTGGTTATTTACTTTTTAAAGTAAAGTTGAGGGGTCCATTAACGAAGAAGACGCTATTTCCCATTAATGCAAAATTCATTTTTAAAGTTATTTACTAAATATACAGTTTCAGCTTGCAGAAGGGTGATTTTTAAAGGGGGAATTACTAAGGAATATTGTATTTTTTCAAAGAGCAAATGCCTCTTTACATCAGAGGTAGCTCATCTATACTTACACAGGGTAACTATTTTTATAAGTTAACTGACGAGTTTACTTTTCCCATACAAGGGAGAAGTCTAGCATAATGTAGATACTGGCCTGAAATTAGGCATGCATCATATATTTTTTCTACGGTAATTTGATGCACCTTTAAGTCTTCAAAGTTTCCTCAAAAATAAGACTAATAACCATAGCACAACTTTGTAGAAGTTATGAGTACTGTACACAAGATTTTACCGAACTTTGCCTACATAATTCTTAGTTTTAAGCTACCGGAAACTACAGGAGCAGTGCACCCACACAATAGAATATCTTCTAATGTAAAAAAAAAATTACCTTATATATCATATCACGCTAGTCTCTTGAATGTAGTGCATCAGTCCGTTTCACGGAGAGCACTTAGTGGGGAGCCTCCAGATGTCCGTAAAGGGATTTTCTGCCCAAGTGGTCGCGAGGGTGGAGAGCTGATAACCTGAAACTGATCCACTCTCGTTTGAAACTCTTTTAGGATCTGGTGAATGAATATGGATTTTTTTATTATAACTGTAAGCTCATACTAACTCTTTACGTAATTGGAAAGAAATATACAGGATGTTTGATAAATATATACACAAATTAAATTGTAAACTGCAGTTTAAGTTCTTTATGAATTAAGCCATAAAAAGCGTAAAAAGAAGGAAATTTTCATGGGATTTTTAATGATATAAGGAAATATATATTAGCTTGATGTGCACTTGAGTTTTTGGGATGAGTTTCATAGGCTGTTTAAATTCAATTAAAATCTGGTAAAGATGGTCCAAAATTAATTTTTATCATCATAATCGTTCAATGATAGTTTTTGCAGTCAAATCGTTGTTTAGGGAGTTCGAAAGAGACGTTTGAATGCCCAAACAACGATTTGACTGAAAAACCTTTCATTGAACGACTATGATAATTTAAATTAATTGTGAACAATCTTTACCAGATTTTAATTGAATTTCAACAGCCTTTGAACTCTATCCCATAAACCCAAGTGCACATCAAGCTAAGATATATTCCCTTATACCATTAAAATTCCCATGAAATTTGCTTTCTTTTAACGCTGTTTATGGCTTAGTTCATTAAGAACTTAAACTGGATTTCAAAATTTAAGTTGTGTATATATTTATGAAACCCGTACATTATATTATACTTTCCTTGATTAGTGAGGTCACGCTAAAGGTGAAAAACTAATCGGAGTTTTGTGTGCTTCTTGTTTTTAAGGTCCTTTTAAACCCAAGTCATTGAATTTAAGGTTTGTGTTGCAGGCAACATTTTGGTGCCAAAAGCTTCAGTCCGGCTATGGAACATTATTTTATTTAATACATAAAACGTAGTATGGTTTAATATAAAAACATTAGTATGGTTTCCATTTTGTAAACCAGAAAGAGCGTGCTTATAGATTCAAGAGGTTATTTATTACTCAGAAGAAATTAGATGGGTAATAAACGTTAGCATAATCTAATGAAACATTGTATTTATATGATATTATGTGGGTATGTAATATACTTTTCATACTGTATGTTTGTGAGTAGCATGTTTTCTATTACTTTAGTTGTCAACTAATAGAAAGCAAAAAGAAGGTACAGATTCTACCAAGATTGATAACAAAGTGCTTAAAATGATACAAGTTTTATTGCACTAAGGCTGGAAACTATGAATTCCGTAAAGAAATAAAAATTTAACTTTCAGAAAGTCTTAGTGTAATAATATACTTTTTTCTTTAAGAAACTGCAAAACGGATTGAATGGTCAAGTTTTCATTCGATATGTTTTACGTTTAAATGATAATTCACTAAAAGTAAGCGAAGAAAATTAAATGTTATGTAATTTTTTCGAGCTACATAACTGTTGTGATTGTAATAGAACAAAAAATGATGAGAATTACAGTTGTTTCTCATGTTATCTCCTGTGTAAAATATTTATTTCAAACTCCAAGTTACTTAAATTATTACTATCCCATATTAATACTCATCCGTATTATTTTTATAATCAATGTGGATTCTTAATATTACAGTATTAGAAATACTATACAGATTCACACTTAGTGAATATCCAATATTTGGACAGAATACTAACAATGATATCTAGAGGCTTGCAATAAGCACTTAATATTCGCACTGTTCGAGATTAAATTCACGGATAATGTCCTCTGCAGATTGACAGGATATTAGAGCAGCAATAATAATTTAGCAACTAATCTGACGTGGGGAACAATTAATTCTGATCATAGCCATAAACTAGTTGAACATCTGATTTGTTGGCATAATAGCCTCTGAGCATGCTGCAGTTGATATTGTGGCTACGATTGCTTCACAATCATAAGGGATAAATGAATGTTAAATGATTCAGGACTATTAATTATCTAATAATCACTGAAAATAAATAACAGTGATATATTTCGTACTATTAAATGGATGACTATTGAAACATTAAATAAAATTATGTTATCGAACTCATTTATTGCCATTGATACGTTTTGCAAAGTGAATTATGTATTGATGGACGTATGTGTATTTTGTATATGTAAAAATCACATGTAAATATTAGGCATTTCATTTATAAAGATAATAATTTTAATTTAATAGTTTCGTGTTGATCCAATAAGACTAAATATCGCCAGTGAAAATTCGGTATTAAAGTAATTAAATGCAAGAAAGTAAAATACTGACCGGTTGATGAATGATTTGTGTCTTAAAGTTTTACTATATATATAAAAAACTGGAAGGTACTAAATCATAGTTTGCCAGCATAGAAATTTAAATTATTTCCCAATACCCAAATCCTGAAAGTAAAAAGCCGTATCTTTTAATTTTTTATTATATATCTACTCTTATATAACTTTTTTGTAATAAAATCGGATTCATAAGAATATAAAGCTAACTGCAAGATAAAACCAATAAATAAAGGGGAAAAAAGACATTGCTACGTCCTTTAGAGTAAATTATATAGGGTAAATTATATAAAGTAAATTGTATAGAGTAAATTATATAGAGTAAATTATATCCTCTATTATATAGGAACAATGGACCATAATATAACAAAACCATACAGAGCGGAAGAGTGTAAGGGAAAGTAACCGTAAAGTTTATCGGTAATAATAATATGCAATGTTCTCAAAATATGCTAAATCATTGTAAATTATGAATTCAAGCCAAGTGAAGGCAGTTTGTCTCTGTGAGCCTCTGAGGGTGACGTAATGAAGGAGATAACCCATGACCGAGGGGATCTATGCCAAAGACATGAGACGGTTGGGTAAAACAATGCAGTCCCATGAATACGTGATCAAAAATAATGAAAGTAGACAGTGTAAAAATTCAGTAAATTGAAAAAATGAGACAATAAACTAATTATGTAATACAATAATAATACGTTTCTATGTAGCTTAATATTAAATATTGTTGTGCAATTGTGCAGGTTTTCAAAATCGATGGATACATATTTTAAATTCAAAATATCCTAATATTGTAGATATAAGACACTGCGGTTTAAGATTTAAGATTACCATGGTTTAAAATTTAACCGGTCGTTTTGTAAGAAAATACTACTGCTAGTATTTGAAAGCAAAATTAAAATATGAAAATAAAAATTATTTAACAAACAATTTTGAAAAAGGAACCCATATACGAACAGTGGGGCTAAGAAATGCAGGTCCAAAGGCAGTTAAAAGGCGGATATGGCAGTAGTAGTATAAATTGACGGGTGTCGCTGCAACGAGCAGTACGAGGAGTATGAGCGGATTAAATTCCCGGAATTCCCGATCACGTGATTTCCCGGAATTCTCGATTACAGGCGGCCTTAACCTAACTTAAAACGCTTTATTTAACCTCACCTAGGTTCCTTAACGAGCATATTTAACATAAAACCGCGTTATTTACCGTTATTTTTTTGCACCTATCCCCTAAACAAACCTATTCTCGGTAATAGTTTAACAGGATACGCTTACCCGAATAAATGACTATAACAAATTGTTCTTAGCCTAAAATATACCGCGTTTATTAGGAAAAATGAGTATTTTAATTAAAAACAAAAGTATTTCCGCTTAGAATAAATAATGTATATTATTGATGAAAAGCAATTATAAACACGGCTAGAACAGAAACATTAGCGAGCGAGAAATTCTTATCGCGCCAGGGCCGGGAGGTCAATTCGATAAGTTAAAACGAAATTATTAAAAAGGCTTCTCAAATAGATTTCTCTTATCGGCCTGAACGTTTTATTCAGAGCAGTTATTGTTGATTTCTATGTTAGAGACATGGATAACGGGAAAAAGTCTGCTTGTACTTATTGCAATGGACTTATTGATAAATCCTATATATCGAGACATAGTAAAATATGCTCGAAAAATCCAAATAGAGATTCGTCGGATTACAAAGCGCCGTGTATTCATTGTGGAACGTTAATAACTAAAAATAACTTAAAGAAACATGTTGAGAAGTGTAAAAAAAATCCGATGAATAAACAGCCCGTTCCCGGTGAAGTCAGCGGATCCAAACCTCAAGAATATAAGAAAAAAGCGAGTCACGAATATAAAGTAAAATGTGATATATGTGATAAATTGATAAGAAAATACAACATGAGTCATCACTTAAAAACCCATGAAAAACCCGAAGAGCCTAAACTCGTATCAAACCGCGGTGGTGTTATTGATAACAATGATGACGGCCCCTCTTCCGCTAAACGTCCACGGCTTGATACACAACCGACACCTCGTGGAATCAGTTCTGTTTTCAACACTTTACAGGGAGCCATGAACAAGATTGTTAATCTCGTGAAAGGGTCATCCGTACCTCCGCCTAGTGACTCGGAGATCGAACTGTCCAAAACGGCTTTTAATAAACATTCTACTGTTTACACAATTCGTAATAAATACAATATGAAAGATCCGGTGTTGTTTTTAGACCGGCTAAAGGATATTATTGTTAAAAAAATCGTCGAGCATCGTAATGAGTCAGAACTTAAAACACGGTTTGTATTATTCATGGACTATTCAAAAGCTGAGGAGATACAGGAATTTAATTTTAAAACCGAAAATAAAGTTATACTGAAGAGTTCTGATGTATCAAATTATTACGATTTTGCTAAAGCTAAACTCATCAAAGAAATGGAAGATTTTCAAAGCAGAGGTTCGGGCTGGACGTTACACAGCATCGATGAACTAGAACTCCACATACACTATTACAACCCACTTCGCGGGGGATCGAGTTATATTAAACTGCCTCCAGAAATCGCCTTTAAACGGGCTGTTATAAATGTTCAGAATAAAGATCAAAAGTGTTTTTTATGGTCTATCCTCTCCGCTCTGCACCCAGTTCATCGGCGAAACAATCCAGAAAGAGTCAATCATTATAAACAATACGAACATGAGTTTGATGACGCATTGAAAGATATCGAATTCCCTGTACCGGTAAAGCAGTCAGTTTTATCTAAATTCGAAAAACGATCTGGCGTATCTATTAATGTTTACGCGTGTGAAAGTAATGAAACCGTCAGGGACAGAGTTGATTTCGAAGATTTGCCTAAAAAGAAACGAGAAAAAGCCGAAGAAGGATTGTATGTAATTTATCCGTTATATATAACAAAAAGTGAGAAACCCGACCGCCATGTAAATCTTTTATATTTTAAGGATGAAAATGAAAACACGCATTATTGTTGGATAAAAGATTTAAGCAAATTAGTAGGTAAACAGTTGTCAAAAGATAAACGTAAAAAATTCATTTGCAATCGCTGCCAACAATACTTTGGTTCACAGGAATTATTGAATAATCACAAAGAAACCTGTAAGGAACCGCCAAATTACGTTTCTATGGTGGATGAAGCCTATTATGGTTATGTATGCAATCGTTGTTTGAGTCAGTTCGAAGAAGAATCTCAGTTGGATAAACATCAAGAGTATTGCACCACACAAGACGCTGTTAAAATCGTAATGCCCGAAATGATAGAAGACATTGTCCCGAAATTATATTTTAAAAATCAATATAGAAAAATGAAAGTTCCGTTTGTAGCCTATGCGGATTTCGAATGTATATTGAAACCGATACCGGATGATAATGAACCTACGATGAATTCGAATAAACCTTATACTAGAAAATATCAATCACACGAAGCCGCAAGTTTCTCTTTATACATAACCACCGCCGATGACTATGATATTCCGTTCGATCTATATTACGAGTGTATCGGCCCTGACACAGCAAAGGTTTTTGTAGAGACTGTAACGAGAATCTCCAGAGACTTGGAACAATTGTATAGCAGAAAAGCTGCTAAACCTATGAAATTAACTGATAAAGATTTGCAGACGATTTCAAATTCCACGATTTGTCATATATGTGAACAAGTTTTTATAGAAAACATAAAAAACCCGGAGAAAACCGATCGTCCCGTTCTAGACCATGATCACTTGACGGGATCATTCAGAGGCATAGCGCATAACTCGTGCAACTTAAACTTTAGAAAACCGTTTTTCATACCGATTTTCGTTCATAATTTGAGCAACTACGACGCGCATTTGTTCGTAAAGCTATTGGGATTCGAGAAGAACAAAATCGCGGTTTTGGCTACGACGGAAGAACGCTATATATCTTTCGAACTGAAAGTGGAAAACGGCGTGAGCTTGAGGTTTTTAGACTCGTTCAGATTCATGGCCTCTAGTTTAGAGAGTCTAGCGAAAAACCTCACCAAAAATCAGTTTGTGCACACATCAAAGTATTTCGACGACGACAAACTGGATTTGGTTTTGAGAAAGGGGATTTTCCCGTACGACTTTATGGATGACTTTGAAAAATTCGAACATACCACTTTGCCTCCTAAAACGTCTTTTTACAATAAACTAAACAACATGGAGGTCGACGATAAAGACTACGAACACGCGTGTAAAGTATGGGACAGCTTCAACATCCGAAATATGAAGGAATACACGTTGTTGTATAATAAAACGGACACGCTATTGTTGGCCGACATCATGGAAAACTTTCGTGACGTCTGTATGAGCACTTATAAACTGGACCCCGCCTGGTATTTCACGAGTCCCGGATTAGCGTGGGACGCCATGCTGAAGAAAACCGACGTTAATTTGGATTTACTGACCGATCCCGACATGGAATTGATGATCAGCAAAGGTATTCGCGGCGGTATCTCCCAGTGTTCCCACAGATACGCTAAAGCCAACAACCGATATTTGAGCGATTACGACCCCGAAAAGCCCGACGAATATCTTATCTATCTCGATGTCAACAACCTTTACGGATGGGCGATGTCTAAATTTTTACCTAAAGAAGAATTTCGATGGATGAATAAATATGAACTCGAGGTTATCGAGCGGAAAATGCAGCGCGGTAGATGGACAAGTCAGGAGTCGAGTTACGGATATATATTGGAAGTCGACTTGGAATATCCTCGAGAAATACACGACGAGCACAAAGACCTCCCGTTGGCGCCGGAAAACAGATGTCCGCCCGGCTCGAATCAGAGGAAACTGTTGACGACGCTTTATGATAAAGACAAGTACGTGCTGCACTATCAGAATCTCCAACTCTATCTCTCGTTGGGGATGCGATTGAAAAAGATACACAGAGGCATCAAGTTCTATCAGGAGGCATGGTTGAAAGACTATATCGACATGAACACGGATATGAGGACAAAAGCGACCAACGATTTTGAGAAGGATTTTTATAAGCTGATGAATAACTCGGTGTTCGGTAAAACTATGGAGAACATTCGTAAACACGTAGACATACGTCTGACCACGGACGAGAAGCAGACCGATAAGCTAGTGGCGAGACCGAACTTCAAATCGATGAACATTTTCGCCGAGACGTTGGCGGCCGTGCACATGGGTAAGACGACGCTCTATTTCAACAAACCGATCTACGTTGGCATGTCCATATTGGATATCTCGAAGACGGCCGTTTACGACTTTCACTACAACGTGATGCGGCCCAAGTACGGCGATAGGGCGAGAGTACAGTACACGGACACGGACAGTTTGACCTATAGCGTGATAACGGAAGACGTGTACAAAGACATCAAAAGTATGATAGAACACTTCGACACCAGCGACTATAAGGCGGATAACCCTTACGATATGCCGCGGGTGAACAAGAAAGTCATCGGTAAGTGGAAAGACGAACTGGCCGGCGATGTCATGAAGGAGTTTGTCGGGTTACGTTCCAAGATGTACGCCTACGACTCCGAAGGGTCTAAAAGCGGAAGAAAAGCCAAGGGGATCAAAAAGTCCGTCGTCAATAAAGAACTCACGATCGCCGACTACAAGGCCTGTCTATTCGATAAGGAAGAAAGTTATAAGACTATGAACACGATTAGAAGCAAAAAACACGATTTATATTCCATCACTCAACGTAAAAAAGCCCTGTCCCCTTATGACGATAAGAGGTACATATGCGAAGACGGTTTGGAAACACTGCCGTGGGGACATTACAAGATACCGATCGTCGAAATGATAGATGATGAAATTAACGCGGCGTTGGATTTGGAATAGAAAAAAATAGAGTAAAGTATGTTTCTTTTTTTTTTGCTCGACTTTTCGCACATTTTTTAAAACCGATATCAATTCGTATAATCCGGGCTCGGATATGTATACTTCTAAGCCTTTAATATGTGATAAGGGTTGGGCCCCGAATTGGGGCCCACCTATATCGATAAAAAAAAACAACGATTCTGACAATTTTTTCAAAGATAGATGATTTTTTCACCGACTCTTAAACCCGGATAATCCGGGCTCGGATACGTATACTTCTAAGCCTTTAATATGCGATAAGGGGTGGACCCCGATTTGGGGCCCACATATATCCGCTATATTTTTCTTGTATCGTTCACTAACATGCATGTATCACTCGAAATCATCGGTTCTTATATTTTTTTCTTCTCGACTAAACACTTCTCG
Source organism: Flexamia atlantica (assembly GCA_035578135.1). NCBI lineage: Eukaryota > Metazoa > Arthropoda > Insecta > Hemiptera > Cicadellidae > Flexamia > Flexamia atlantica. Next base: position 17,480,558 of record JAQJVK010000003.1, on the reverse strand, counting down.
GTGAACCGTTCGCGATAGCCGTTTCATCATTCGATTTATTTATATAATTGTTGTGTTCGGTTAAAACTCGTTCGCTCAGAGTTTGATATTTGACTATCAGTTCCCAATCGACTTTATCGGCGTACTCGCGAATAAAACCTTCCGATAACCTTTGGTGTTTGCTCAGGACCTGCCAACAGTCGTCATCGAAATTGACCGCCATTTCGCGAAGGACGTCTTCCGGAAACAGTCTAAAAGTCAATAACGTCGTCCAAATCAATCTATGTCGATAGGTACGGATCATATCTATAGACATGTCCAATCCGTAATTTCTCGACAGCAGAGGCCAGTCGACGTACCTATCGAATCTTTGAACGAATCCGTCGGTGAGCACACCGTGGGGTACACGATGCTCTTGCCAGACCAGCGATTTAAAATTACAATTATCCATATTTATTTTTCCCTAATATAGTAAATAACGTGTTTTCGAAATAAATAAATAATTAATCGATATTCCGACATATTAAAAAAAAAAAAAAAAACACGACTCCGACGTTTTAATAAAAAACTGAAATTCCGTTAATGCATTTTAATTAAATTCTTATTCAAGTCGTAATCGAAACCCGTCTCTGATATAACGACGACGTTCGCGGTCGTCCCTTGATCCGCGACCGGACTGGCCACCGGGTTCGTAAAGTCCAATTCGATCTGTATGTCGTTTCTTTTCACTTCGGTGGAAAACGGATGGTAATGCGTGTCGACGACCAACAGCGGATACTTATCGATAAAATCGACTTCGTTTAGGTAAACGTCTTCGTCGCGTAATAGAACGTTTCTGACGGCTAAATAGCTCGCATATAGAATCCCGTACTGTTTATCGTTGATATTCAGATTTTGCGGTTCCTGCGGATATCTCTGGCCGTTGATTTTCACATAAAAGTTTTTTATATTTATAACGTTGAATCGGCTGGGGTCTTTGGTCTGGTCGTTTTTACGATTCGTCTGTAAGCCGATTATTATAAACAGCGGGTTGGATATATTTCTGAAAATGTTCGATATGTCGAAACTGTACGAAGAACCGGAAACACCGAATTTCTCGATACACTGCCACTGACAATATCTGTATTGTAAATCGCCTTTATCGCTCAACCTCTTGAGTCCTTCTATGAGCGGCGCTCTTTTCACCGGATTATAATCGACCAGCGGAACTCTCAAGACGAAGTTCGTAATTTTTATTTTACCCTCGACCGCCGTCTTTTCCGTCACGCCGGTCCCCTCTTTCCAACGATAGATGGCGTCGTTATCTTCGGCTCGTGTAAAGATGATTTCGAATCCGCCTTTGTACATGGGATATTTCAGACTGTCGAAAAACCCGAATCCCAGATGCGATAACGTCCCCATAGCCTCGAACTTACCGACTCCTTTCTCGTACTTCGACTTGAAGCCGCTAGTGTAGTACGTGTTCTCGCAAGACTTGGTATACGTCGTCAGACCTTTGATAGTACTCGTTATACCCACTTCGTCTACCGCCTCGATCAATTGGTTGTGCTTTTTCAATTCGATCCTCTTGAATAGAAACGCCGCGAAATTATCTACCAACCGAATAGGATCCTCTTTGTCGTACTTTGCGTCATCCGCTTTTTTCAGCACTTCCCCTTGTATGTGAAATAATATCTTGCCGTCGTAAAACGAATCACCGTGATCCAATTTAAACACCGTGAACTTGTTCGGCGAATTAAAATTCAAATCCGATACCGGTAACACGGTGTTGTATTCGTAACGTTCTATTTTGTCTCTCGCCTCGACGTAATATTTTTCCATGTTCTCTGTCACTATATATACGCGTGTCGGGTTTTATGCTTTTAATAAAAAAAATAATAAACCGTAGTAAGCGTGAATAAACACTTGAAAACAGACGAAAGCGCGATGATTAAAATCTATCTTCTACCGAACACTTGTATATATTTCTTTCTGTCCGACGGTAACCCGAACTCTAACCTTTGCACTTTTCTGACGTCTCTCACGGAATCCGCTAATCCACCGCCCGCGACGTTCTTTTCCGGCAACACCGTTAAACACCGATTTATATATTCGAGACCGCCCGGTTCCGTGATCAGCTTTTCCATCCGGTCGTTTAGGAATTTCACGATCGCCATTTTCTCGTTATGAAAGTTGTTGTTTCCCGCTTCCTCCTCGGCCAGTATGAATTCTACTCTTTCGCGCAGTCTGTCGTGGTCGTCTATGTATTTGTATTCCACGGGGTTGTTCGTATCTACGAGCAGACCTTTACCGGAAGTGCTCGAGGTCTCTTTCAGTTCTTTCCATATATCGCTTATCAAATTCACCCATTTCCAGCCGCCACTCGACTTTGGTCTGCGCGAAGCGGGATCGTTGTTTTGATATATAGCGTGTGTTTTGATTAAAATGTCTTTGTAGTTTTCAAAATCCCGAGAAGTGAAAGCGTCGATACTTATGAGTCTCATCTTCGGCGTGACACCGACCGCTTTATCGGATTTTACACCGTGAATTTCGGCCTTTGTTAAGAGCGTCCACAATCCCTCCGTTCCACGATATCTGTCCATAGTGTTGTCTAAAATGATATCGTTATTTTCGATGGATACGGTCTGCGATCCGATCGCGAGCTTGTTGTTTGGGAAATTGTATGAAATGCCGAAAACCCTATCGTTACTATTAGCGAGATACTGTTTCGCGATATATCCCAAATCCTCGTTTTCCGTGAACTGGCGGATAGAACGGTTTTGCAATTCGTCCGATTCCTCGGTCACCGTCTGAGTGGGCGGTAATAAATCGGTCACCGTCGGAGTGGGCGCTTCGAACACATCACCGTCGGTCCCCTCGCCTTCTTCTTCGGGTAAAGCCGTTTCCCTGGCCTGCGCGTCCATGGTCAGTTTACTCCTACCCGGCGTGCTGGACGCTCTAGGCCTGAACTGTTGTTCCGTAGGCCTCATTCTCACGATCTGAACGTTCTTTTGTTGTTTCGGAGCATTTTTATTCAAGACTTCGGTCTGCTCTTTTATCGCTTTGACGACGGGCTCTTGTTTTTTCTCTATATCGCGTAATTCTTCGACTTGCACGGTTCTCGCGGTCTCGGTTTCACTCTTCAATCTGTCTTGCAGTTTATCCAATTCCTTAGCCCTTTTGACCGTCAAAGGCGTGTTATCGCGCGGCGGTATGATTATCGTTTGGTTTTTAGGCTTCCCCGGCAACGTCGGGTGTACGCTGAAGAACTTGTTCGCCTCTAGCGCTTGTCGTTTTTGATTCTCTTCGTTCTCCTTACGCCATTTCTCCTCCATCTTTTCGATCTTCCTGGCCGCTTCCGGAGTCATCTCGTCGGGCCATAACTTATCGGCCATCTTCTGCTTTTTAACCAACGTGTTGACGATTTCCTTATCGTCGGCGGTTTTCCTCTTATTCTTCATATCTATATATAGGTTTTCGATTTTCCGGGTTTTATTTTTAAAGAACGAGAAAAAAAATAAAGTTAAAATAAAAATCGTAAAACGTCGCGTATACGTCGATTTTTAAAAATATCGCGTTTACGCATCGGTTATTGTAAAACGAAGCGTATACGTTAATTTCTAAAATACCACGTTTACGCATCGGTTATTGTAAAACGTAGCGTACACGTTAATTTCGAAAATATCGCGTTTACACATCGGTTATTGTAAAACGTAGCGTACACGTTAATTTCGAAAATATCGCGTTTACACATCGGTTATTGTAAAACGTAGCGTACACGTTAATTATTATTCAATACCTCTTTCAACTTGAGCATGTATTTTCCGTTGTGCGGTTTTTTAGTGGTGTTTATCGTCAAAAAGCCGTGCGACTCGTCCCAACACTTTTCGCACATTTTTTCGAATTCGCGATAACTCATGTCGGCACCCACGAAATCGTCGTAAATACGTTTCGTGTAGTACCTGTTCTGTCTGAAGACGCACAGCAGATTCACGTTATTACGTATGACTTGCATGTCGACTCTGCCGTAACTCTGACTGAGATAGACGCACGACAGTTTTCTGTGTCTGCCTCTGATGAAATAGTCCTTGATAACGTCCTGGTTTTCCATCAGACAATCGTCGAACACCACGAGAGAGTCTCTCTTACACTCGTCCAGCGGCGGTAAATCGCCGCAGTCGTTGAAAAAGTAAGCTATGGTTTTGTTCAATTTTTTCTCGATATCGACATACTTTTCACGTAATTCCGCATAAGCCGGCTGTTCTACGGACTTGCTGAACACGTATAGATTTTTAAATAAAAGACCGTTATGATTGTAAATGAAATTCAACAACAAATTCGTTTTTCCGCAACCGGAAGTGCCCACTATAAGACAACGCAGAGGTCGTGGTAAGAGGTTATCCTCGATCGTCTCTCTGTGATACGGGACGATATCCATCACTCTCTCTATATAAGTCGGATCGTTTGCGCCCGGCTAAGGAAAAAATAAAAACGTATCGAAATAAACAGAGATTCATTTCGAGGGAAATATATTCGCTATATCAGTTTCTCGAGTCTTCGAATAATTCTTCTACCAAATATATAAAATCGTACGAAGTTATTACTACGTTATTTCGTGAACGAAACGGTATCTTCCGATCTCTCATGACTTCTTTTACGCAGTTCAAAACGTTTATACTATTGGGTATTCGATCTTTGCAAAACGTGAGTTTATAATCATCGCTGATTTTCTTTTTGCAAACCTTAGAAAAATTACGACCTTCGGTTCTCACACAATAGAAGGTATTGCCTCTTTCAAAGACGGCAAAGACGTGTGTCAGGTTCGAGTTTCGCGGTATACAAGCCACTTTAGGTTTCATGTTTTGTATGGGACCGTGTAAACGACGATTTTCATTTTCCATCCGTCTGATCGATTCCATAAGCTCTATGTTTTGATTTCTGAGTTTGTATTCACCGTGTTTACGGATGGAAGGCAATACGTCTTCGAAGACCCAACGTTTAAAGTTGCTCGCTACGGGTAACCTCGACGAAAATATCAATTCGTATAATCCGGGCTCGGATACGTATACTTCTAAGCCTTTATTGTGCGATAAGGGGTGGGCCCCGATTTGGGGCCCACCTATATCGGCTAGATTTCTCTTGTAACGATCACTAACATGCATTTGCAAGGCTTTTTTTAGATTAGAATATCCCAGTATTTCGGCTACATCCTTACCCTTAAACCACGGGTTATGATCGTCATCGAAAATCACTGTAATCTCTCGATGTTTAAAAACGAATTTACTCGCGATATCGTCCATGACATCATCGTCGTCCGTGTTGGAACAAGATGATACGGAGGAAGTGGGAGGTAGTGAAATTTCATCACCCGTAAAATCCATATTATTTTCGTTATCCATTTTCCTTTTTTAGGTTTTCAAACTTACTATAGAAAGACGACGAGTCGAATGTCGATTTTTAATTGCGACGAAAAATAAAAAATAAATTATAAACCTATTTTCGTACGATAGGGTTCGTATTTTGTTCCTTCCACAACATCACCTCCCGCAATGATTTTTTAGCGCAATTAATTAGGTCGAAATCATCGTCGTAGATCGTTATACATTTGTTTTTAGAGTTATATGTATGTTTAACACCTATCGTATCTATTTCATTTAAAACCTTTATCGTCATACTTTCATCATCGATAATGATGTATTCGGTTTTAAAACATACATCGTATCCGTCAGAATCATTGACGGCTTTAGTAAAATATCGTTTTTGCGTGTCTACAAATTTATATTCCCGTTTATGCTCGGTTTTATCATTATCTTTACTCTTTAGTACACCGAAAACCTGTTGGAGTTGTGTTTTATCTATCATCTGACGGAACACTTCATTTTCGGTTTCCAAACGAGTGACACCGTACTGATGTTTCCTCAGGTTCGGTAAAAGTTCCTTAAACACCCATTCTTTAAATTCTTTCATAGCAACTTTGCTTGCTCCTAGCAGACAACAAACACCGGGGTCATCGATATAAACCGAACTGGGTTGCACTATATGTGATTTATGAGTATCGAATTCTTTTAACTTCGAGTAGGTGGTTTTATACTTATCGTCAATGTGGTCACTTACCGCTTTTCTCGGTCTGACATAACCTAATATTTCCGCGATGGTATTTGCGTGAAACCAAGGTTTTTTATCACCATCAAATATAATGCTGATATCCCGGTTATCGAACGTAAACTCGTTATTTTCAATATCGACCGTTTTATCCATATTATCTACCTACTAACATATGAAAACGCATCTTAGCGAATAGTGTTTTTTTAATCAGACGGATATCAAAAAATATATTTATTGTTTGTGTCGAGCGGATCGTTTTGAATTATTAATAAGTCCCAATTCAGGACGTATTAATTAATTATTTGTACGAGTCCCAAAATAGGACGTGATATTTAATTATTATATCAGCCCCATTATAGGACGTGTAGTTAAATCATTATACAAGTCCCAAATTAGGACGTCTTATACCAGTCCTAAAATAGGACATCTCATACAAGTCCCAAATTAGGACGTCTTATACCAGTCCTAAAATAGGACATCTTATACAGGTCCCAAATTAGGACGTCTTATAACAGTCCTAAATTAGGGCGTATTTTTTATAATTATACTAGTCCTGATACAGGACGTGATTTGTTAAAAAAACATGCTAACCCCAAGTCATAATTTAGAAATATTCAAAACTGAGTCTTTTGCAATTCTTTTTCATAAAACCCGCCGATTATCTCTTCACCGTTTTGATCGGCGATTTTGTATGTGACGGGTCTAGTGTTTAAAACCCGCGTGATATGAAAAACCTCCGAAGTCCAGTTCTGATTGTATTTGTTTGCAAATACATCTTTTTTAGCCGTAACACGAACTCTGTCTCCGATATCGAACTTTGCCTTTGTCCGCAGAATCTTATTTTCACGCTCGTGATACATTTTCAACAGATCCGGCTCGTTATCTTTATTGACCTCGGCTGGTCGCATTTTTATAGTGTGATGATAATCCTCTCTGTTGTACTCGTCCGTGAGTTCTTGCAACACGTCGTACCACTTGTGCGAATTTCTCACTTGGAATTTAACTTTCAATTTCTCGTTTAACGTCCTATGATATCGCTCGACTATCGCCGACTTTTCCTCGCTCTCTGTGTGATACAGTTTGATTTTGTGTTTCTTCAACATGTCGTTAAAGGGCTTATTTTTAAACTCGGTCCCTTTATCGGTGTGCAAAAGGTCGGGGGTAGTGTGGCCGTCATTTTTCGCTTTTTTAATAATCCTCTCGAAAGCCGCTGTCACGTCGGCGCCGTCTTTTTTCTTCAACGGTTCGCACCAGACGAATTTGCTAAAACAGTCTATGACGTTTAATATGTATTTATACCAGTTGTTCTCTCTAGCGAATTGTTTCATGATTAGCAGATCCGCGGCCCATAGGTTATCTAGACCCTTCATGATTATCCTACGTTTTATAAACTTTTTAACTACCGGTCTGTGCAACTCTTTCGCCTCCACTACCTCGGGCGGGTCTTTGATAAACGAGTGTTTAACACCCGCGCAGACGGTGCAACGCGCCTTGGCTAACAGTCTTTTATTTTTAGTTTTAACAGTCTCGACGTTTTCGGACGGTGTATTTGTTTTACACTTTTTACAGTACAGATCCATTTCTTAAGTAGTAAAACTAGTGACACGTTTTAAAGAAAAAAACTAAAACCTATAGCGGATTCCAATTTATTACGTGTCGGGAAAATACTCGCATTTATATATAGTGATTCGATTATGGGGTCGCACAGACGGAAGATAAGTTTGACAAAAAATCAACTCAATAAACTGCGGGTCGCCCATAAAAAGCTCAGGCGGGCCGTGCTCACGTTGAGCAGATACCAGTTGAAAAACGGTAATGTCGAGGTGTTGCTGGACAGCGATCAGAACAAACAGATCGAAAAAGCCATTAAACACAACAAGGGACTGAGGCTGATTATGGACCATTCGCAATTGAAACAAATGATTGACGGGGGTTTGCTGAAGGAGGTACTCGAGCTGGCCGAGAATAACATTCCCTATTTCAAGAAACTAGCGTCGCCGCTGATCAAAACCAAAGTCGCGCCGGTGTTGAAAAATCAATTCGTACCATGGCTAAAGAAACTGATAGACGACGAATTGGACACGTTGATCGAAAAAGACGCTAGCGGTGCCGGGTTGGTCAAGCGGATAAGCGGTAAACTGAATAAAACTCTGAACGACATCAGAGAAATTAAAAAAAACGACTGATTCCTCTGACGATGTCGGACTTGGAGAGGTGGGCCGACGTATTGAAAATACGTAATTTTCGCGGTGTTTTCTTGAGAGAGACCCTACCCGACAAACCGCGCGAGAAAGAGTGCGGGATAATCAATTTAGGGGATTTGACCTCGGGCGGCACTCATTGGACTTGTTATATGAAGACGGGTAATCGTGTCATTTATTTCGATTCGTTCGGTGAGGCGCCTCCGCCTTTAGAGTTGAAAAGATATCTGAACATGTCCCAAGACATTTTCTACAACCACGAAAGATATCAAGATTACAACGATCCCCCTATATGCGGTCATTTATGTTTAGAGGTATTACGGTGTTTTTCGAGAGGACAATATTTTAATGAAATCGAACGTGCTTTGCGAAACGATAAATATACATTTTTTAGATGGTTCGAATAATTTTATTTTTTTTTAGTCTTCACGGTTCAAATAAATAAGTAAAACCGCGAGTCGTTAAAAGCGTATATAGAGAAATGATGTATTTCAGACTGACCGGTCAGAATCCTATTTTGCAGTTGAAGCTCGAAAACCCCATACATCTGGAAGAGGGCGTGCGTTATTATTTAGCGCTCACGGGGTTTTGTTTTCATAACTATTTTTATAACTTGAAAGAGCCGGCTTCGATTACTTTTTTTAAAGGGGACAACGCTCGTCCTACACTGACTTTCAAAAAAGAGTTTTGGGATTTGAAAACCATGCAGAAAGAAACCAGAGATTTTATGAGGTTGAATAAAATCGCACCGGAGATTGATGTGGAAAAGTTTAAGATTATTCGAGATAATTACTCTAAGATTTGTATCAGATCTCCGGTCAAGTTCCATATAAACAACGAGATGCGACGGTTTCTCGGGTTTAGAGAATTAAAAAATGACGAAGTCGTGTTCGAATTGACGTTTACTGCAGAAAATATTTTATCAACATACGAGGAAGACGGTAAATTGCAAATCAGACCGTTCAACACAATCGAAGTCCATTGTGATTTGGTCGAACATTCTTTTATTAATCACACAGAGCACTGGCATAAACACGATAACTCGTCGTTATTGTATCACTTGAGTCCGCGAGAACACAAAGATAAGATATACGAGAAGCCGTCGGTTTTGAATTACATACCGCTGAAGAGGGGGACGCTGTCGATAGGGACAATCAACATTTATTTGACGGATGAGAACTATGTTCCATTACAAAACGCTTTGCAAAATTATATTGTTTATTTGAAACTCGTCAGCGAGTCTGAATTAAATTAACCACAGTCGTTTTACGTGATTTCAAATAATATCCTATACATCGACCTTATTTATATTTAATTACAAGTATCGCGACCAGTGGTTGTGTAATAAATTATTACGGCACTCGGTGTGGTGTTTATTTTTTTATTTGACTGTGAAAACAGTGTTTTGTATATATAGATAAAGTGAACATGGAAAATACACAGCACAATCACGGTATGGATATAACACAAAGGTACAATGATGCCGACATTTTGAATGAAGTCAACGGTATCCGTTCCACAGGATTGAATAGTATGGAAATCGGTAAAAAATATTTAGTAAAAGACATTAAAAGAAAGCGTACAGATTACGGTTCACGGGTTATTGTCGAATGCGAAGATTTTGAGTTTTTCCTCCCGGAATCATGGAACGAGAGGATGACGTCATATAATATCAATTTGTTGATGCGATCTGAGAAACCGTTGTTTGTTGTGTATTACGGAAAAACACAATTGCCACACGATAAGTTCAAACACGACATCAAATTCACAAGAAACTGAATAATTAAAAAACACGCGTTGAAATATTTTTCTCACCACCGACCCGAATGATTAATTAAGTGCGAATCATGCAGAATGCACTGTATAGATAACAAAGTAAAATGGAATCTGGCAGTTTTAAATATTATAAATTGACCGAATTCGCCTCGCCGCCGGTCAGAAGCTCGCCCGACGCGGCCGGTTGTGACTTGAAAAGCGCTTACGATTATGTGGTCCCCGGTCACGGTAAACAGTTGATAAAGACAGACTTATCATTTCAGTTTCCCCGTGGTTGTTATGGAAGGATCGCTCCACGAAGCGGTTTAGCAGTAAAAAATTTCATCGATATCGGAGCTGGAATTTTAGACCCCGATTACACCGGCAATATAGGTGTATTGTTGTTTAACCATTCAGACAATGATTTCATTGTTAAAAGAGGCGATCGGATAGCTCAAATAATATTAGAGGTCTACAGAAACGATATCCCTATAGACGGAGGTATAGATATGCGGAATACGGAGCGAGGAAATAACGGTTTCGGTTCAACGGGTATACAATGATCCGTCTGTGTAGAGAATAAATTTTTTTCGTCATAAAAATGGTCAAGCGCTGTTATGGAACAGTTATAGAGAGTGGATAAGATAACAGCAGACCGCGCCGCCGAGTCGTCACAACATATCGTTCAACCTTTTGACTCTGATAACAGTTATACAATACGAATTGATCGCGACACGCACCGTCATTATTAAATCTAACAATCCCATCCGTAGTAAAAAGACTCGGACTGGATTCTTTTTATTCATGTAATATTTTTTTAAACAAATCTTTTAAAAAATGCGTTTGAAATATATTTTTAACGAATCGGTTTGGTAAAAACTTGACCAGAACTTGTGTAAATTATTATATTAGATGAACACAATGGCAAATCACAACTTGACTATCACCTTAGAGGGAAATATCGGTGCGGGAAAAACAACTTTCGCCACAGGTTTATTTAATGAGTTTAAAAGACTGGGGTTTAAAACCGTTCACATACAAGAGCCAGTCGAGGCTTGGCGCAAATTTCACGGCATTAATTTATTAGATCTCATGTACAAAGATATCAATAGATGGGTCTTTATGTTTCAAGTGAACGCGTTGATGTATATGACGGAATGTGATAAGAGAGGCGTGGACTATGCGAAGAAAGGTTATATCGTTATTAAAGAAAGATCCGCTTTCACTGTAAAGCATATTTTTAACGAGCATTGCAAAAAGTATATGACACCCTCCGAGATCGAAATATTAACTAATCTGAGTAATGAATACGTCGATCCGCGTAAGACGGCAGTAGCTGAGGGGGCGATTAAAGATATAACCTTGTACTTGCACACCGATCCTAAAACCTGTTATCAACGCAAGATAAAAAGAAATCGTCCCGAAGAGATGGGCGAGAAAAACCGTGTGGATGAAACGTATTTAAAAGAATTACATAACACTCACGAAGCTGCTATTTCAAAGTCGATAGGTGAAGTGATTATTGCCGACGGGACGAAATTCGATCCTAATAATCCAGAGGCAGTAAGGATCTTGAAGAGCGATAAGTTTGTGTTTGACGCTTTAATGAACGTTGACGGGTTAGATGATGTAGGGAAAAAAGATAATTATTTAGGAGACGAATGGACGCCCGAGGGAGACCATATTACGTGTGAAAATCTGTCTGATAAAATGAAATGTTTAGACGAGTAAGAGAAACCTATTTGAGAAGCGCTTTTTGATAATTAAGACTCTGCTAATCAAATTAACCTCCGACCGCGGCGCGATAAAGATTTGTTGTTATCCAATATGATTTTTGTTAAAGACGAGTTTATAATACTTTCTTAATCGATATTGCTCAGACTTCTTGACAAAGCGGCTTATGCGATGTATATTGGATTTTTTTTAAAACAATTGTATTTTTTTCAACATCTTAATGCTTTTAACATATCATTTATTCGGGTAAGCGTATCCTGTTAAACTATTACCCGGAATAGGTTTGTTTAGGGGATAGGTGCAAAAAAATAACGGTAAATAACGCGGTTTTATGTTAAATATGCTCGTTAAGGAACCTAGGTGAGGTTAAATAAAGCGTTTTAAGTTAGGTTAAGGCCGCCTGTAATCGAGAATTCCGGGAAATCACGTGATCGGGAATTCCGGGAATTTAATCCGCTCATACTCCTCGTACTGCTCGTTGCAGCGAAACCCGTCAATTTATACTACTGGCAGTAAAGTTGGCACCGATAACTCTCTACCCCTACCTACACTTCCGGCCTCCTGCAAGCTTACGAACTATTGTCTGGATTGAAGCATAGTGGTTTAGAAGAAGATGAAATTCGCAGAACATAATTGTAAATTTTAGAGAGATACCTCAAATTGTCTTTAAAATTACTTCGATTTGTTAGCAAAAATGTTATTATTGATTTGAATTGACAACGTAGACTATTTGTTTTTCTTTTTACGAATAATGACACGTTGTAGCCAATCTCTTATGCAAATATCAAACTATATTTTAATAATGACTTTATTTTTTTGCAGTAGCTCAATACAAAGTTAGCTGGTTTGCTATCTAAATGAAACTATCAAATACTATGTTTCAAGTCTGAATACTCCTACAGTATGTCATTACATAAAGCGGAAACAAGATTAACATCTATTTACATATTAATGTTCTAATTAAAAGTTATTAAGAGACTTAACAGAAAATAATTTCCTTTAAAAATTCCAAATTTCACAGAAACAGCTTTTTCCTATGTTTTACTGTTGGCAAAGTTACTCTTAGCCGATAACTGCATGGCAAATTTACTCTGTACTTCTGATTAGAAACCATGAGAGTATAAACAGCCGATGACTTTTTCTGTAATACGTTAGGATATTCGAATTGAGAAACATAGTTTATTATACAAAAAATACATTATGGTTAAATGATAGGGGTTTTAAGTACGATGTAAAGTATCTAGATAATTCACCAGAAAATTTTTACCCTAGCCTACTCTCATGGAAATCCCGCTATCGATTCCAGCTCGCGCTGGATTTACCATGCTCACACGGCTAGTAAGATACTGTACTATTACTGATCTTTAACATAAAGAAGTGACACGAGTTGTAGTGACAGGCCTTTTTACTTGAGAGTGTGAAAATTAAAATAAATACGAATTTGAAGTATTTATGTTCATAAAATATACGTTTAATTAAGCCAACATTTTTACTTTTGTGGTGGCAAGTCTAACGCTAGCAACATGTGGTCCTTCACACTTAGCTCTGTTTACGGATGCACCCCAAGCTGGAAGGGAGACAACTTGCTCTTAAGGTGCTTTTGCGGATTTGCATTCACATTAAGTCACTTCATCAAAAACATTTGCATATGGTGTGTCCCCAACTTTGCAAGCTGGTTTATTAACTAAAACTAACTAAAATGTTTAAAACCTAAGAGTTAAGTTCATTAAAATAGATTTGAAGTGTATTTCCTTATGCTTAACAATACCTTTATATTGTTATCATGAATTTATAGGAAAGCAAATAGTCAAGGGTTTCACTTAGAAAATATCAAATCATAATATAAACCAAGATGCTGGGAAAATTGTTTGTAACTAAAAATTAAATCGTAAAAAGGATCACTCTAATTTTCCTACTTAGAAGACAAAAGCATTTTTCATTTCCAAGGGTTTACTGCTGCATATCTATTAATCAGTATTCCTTATAACAAGAAGAGTTTATTTATTCCATTTTAAAAACAATATCAGATAATTAAAAAACTGTAATACGTTTTGCATTGTAAGTAATGATTAAATCTTTAAAATATAGACAAGTATTATATATTGCTTACGTTATTAACTAAGTAAATTACTTCTCCGCTTCTGATCTTAAGCGGTAATATTCTACGCCTAAACCTGTAAGAATAAATATGTTGAAAACAAGAAGGAGAAAAACATTTAATCGATAAAAGGGTTCCAAGAAACCTGATTAAACGTTAAACTGATTATTCCAGTTGAATGAGGGGCATTTTATAATTAGACTAATGGAATCGACCCGCATACTTCTTAATTGCGATCGGTTGTAAACTCATCACTTACTTTCCTCGTGAACTATATGGACTATTATTATTACTCTTGCAAACCACCGTATTTTATACATATATGGTCTTTTTAACGTCCTATCATACGGTTTAATGTCGAGACATGTGGCAAAGTTAGGTCTTATTTAGATTACAATTTCCTGTTAATTGTTGTAATAGCAAATCATTTAAGATAGTGCAGACTCCCGAATGTTAATTATTTTTATTGCTTCAGGTTTTATGTTTCTAACAAACCCAACCATGTGGAGTAGTTAGGTTCTTTGGTTTTTTTCGGGGTTGCTCTAAAAGTAGAGGATGTATGGTTTAAATATCTATACTCTTATACGAGCAATGTTATCGTGCTTGCTTGCACAACGATCTCAAAAACGGCCGAGGATTTCCTTCAAAGTCTTTAAATCAGTAATCTATGACTCAATAACGTCTTTTTTGGAGATTACTTGGCCAGATAAAATCGAATAACGTAATAAATCGAATTTTAAAATTGTAAAATGTTAACATTGGTTTTATAGGTTGCCATGATAGCAACGAAAATAAACAAGGAAAGTGTAACCAAATGGAGTAATCAACAGCTTGGAATCTACAGCCATCAAGGGAAAATACAGCAGGTGGGATGAAGAGCCCATGGAGCAATAAAAAGGTTTCTATTTGTCAATTTGATGACATTGAAATATTTTATAGTAACTGGGTGAACTGGTAAACATAATATAACACTGAGCGAGGCTCGGTTAACCGGGTTCTCAGATGTTAAGCCAATAACTGAAGTACAATTGGTTTTCACAATTTTAATTAGTATTATTTATATTTTGAAATGCCTATAAGTATTATATTTTCCTACCTAATTTAAAACTGAAATATAATCAATTTAAACTTAACATTTCTTATCAACAGGGAGATGAAACTATAAAGCTAAAATTTATATTAAATCCATGCTGTTTTTCAAAAGATAAATATTGTTGTTGGAAAGTAGTAAACAGGGCAAAAGAAGGCTTGAAGCTGGTAAAATTAAACGGATTGTAAAGTGCACTGTTGTTTCATTTTACAAACGAGGGATTTCAAAAGGAGGCATTTTCGGTTTCAGTGAATTTCCAAATAACTTTACAAAGTCATTTGTCATTTTTTTGGGGAAGTTAGAAGAAATCTTCAGCGCGTTATAAGAAATTAAGAACAATAAATCCTCTAAGGCGACCAGCCATTAGTGTGATTGAAAATCTGTTTTTGTTTCCAAGTTATAGTTAAACGTTTTTTCCACTCTTCAATGGGTTATAACGCTAAGAATATCTTTGTAATACTTGTTAACAAACGCGTATTTAATGATGAAATATATATTGTTGAGCACGATCTTTGCACAAACAGATATTCGCTGTTCCATCTTTAGTAATACTCTTTTTTTACCACCATTATCTGAAGTATTCCATCATTAAATAAAAAGTAAATCTATTTAATGTTGTACACTGTTGGCATGTTTTATCGCATGCGCTTCTCAAACCACGTTTTCAATGATTGTGATAAATATTTAAACGCACTATAGTAAGATGTCCTTCAAAATGGTTAAATACGGTTATTTAGATTTTGTACCTTTATAGAGAAGGTAGGAGTTTCATCCTGACATGAGAAAACTTGTTAAAATTAAAATATGTAAGCAAATTGTAAATCCAAAAACCTTTTAACCATTAGCTTCAAACACAAAACGACATTCCTTTAGGTTAAAAAAATTATTGAATCTTTCAACTAGAGACACTCACTGATGGTTTGTACATCAGATTCTCTGCTATACCCCTGATGAAAGTTTTCACAAAAATGAAATTATTAAAAAGGCTCTGAGGATGAAACGTGTGAATCCTGAATTAAAACTCCCTCTAAGGGAGTCCCCTGGGCTAAAACAATAAACACAAATCACTGCTTAAGCGAGGGTCGATTCTCGTTGTCCACGGGGCATTTTGTCCGGACTTGAAGCATGAAGCACAGTTTTCATTAATATGTACCCTTGAAAAAGATCTGATTTTTAAACTTGACAACGCCTTCTAACCACATTTATCTGGGCACACTGTGCAAATAGAATGGATTAGTAATCTTCAGTCTTTCACGTACCCACCCAAGTGTATGAGTCGAATTGTAAAACAAGTATTGAGTATGTATTTTTGGTATAAGAGAACAAATTTTGGCGGAAGGCTCTGACGCCATAGAGTTTGTCCTCGACTCGAGTATCAATGGATCAATATTGATTAAGTTCAAGTTTTATGTACTCATTTTATTGGCCTATCTTTTTATTAGTTAAGTTGGCTTTAGCTCTTTTTTCCCATAGAATGAATTGGTCATAGGCAGGGTGAGTATTCAAGTATTTAAAGTTCAATCATAACAGTATTTTTCTAATAAATTTGCTTTTAACTTCAGTTATAAAATATAGTTTAGAGTTTTAATTTTTTTTACAAACCTTCAAATGTACAACAAAATTAATTTCATTAATATGTACAGTAATATTTAATTTTTAGTTCTTAAATCAGAAGAACAGTATATATTTTTCCGCAGTAATATTTGCTCGGTTCAAATCAAAGGAAGAATCAAACTAACTATAATAACATCAACTGTAGCCTCTAAATCCTGCTGGCGCTCTGTGTGAGAGGATATTATAATTGATTAATCAAAATACCGTCGTTATAAAATATCTCAGTAGTATTGCATTATCTTATAATTAATCTAAATATTAAAAGAAATGATTAGTTTAATGATATTACGAGGCTCATTCTCTAATCGAGAACATTTATGCAGATAAGTTTGACCAACTATAATGTAATGTAAGTCTTTTTAATACGTTTTTATTCAGTTTTTTTAATCAAATACGGTAAAAGGTGGATTGGAACCTTTACCTGAATTGTTTTAGTGAATTTTATTTTAGGCGTAATATAAAGAAAATTATCGCTAGGCTTTAATTACTTTTTCAATTCCACACGCAGTTTTCCTAGCTGTAAAATTTGAAAATAACAGTGTTATTGGAACAAGATCCTAGGATTAAACATTGAACCATTATATATGTGATCAATGTTTTTTTGGCTCAATCTATAAATTAACTAACAATAGACTTACCCTGATTGAAATACAATAAACCACCACACTCACCACAGTCTAAATCTCACATTTCATCGAACCAATTAAGCAATTAATCCTAATTAAACAATTACCGGACGGTCATGATTTGTTTGCCCGGCTGCGATCGGTCGGGCAGAGTTCCCTCCGCCATATCCGGCAGGGTGTTATAATTTATGCGTCGGACCGGGCCGTGGGTTGGCGTAGATTGTTGGGGGTCAAACACTGTTTTAACCCCTGAGGTATTTCACGGGGGTAACGGTGCGAGACGGACTTCACGGTCAAAACGGTTTAGGGTGGGTGTGTGTGAATGTTTTGAGCAGGTGCTTTCGAAATTTTTGAATGCACAATGAGTTGGAACATTTTATCTGAACGGCCTTTGTTCATTTGCGTACTTTATCACTCTAAACTTTATGGACGATTTTTAAATTCTATTAACATTTAATCAGCACATTCGAGAAAACAACTATTCTAAAAAATCCGAATTCTAACTAATACTTGGCTATAACATCATGATATTTTTAAATGACGCTTAGAGATCATTTTTAATAAGTTTAACTCTTCCTAATATACGATTGTGAGAACATTATTTTCTATTTTTAGCTTAGAAAATGTTTACATACTTTATTTATTTGCATCATACTGAAATTAATTCAAAATAACTTTAAACAATTGAGTTATTTATTTTCACCATTAAAACATTTTTTGAAAGTATTACGTGAAGACACAGCTCTTACGACGCTGTGTTGTAGGAAATTAAACCATCCATTGAACATATAAACTGAATTATGATGGAGGTTTAAAATATTAATTGTTCAATTACTGAGAGCATATTTGTATTTTAATAACGTAAGCTATTAGTTGGCAAAGCAATGTCTGCAAACGTTATCAAAAATAAAAATTATGATTGCATATGTTCAAAAGTAGAGAGTATAACATTGTTTTTCACCATGTATTTGAGAAAATAGTAAATCATATTATTGGTGATTGAATATGTTTAGCAAAAAGGATAACTTTTTTGTTGATTGCGTCATTAGTTTTACCACATTTAACGAAAGTCTAATTGATATAAAATTTTAAGTAGAATATTGTAAGCACAACAATTACACCATAAGCCTTTATTGGCAACGTGAATTTACTTAAATGAAAAAATATTTTTGTAAACGTAAGATTTAACATACTCAGTAGGACAGAAGCAAGTCTTGAAAGAAGCAAATTTATGTTTGTCAACAAATGTTTTTGTGCAAATTTCGAAAGCACCAATTAATTAGGACAGTGATAATATAGCTATAAACTCAACGGCTTTTAAATAAAAAAGTAAAAGGCCGGTTTTTAAGGAAAGAAACCAAAAGAAAGAATCAGAAATAAGTCAAACATTATGCTTAACCCATAAAATTGTCTTACTCAATAAAGTACGATTGGCAATGTTTCTGCGTGTACAAGTTTACTTAGTTTTACATCTACGTTTTAAAGGTAAAATATTTATTAATGTAAAAAGTCAAAAGCAAAAAAAATTTGAGTTATGAACTCGATCAAAAATGAAAGTAAGTGAGCTGAATACTCCTACGTTATTCAGTGTGACACTTCTTAGATCACGGCTCTCAAAACTCTGTGGTGTATAAAACCAAACTGACCAAATTATATTAAATACCAACGACAGAGATAGCAAATCGATGTGATTTGAATATTGTTTTGCAATCACGTGAGCCGTCTCAACAAAGAAGCGATACATGATTGACTTTTGATGGGGTTTTGAAACATGAATTGTCCGGTTAGTGAGAGGACATTTGCATTTTAATGACTTTGGCTATTGATGGTCTACATCTGCAAATGTTATTGTGGAAGGGATGAAGTAAAATGGATTATTTATATAGTAGTTCTCAAACATTTTTTATTTTTATTGTATTTAATCAACTACTGATTAAAAATGGCGAAATCATTATCATTAGGCTTGCAGCGTTATAACTCGCTCCATATCGTTGGGGAACGTTATTTCATATCATGAAATTCAGTAGGTCAAAACTATAAAAATTATGCCTGAATACTATATCGTTCTCCTCTACAGAATTTTCGAATGTCTTAACTCCTATATTCCCTTTATTATATTAGTTTATGTAATTACGTATATTTTTTATTTAGTTTATTAATAACTTTGTTTCGTTTATGCTGCAGTGTTATATGTTATATTTTACGTTATTAGTGTTATGGTGTGTGATTGTCTACAACTGCTATTTCCCAAAGTGTTGAGCTAATCTGTATCTTACTCAGTTTAGGGTATGAAGTAATCTACGAGAAACTATGATTGTACATTTCGGCGTCTCACATCATTTACTCCTTAAATCGCCTCTTAAGGAAACATTTGAAATATAAAAATTTTCTAAATGTTTTATTTTGCAAATTTATTATTTCATTGAGA
Source organism: Flexamia atlantica (assembly GCA_035578135.1). Lineage (NCBI taxonomy): Eukaryota > Metazoa > Arthropoda > Insecta > Hemiptera > Cicadellidae > Flexamia > Flexamia atlantica. The sequence goes on along the minus strand of JAQJVK010000003.1, from coordinate 17,460,949 downwards.
TAGCTTTTTATTTTATTTTTCTACCAAATCACTATTCACGTTTATCAGAACCTGTTTGTCATTTTTATTCTACTTCAACAAAGAGACCTGATCAAAGTTCGAAACAAATTCAGATTTAATATGTTTGGCATAGATTTTAGCTCAAGTAATTTTATCTCACATCCAGTCTTAGCTGTTGAGGTTTTGTCTTATGACATTTTAATAACCATAAGGGACTCATAATCGAGGGTCTAAGGCGAGTCATTCTAAATACAAGACCATCATCAAGCTGGTCTTAAAAAGTTATTTTTTGACGGTATTAGGAAATTTCACTCAGAAAGTTACTTTAAAATCAAAATGAACGTAAAACTTTGCGGAAAGTACAAATCGTAGTTAAAAGAAATAACAATGATTCGAATTAAAAATTAAACATCAAGTATATATGAAATACCAACCTCTACGATGAACAGAAAGATTATTGAGTGGTTTAATAAGCCAATAGTAAGCCAATGAAAACAGCCACGCCTGTCTTGGCAGAGCGGAATTATAGGAAAGATATTCCATCTTTGATGATTAAATAGCCTCGAGCCCGCACGCAATATAGTCATTGACAACAGACTGAGCCTAACGGCTATTGACAAGTGCTTCAATGTAAATTTAGTTTTTTCCTGTTTACTAGTTAGTTATACGTCGACGTTTACTTGCAACAAATGGAACCGTACATGGTAACCTGTTGCCGTGGTGCCTATTTTACTAACAAAACCATCGAAAAATTACAATAAAGTAGCATAAAAAGCATTATCCCAAATAATATAATTTAAAACTAATTGCATTCGTTACAACATTTTGTGTTATAGTAATAATGTGCCATCGTAATCTTCATTCCTACTTTTTATTGTGACCAGCATTTTTGTCAAAACTTTTTAATCTTTTTTTCTTTTTTTCTCTTTTTTAATTAATTTAAACGACTGCCACTGTTAATTTATTTATATATTTTGTACAATCTTTTTCTTGATATATGTATTTATTAATAGTATACATTTTTTGTCATGATAGCTGTTTTAGGATTACCCTGTAGCTGTCTTTTGTATTTTGAATTGTTATGCAATTATTGTAATACATGTGTTTATTGAATAAATAAATAAATAAACAATTAGCTTTTAATTATTTTTCAACTATCAGTCTGATTGCAGAAGTAACATTTGTAAACTTTTTCTAGCATTTATTATTTAATTCGATTAGCCGCATCTAGCACCTACTAAACATAATAATAGCATAATTTAGCATAATAATATAATTTTAATGTGGTTTTTAATTTCATTAAAAATACTATGGAAACAATTTATTTTTTAATGCAAATAAGAACTACTTATTAAAATGATGTTTTGTTCTATTTGATGGTTATATGCAGCAATATATATGGAACACCTACTATTGATAACACAATATCTTCTCATAAGTAAACTAAGATTCAAGTTAGATAAAGTTATCAAATCTTTTTAGAGTTCCAGATTGATTATCACTTGCGGTAAAAACCTCATCGGTTTCAAACTTAGTATGTAAATTCGACTTTCTCACGGGTTAAGTTGCGAGTTGGGACCCAATTTCTGATGATCCACTTGCAGCCCTCATCACCCAGATGTGCGTAAAATCCCTTTAGGGGACATCTGGATCCCCAACCCCACCCCTCCTGCCACCTCGGAAACAATAAAACTGCAACAAGACCTTGAAATAAAGGATCTATAAAATGTTTGAAACGACTATAGACTTAGTAGTATAATTAATTAGATTACAATTTACATTAAGATTCTGTAATCGTTATTTGAATTAATAAATAAGAAAAATATTTCAGTTTAAGAAGTATATATAGTTATTTTCTTTTATTTATATTAATCAATTACAATTACCTCCAGTGTGAAAGTATGTTTTTGGTTGTGGAAATGTAAAAACAAGTATTGAAGCCTATATATAACTATATAGCCTATATATAGAAGCCCAAACTTCTCAATTTGATATTTTCTGAGATTAAAAAATTCTCATTCTTAATTGTGCAGCACTCGGACCGGAACGGCTTTTAGAAACACCCGTATCTTCAAAAATAAGAAGTAAAAAATAACGATTTCCATATTCTTTATAAAGCACTAAAACTAAACAAAAAATATTTCACATTTTCATAAAAAGTAAAAACCTCAGACATAGATTATTTCAAGGTCCCAGACATGAAAGAGTACATGTGTCCAACCACCTGTACTAGGTAAACACATTTTAACTTAAATGACAGAACATATGACAAGCTAGTGTTAGTTTAGGTTTTCTCTCTAACACATAACATCTTTTACCTTAGGATGAAATTTCTAGTGGTGCCTCTTCTTTTCACATCCGTTATTGCAGCAACTCGACCTTCTGGGGGCTCTCCACCACCGCCTAGACCTAGCCTAGGTCGTGTGACATCATCAGCGCGAGGGGGGCCCCTGCCGCCCGTACCTGCACCACCAGACGTAAGCGGTCTAACCTCACGTGGAGCTCGTAAGAAAAGTCCTGGGGGGCAGGCTGAAGCGCCAGAACCAAGGGTGAAGAGCGGTTCAGATAGTGGAGGTCAACCGAGTCCTAGTGTCAAGAAGGGCTCTGACGCTGAAGTTCAACCAAAAACTAGTGCAACTCAGGGTAGTTCTGGGGCTCAACAACAAACAGGAGTGAGTGAGGCAGGTCCAGCTGAATACTCTCAGGTAACACTAAATTACATGGAAAATAATGGGAAGTGGTTTTAGAAAACTGATAACGAGTAAAAGTGCTTTTAGTTTTTTTTTTCAGGGAAGTAATTTGATTTAACGTTTTACACATTTGATCTGTGAGATTTCATGTTTTCCCTTTCTCTAAGGCCCATGTAAAAATAAATAAGTTCATGAATTTTTTTGTTGATTAAATTTGCTAGTGCTATATTGTTGTTGTTTTATGTTGTGTTGCTGGCTATTGTCTTACAATGATTGTGCTATATTATCAATGACTTGGCATTTTATTTCTCCTCTTTTTGATAGAACCTCGATTTCTTTGAGATTTTTGTCGAATGTTAAAGTACACTTTATGCATTTTAATGCTTAGAAGGCCAAGAACAAAGAGTAACTTAAATTTTAGCCCAAGTTATTAAAACGCTCGCTATATCTCAACATCTCCCTTTTAAGTGTTCTGATGCATATTGGTGGAAATCTCTTTGTGTGCTAATTTGTTGAAAAATGATCTATTATAAACATTATTGTTGTCAACAGGATTCAGACTGGGAGACTCGTGAAATATCTTTTAGACGAGGCAGTCCTTCTTGTCAAGGCCATATAAATCAAAATACAAAACTTAACTTGAGAAACAATAAGGAAGAGAACGTACTAAATGTGAATGGACAAACTTTTGAATATACCTTACAATGCACCGTGGATGTTGAGGTTATTTCAGAAAAAAATAACAGCTTGGCTACTTTTAGGGTGGGTTATACAAAATCGAATTCAGTGGAAGAAAATGGCACAACTCCAAATAGAAACATCCAAAGTGACAAGTCTGTAAGTAGATTTACTATTAAATGTGTCAAAATAAAAGGGGTTTCTATTTAGAAGAAGATAATCTAAATCCCAGAAAATAGGCTAGATACATAATTCATTTTTCACTTTTCTCATGGAACAAATCTTATAAGAAACGAGCTTTTTATCCTTTGATTTATTTTCCAGTTGACAGATTCCACCATACATGTGATAACACGTCTCAAAAAATAAATACCTCCCTAAGTGGTAATATTTTTTCGTTGTGTACTTTAAGAGGTATATATTCGTTCAGTTTCAAACGAATGATTTTCAAACGAACGACTAAAAATTATCTACTGTAATAGATTGATGATAAAATCAATAACAAAAAATTCTAAATCTTAACTATGCCGTTGCAGAGTACATATTAAGTTAAATTTTAAATAGAATGTAAGTTCTTCTCGGTAGGTATTTGTCATGATGGTGTCTATTATTAAATTTAATTGACAACACACCATTCAAATAAAAACAAAATTGAAAAACGGTAAATTTCGGACCATGTTCTAGGTACATCGTCAGCCTTTTAACTGGAAAGGGTTATGTAAATATAAACATTACTAATTTGATAAAAAAACATATGGTAAAATTATTATAAACATAATGTAAGTATGTAAGAATTGTGTATATTACTAGAAGAACCCGTGGCTTCGCTCACGATAAAAATTAAACATAAACTATCACCCATCAATTATATAGTTTTGCTTCCCCTTTTATTTTTCTTGTTGTAAAATCTAATTCTGTAAACATATCAAATGTACTTCAATAAAAAAAAGTTTTAGAAATTTGCTCTTAGTACGCATATGCTACGACGGGGGTATTCTATTCCTACCTAAAGTGCCTGTCTATATAAAAAATGTGACCATATCCAGCGCCCCACCGACAAAGCCTCAAATGGTGTTGCTGCCCTGGGTAGGCTCATGCCCAATATTGGCGGTCCTTCCTCTTGCAAGTGCTGTTTGCTTGTATCGGCTGTCCAGTCGATCTTGCTATCAGGTGAAGAGGATTGCGCTCACACACTCAAGAAGCGAATTTACAGAGACTGGCTCACCCGAGACAAACGCCAAAAAGCATTTATGGTCGTTTCTGCTTAACGCACGGTACCTGAGCTAGCCCTGATGATGATCATGGGGCACGATATAAGGAATGGCACCCTTGGCTTTTTCGACGGCTTTGAATCTGCTCGAATATGTAGCATAGCAAGGCCACATTGTGGGGCCTTGAGCATAGTTACCTGTAATTAGAGCTTTATTATGCACTCCCGTCGCAGCAGACCTGCGTATTTCTTTCCTTCATGAAGGCATACGTGTTAGAGGAACCTTAGAACATGGCTTGAAATTTTATTCACTGTAAATATCATTTTCTCAAGGTTTTAGGGTCAACCTTGAACAAAAAATTACAATTCCACTCCAGCAATTATTAAAAAGTGCTGTGATAAGTTTTTAGAGTCTATATTGAACAAAAATATTGAATGAGCCGTCCCGGCAATTTTTTTAAAGTGCTGTAGATAAAATTAATACTTTACAGTAGCACACTCTTCCTCCTTAAACAGCAGTTTGTTGTCATAAAAAAGAAGTCCTTCGAGTATTAGTGATCAGTGATCACAGAAGTCCTTCAGAAATATAAATTATTTATTTTATGTTATATTACATACCGGCATTTTATATAGCGTATTGCACTTAAAATATATTCAAAAGTCTTAATTCATTAACCATCTGGCACCAAGTAACAAATCTTCATGTAAACAAATACAATTAAATTTAATAGCAGAAAGAAACACCATTAATTTATAACACCTGTTTTAAATTTTACTTTCACATGTTTTGTTAGTAAAAAAATCTAACTCAAATTCTTTCAAAATCCCTGACATGGGTACCTTTAAGACGGTCCCAGGGCTAAGCCCTGAAAGTTATCACGAAATTGATGGTGTATAAACCTACTCCATGAAATTCTACATGTATGTACCAAGTTTTGTGGCCATCGGTCCAACGGTGTCTGAGATTATCATTGCCAACTATATATATATATATATATATATATATATATACATACCAACATCCTCTTTTATACTTATATATATTTATATTGTTGGCACTGATAAATTCAGACACCGCTGGACCGATGGCCACAAAACTTGGTACATACATGTAGAATTTCATGGAGTAGGTTTATACACCATCAATTTCGTGATAACTTTCAGGGCTTAGCCCTGGGGCCGTCTTAAAGGTACCCATGTCAGGGATTTTGAAAGAATTTGAGTTAGATTTGTTTACTAACAAAACATGTGAAAGTAAAATTTAAAACAGGTGTTATAAATTAATGGTGTTTCTTTCTGCTATTAAATTTAACTGTATTTGTTTACATGAAGATTTGTTACTTGGTGCCAGATGGTTAATGAATTAAGACTTTTTAATATATTTCAAGTGCAATACGATATGTAAAATGCCGGTATGTAATATAACATAAAATAAATAATTTATATTACTGAAGGACTTCTGTGATCACTGATCACTAATACTCGAAGGACTTCTTTGTTATGACAACAAACTGCTGTTTAAGGAGGAAGAGTGTGCTACTGTAAAGTATTAATTTTATCTACAGCACTTTAAAAAAATTGCCGGGACGGCTCATTCAATATTTTTGTTCAATATAGACTCTAAAAACTTATCACAGCACTTTTTAATAATTGCTGGAGTGGAATTGTAATTTTTTGTTCAAGGTTGACCCTAAAACCTTGAGAAAATGATCTTTTACAGTGAATAAAATTTCAAGCCATGTTCTAAGGTTCCTCTAACACGTATGCCTTCATGAAGGAAAGAAATACGCAGGTCTGCTGCGACGGGGGTGCATAATAAAGTTCTAATTACAGGTAACTATGCTCAAGGCCCCACAGTGTGGCCTTGCTATGCTACATATTCGAGCAGATTCAAAGCCGTCGAAAAAGCCAAGGGTGCCATTCCTTATATCGTGCCCTATGATCATCATCAGGGCTAGCTCAGGTACCGTGCGTTAAGCAGAAACGACCATAAATGCTTTTTGGCGTTTGTCTCGGGTGAGCCAGTCTCTGTAAATTCGCTTCTTGAGTGTGTGAGCGCAATCCTCTTCACCTGATAGCAAGATCGACTGGACAGCCGATACAAGCAAACAGCACTTGCAAGAGGAAGGACCGCCAATATTGGGCGAGCCTACCCAGGGCAGCAACACCATTTGGGGCTTTGTCGGTGGGGCGCTGGATATGGTCACATTTTTTATATAGACAGGCACTTTAGGTAGGAATAGAATACCCCCGTCGTAGCATATGCGTACTAAAAGCAAATTTCTAAAAACTTTTTTTTATTGAAGTACATTTGATATGTTTACAGAAGTAGATTTTACAACAAGAAAAATAAAAGGGGAAGCAAAACTATATAATTGATGGGTGATAGTTTATGTTTAATTTTTATCGTGAGCGAAGCCACGGGTTCTTCTAGTATATATATACCAACATCCTCTTTTATACTTATAGATAATTATATGGTAAGTATGGAAGTTTTTGTTTTGTTATTGACTGAGATTAAATACAAATAATTGAAATGACATTTTATTTTAATTTAAAAAATGGTTGTCTATTGTAAAAAAAAGAAGTAGTTGTTTATCTTTGAATGAGTTCGGGATGGCTTGGTGGTTGTATCCCTATAAATGAGTCTAAACTAAAATATAAGGCTAAATTTCGGCAAAAATGTTGATTGTAGCTTACGTTAAATTTTGAAAGACTCCATGTGTTATTGTAATATCTTTCGAAGAGCATTTTTAATGCTCTAAGCTATATATATATATATATATATATATATATGTGTGTGTGTGTGTGTGTGTGTGTGTGTGTGTGTGTGTGTGTGTGTGTGTGTGTGTGTGTGTGTGTGTGTGTGTGTGTGTGTGTGTGTGTGTGTGTGTGTGTGTGTGTGTGTTAGTGCGTGTCTTATAACGGAATTATTTTATCAATTTACTTGCATTTGAACCTTGTACCCTCGTAACAACATCTCTAGTACATTACTGCTGGTTACATAGTGAAATAGTAAGTCCAAATTTAAATGTACATATTACTCGATGTACCCAGAATGGTACCTTATCTGTCAATTAGTTCAGTAAAATAATACATTGAGGCGCACAAAATGTTGGGTAGTTGTGGTATTTTGATATGTTTTTAGTTTTGGCTCACAATAAAAATTATGATTTTCTATTTCAAAGCGACTGTGAAGCTTTGATGGATACTGTAGCTTTCTAATTTGCATATATTTATATGGGAAATTGAGTTTGTTATACGTTAGTTTACTTGTTAAACAGTTCAAATGTTTTACCTTTAACTTGGTATATTGATGTAAGTTTTCAAAGAATATTTCTAACTTATCCATCTTCTACATTTTAGTGCTTTTCCCTTGGGGTTCCAAAACTTTTAAACTTTATTTGTTAATCAAAAGGATATATTTTAATCAAATTCAAGTACTGAAGGACCATATCTTCGTAGCCATCATAGGTATAGAGAACTGCAAAAGCGCTTAAATTGTAGAGTATTTAGACTACTTTGAACTTGTTGGCACTTTTCTGTATGATGCAAAGTTTTTAATATTATGTGTGAAAATTTGAAAAAAACCTTAGGCCTTTTGTGGGAAATTAAAATTCACAGACTACGTTGTCTTACACCAGGTAACGCCAGTAGTAGACTCATATTCCTCAATTTTTCAGTAAGTTTAGTTAGATATTAATTGATTATTTTAAAACATCAAAACAAGGTGAAATTTTATAGTCTATCGCTATACAATGATATATTTTTTTGACAAGTTTTCTATCAATAAAATAACATTTTAGGAAACAAATATAACAAGTACCAGCCCACTCATTAAGGACGGAAAGGAAGATAAACTTAGGGAAAAAGCTGAACAACAAGTGAAAGAAACTGAAGGGTATATTATGGAAATTGTCTTCGATATGATTCTACAAGCTATGCAAAAACATCTCAAACACTCCAACAAAATGATGCATGATGCTGAAGACCTGTATGGGGTGAAAGAGGAAAATTATGCGGATGATCAACAGCATGAAGATGGTCAAGAGCAATATGAGGAAGATGGTCAGGCGTATCAATGATACTCGTAGGTTAAACATAGTTTATAATTTTGATTATAATAATAGAATGAGTCTGATTAAATACGATCAGATAGAAATTTAGGTTACGTTTTAGTTAAAAAAGTTGATTTCTCCCTTTATCGTAATCGTTATTTGTAGATAATTTTGAAACTAATTATTGCTCAGAAGAAATACAGAAATTTTATTAGCAATTTGTATGAATAATTTTGCATCAATACATTTGTTATCATTAATAATTAATTGTTAAAAAATAAGTAATCGAGAATAACTTGGATCACATTTACAAAAAGAAAGTCTTGTAATTGTATTTTAACAACTGACCTTAATATTTTACTATTTTTCTAACAAGAGCTGCAACTGTTCGTGCAGTAGGAATTTTCTTTTCTATTAGAGATGTACTAATTGAGCCTTCAATGCTCGTTAGGGCGAAGCCCTTAGCATGGCCGTAAATTCAGAGGGAAACTGAAAAATCTTACCTTCTTTACTTTCTTCTTTTAACAGAACAATCGTAAAAATAGGTTTCTGTAATTAGACCTCAAGGGATCAATTATTGTGCATTAACATATGAATTGTTAATCATAAATCCTAAAAGTGACTACGAAAGTGTAAACTTTACTAGTATCTTTTACCAGACCATTTAAAGTATTACGAACATAAATTCTAGTAAAAACTTCAACTTATGGACTGTGGTGAAGCAAATGAATATGTCTTAACACATTCCAACCATATTCGATAAATAAAATAAATAAAACATGCAAAACTTGATTGAAGTTATGAAAAATTGCCATGCAAGCCACTTATATTGCCTCAGATATAACATAGAGTTGCACGTCAGCAATTCTGTTTATTTACCCCGATCCGCGAATAGCCCGGGACTCCTCGCCAGTGAGTCACCTTTGCTTCACACTCCATCGGGCTTGTCGTCACCGCCGTTCCCAAGAATTATGTGTGGCGAAAAATTAAACCGGGCATTTATTGTGTGTTGAGCGATTTAGGCTGCAGATATTATTTTCGGGTGGGTAAACGTTTTAATTTTATATTGGTGATGAAATTGAACAGATTTTTCAGGTGCTGTGGGACTAATTTGTATTATTCACCTTCAGAACAAATATTATGATGACTAACTATCGATACCTATGGCTACAATGATACATTTCGCACATAGGGCAGAAAATGAGGTATTGCGGGCTCAAATCGTGATTCAAATTCGAGACGAAATCGAGACTCTTGCGGCCGAGGTGTGAACACTATTTTTCACCACACTACACAATGAAATAAACAATATGTAACATTTCAAATCCGAATATTTCTTTGATACACTTTAAAATGAAACTTTAAGATTTTTATCGAGTATACAACTTATTTTCATGGTTGCTAAGCTTCCATAGAAATGAAAGTCATATTATGATCGCCACCAGCCTGCTGATGGAAAATAATGAAAGCCTTATAGTTATGTGATGTTAACACGTTGTTTCAAGAACAATTCCTTCGTCCCTCTAACGGAATATAGCTGTTTTTGGCCTTGATGTGACATGCCTTATGAATAACAGGCACTTTCTTTGTGTGTTAAAATATTTATTTGTGTATTAAGAGCGCAAAGTATATCATTTCCACTCGAGAATTGTAGATGTATTGTATAATTGTAGACAACCATTTCGAGAGCGGCAATGACTACTTTGGTCGTAATACAAACAATATTTTCCAACCATCATTATTTAAACAGTTTAACGTATAACTTACCTCTTCACAAAAGTTCATTGTGGTTATGATTGCTTATTCTACTGGAACGAACTGGAAGTTAAGATAGAAACGGTGACAAAGAAATCAGCATATTTTGATCGAGGCAACTAGAATTTAGAATACGGTGAGTGTCATGGGATTTCTGACCAATAGAAACTGGTCTGTGGTGTTTGACGTCATAGTTATCTCTCTTGTTTGCCACCCTAACCTATTCTACATTTTAAGTAACCCTGATTTAGCGAGAGGAAATGAACCGTTTTGCATGGTGTTCACAGGTGTGGTAATGTGATTATTTCCATGCAGTGGCAGGAAAACTAATTTTTTCGCTCCCACCAAATGTCTTGCACATGTAATTAGCCTAAAATTCTTTAAGTAATTTGGGTTTTACAAATAAAATTAACAAAGATTAAAAGTGTTTTGTGTTTGTAAATCCAACTTATACAGACGTACTTGTTCCTATAATTAAATATACTTTTCAAAATACTACTTGAGAGACTTTCTAGTTGCTCCTCGTTTCACTTGATCTAAAGATGAAAGAAGTGCGATCTGGGAGAATAACAACTGACACAACATCTCCCCTAAGCGCGTCTAAGAGGGGATTTACGTTGAAAAAAATCATGGGAAAGTTAAAATGTCAACACGTCATCTCTTTCAAAGTTGAACATATATGTTTTTATATCGTAGCTAGTTCGTTGAAATATGTCTGTCTGAATATCTTTGACATTAGATTATCTATCGACATTAATTTATACCCGATACTCCATTCCCAAAGTAAATAAGATCAAAGAAGATTGCGTAAGACTGCATTAATCAAAGATCTTCTAGTAAATACTTCCTTTAAATAATATAGTACATTTATATTAGGGAATAACACAAATCTTAACAATTAAATGCATCATAAATTAGCCAAAACATTATTACGGGAGATCAGATGAGCTTTAAAATTCTCTTAAACGTTTCAAATCTTGATGACAACTCAGAAAAACACATTTTGATACCGATATTGTTTGTCAAGAAACCAATTTACACCTGTGGTTGATATCAGCAAAACAGGCGAGTAAAAAAATACTTGTAATAAAATCTTAAATAAAACTGTTTTAAAGTGGAAATCAAATTACGTGTTCGTATAAAACATGTAACCAAATTATTTAGTATTTATTACAATTCAGGTTGTAATCAAACTGCAATTTATCCGATCGAAATGACTTTTCTCGAACAATGGATCCCCATCATCGAACTGTTTGACGGCAATCAACTCTAGATTGACAATTTGGCAGAACTTTGTGAACAATCATTACTGTTTGATCTGTTTCTGTGTCTCACAAATCGGTCAATAATTGTGGCAGATGTGACACAATCTCTGGTAAAGTTGGACTAGATTAACCGATTTGCATGATTGAATACCTAATTTTAATGAAATTAGTCATGAAACATGATAGTATATTCAGAAATTCCTTTTTTTATATGAAGATCTTATGATGGGAAAAACTTAAAAATAAAAATCTGCAGTATCCCCTACCATATTGGGTATAAGTTCCAATACCCAATAAGTTCAGAAAAAATGCTTATTACCTTTAAACATTCATGGATGTAACACAAACCACCCAATTAGCTATAAAATTTTATGAGTATGATTCTTTCATATTTTTTTTTAGTTTAGCCGAGAACTGAGAAGAAAATCTTACGAAATATGCTGAATTTATGGCTAAAAATGTACATTTAAATGGTTCAATTTTAAACATGATACTGTTAACAATTTAGAAAAACCGTCAGACATTTCATGGTTTTAATCTCAGAAACCACTAGACATTACCTTTAAATTAACACTAATTTGATAGTTTTCAAGCAGAAAGAGCAACTATTTGAAATTAACATTGTTCTTAATGGCACAAACGCCTGAAAGGCGACAAACTGCAGACTATTACGAATCTATTTTGTTGAAGACAACTGTAAGGTATGAATAGTGCTATTGCCGGTGTCTACGGACCTCAGAACGTAAGTTGATATTTCAGTCTAGATGATACAACGATTTTGGTTTGCACTCTGAGAAATACCCGCTACAAGGAAACCGCTTACAACGTTGAACTGTATTTTTCAAGGGTAGTCTAATTATACTTAGTTTAAAAGAGAAGTTTAATTATTCTGAGACTGTACATCTATAACTACGTGAAGTGTTAAACATAGGGTACATATTTTAAATCCGACGTTATTAATGTACTCTTATTTTTATTTTTCAATTCTATATAACCTTATGTTAAAACACAAGTACCATACCAGCGTTTTAAACCACAACGTCATGGATAATTTTAAAAATTATAATATTGTTTCTACGCTTCAACTAAAAGTAATATCAATCCTCAAACCTCTCTTGTACTTCTGGTCACGCCCACACAGCAACCGCTCGTATCAACCTGAGGTAAGAATAACCTCACATCGCCATATGGTGAGTTAATCCGGACGAAATCATTAGAGTTAGAAAGCTCCATTTCCTCCGACACGGTCAGTCTTGTATCAGACGATTATTCCGGTGTCTACCAAACCCCGCCATCTCGAGTCGGAAAGCTTTTACAGCTACATTATCAGTCGTTGTCCCTGTACGAGTTATTCCACAATCCTGCTGCAGCTGTCTCCAATATCTGCTGTTTAGAGCTTTTAGTCTGTTCCCACTTGTTCTTTATCGGACCTCGCTTTTAGTGTAAGTGCTCGCTGATGGATCGCCACGTATTAAAGCGGCCTTTTTGAGACGTCTCGAATATCCCGCAGCCGCGGTTTCCGAAGGAAGTAATAAAGATAAGAGGAGTCGGGTGATATGTTTAATTGGCAGGCTTTGGAGTCGTGTTTTAAAAGGTTGAAATGGCTACTGCCTTCAGAAGGTTGGTGCTACTCTGTTTTATTACACACGTTAATTGTATTTTTTACACATGTGGCGTGAAATAAATTATTAGTTTCAGTATTTAGGTCCAGTCACAACTGGAGATTGTATGATTAAAATGTGTGAATATTGCTAGGCCGTGTATTCTTAGGTGTGGACTGTTTTTATTAAAATAGTTCTCTTGGATACGAAAACTTTACAAAACTTTAGGATTAACCAATAATCATATATTACGTGAAAGTATATTCTTGAAAATTCGATTTGAAATGAATTTTAATATCACGTACCAAACGTCAGTAAAGCATTTCCTCTTTTTGTGAAATTTAAGCTTGTAAATTCGTGATGTGCGCTACTAGTTGAGTTTCGAAATATTTCAGGGCTTTGCCACAGGATCATAGGAACGTCAAGGTTTTTTATTTCTCTATGATTTATATGACAAATATGTTTATGGTGTGAAGTTTATAAAAGGTTGTCCGTAAATGCACCAAAATCATTCGTCACGTACTGAAGTTTTCCAAAGATTTTCTTCAGAGAATTCAACACTAAATATTTGTCATGCAATGTTGGGATCGCCGGCTTGTCTGAATATATAAACGGACTTAAAAGAACAGCCTATTGAAATTAGGAACGTATCAAAAAGTCGAAAGAGTTAAGCAGTAGCCGAGTGGGTAGCGTAATCGTCTACCCACTCGGCCCCCATAAAGGCCTGGGTTTATTTCCCTACCAGAACACAGGGACCTTTCTGTTTTGGGAATGCGGTATTTCATTTTAAAACACCTGTGTTACATTTAATCGTTCAAAATGAACGACCTTTAAAACAACAGTCTTAACATTCAAATAAATAAAAACATTTTTCAAATGTGCATTTCATAAGATTGTAGAATAGAATTAAAGGTAAGCTTTTCTCCGTTTAAGCTCCTGATAAACCAGTTACTGCACCAGTGGTATTGCAGTCTATAAAACGAACACTTGGAAAACTTTCAAGAACCTTGGATCAAGTGCACTTGAGCTACATTTCTAAACACTATTTGTATATTTTAAATACATTGCAGTCGTTTAATACCCTTTTTTTAGAGCCTAGTATAGGTGTTAATTGTCAATAAAGTAAGACTATGCTATAATTAGGCCAATATTTTCAGCAAGCAATTTAAGAAACTTTAAGTAAATAATTACCAAACTTAAATTTATAAATTACTAAATTACTACATATGTTATTATCACACTTAAGTATTCAACCACTTAAAAATTTCTGATAAATTATTTAAGGAATACAAAGCATCGTTGGCAATGTTTAATTCTTCTAATCACACTCACTGTTAAATTATCTAAAGAAGTAAATGATATATTATAAAGTTCTTCTCTAGGTATATCATTGTCGATTTTTATATTTTTCTTCTCTTCTTATATGGGTAATTTTAATATAATGGTGTGAGAGTTTCAATCTAGTCCCAGCTCCATTGATTATTGGGCTCAATAATTCTGACAAAATGAGTAGGTTTGTGTAAAAAAATCACCTCACACATCCCAAAACATTATTTCAAAGACGTTTTCCTTAAAATACCACTGGTTGGAACTTGAACTGATCGTCATCTACTTTAAATCACTTAGTAACTGTGGACGCTCTGAATTTCACTCGATTAAATAGAGACAGTTCGATTTTGTGTGAATTCTTAAGATAATTATATTTTAATACCAGGCGAGTCTGCTGTTTTTCATTCAGATATGAATAAAGGATATATTACGGGATATCGAAGACAAAACCGTGCTAACTGTTAAATAACTCTAACACTGGTGGTCACGTAAACAACACACAACTTGTTCAAGTATGACATATAAACTATACCAAACAATATTTTATGAAACATTTATCCAATAAAACAACAAACAGAAAACATCCCCCAATACACAACCGAAACCCACACTCCACACGGTACTAAATCAAACCGTACAATACCAGCAAATGAAGTTATATCGCGTGAAATCTCGAGGCAGAAGAGAGCAATCTTCCAGTTCATAAGGACGTGCGCCATGAGCCATAAATCTGACATTGTGCTGAGGAGGGTCCGGGTCTTAGGGAGTCGGCCGACCGAGACTCCAGCTGGTAGGATAACATCGCGGGCCTACAATGAACACGTCTTTGTAGAGTCTTTGTAAAGTCTTTATAAAGGGGAGCCAGGTGGCGGGTCCATCAAACCGCACTTACACAAGGGCCAGGAGCGGCGGAGTAGAGAATAGAGGAGTCTGTAGAAAAACACCGTGGAGTGGCTTGTAAAGTCAATTGACACACAGGCACCTGGTGGAAAGGTGTGAAGGAGTGTGGGTGAATGAAGTCGCTGAGATGCCAAGAGTAGTTTTTAGAAGGTTTTGTATTGCTTTGTAGTTTAGTGTGTTTATTTTTCAAATTTAAATAGATAGCTTTACTATGCTTTTTCAGATGAGTAATTGGTCATTTTCCAGATCAGCTTTGCCTAGAAGGCTAGAAGGCTTTTAATTTATCCTTCGAAACATTTTAATCTTTGTATATGTGCATTCAATACAAATTATACAATTTTAATATTTTTGTATATGTGTCATATATAGAGACCTGTAAACCGTGGAAAAGTATATTGTGAAAAATATTAAAAAAACATTTTCATTTAAAAATTTTAAAACCTCATTTCCATTAAAAAAATTTAAAAAATTGTTTTCTAGTTGTTACCGATGGTAGCGCGCCGAACGATTACGGATCTAGACAATATGTGAAACCCATGCTACAAAACTATGTTTACAATCCCGTTTTTAATAATTTTGTTGCTGGTGCCTTTTAAAACTTTAAGCAAACTCTATTGTATTCACTTACTTTAGGAAGTCAGAAGGTTATTAACTGCATTTTAGCTTTTACTAATATGAGTACATACTAAGAAATCATGTCAAGGTTGCACGTCATTTCTTGGCCTACATAATGATATGTCAGTGTCAATGAATGTTATTTGACGAATACATTATGTGTATTGTAGAAGACGAACATAATACGTTTGTATGTTATACATAGTTTTACACCTTATGTTTTTACAGGAAAACAAGGCTATTTTTTAAATCGTGCTTTGAAAATAAAAAAGTTCATCTATGTTAGTAGTATATAGAATTTTTTACATAGTATTTCGCTTTTTGAGAGAAAATATTTTTAAGCCTTCTATTAGAGAGCATTTAGAGCCCATAACGTACATTTGTGTCAAGTTCAAAAGTCCAAAAAAAAGGTCGCAGTATGAGTAAATCACGGTTTTACATAAACTGTGATAAGTCAGACAATTATCGTATTTAGTTCTTAAATAAAGAGCTTTAGTTTAAATGGTTTATGCACCATCATGTATTTATATTGTATTTTTATGTATGCACTACTAAATTGATAAATACTTTTGTGATAAACAAAGAATCATTTTAATTAATTCATTCACCTTTAGAACATCTTTAGAAAGTGAAACACACAACGATAAAGTTTTAAATCGTTCAGGCAAAAGATTTAAGTAGTCTTAGGGCAAATCTGTAAAAAATGGGATCTTAATCCATATATGAAATATATTTTCAAAGTAAATCTTTCTGCACTGCTTGGAATATTTTTCTCTACATTGAGTGCGTCTACAATTGTGTCCAAGATTGTTTTTAATTTTCACAATAGTATGTCATAAAATAATAGCATAATATATTTGACAATCAACAAAATACATATACGATTAAATATTATTGAATACACGCCTGTTAATTTTTGAACACTAGTTTATTTTTCCAATTACAAATTATGATTCTTATAACTAGATTAGTTTGTTTTATTTTTGCTACTACATTGTATTTCAAATAGTCATTATAATATAACTATTTAAATGATTTGTCATCCTTAAGCATGTAGTGAAAACATAAGGCTCTATTTCCATACAAAAGGGAATTCAAAATCTTAACTAAAATAGCAAAAGTCTATGTATAATATTCCTTCCCGGATTTCGTCCTTTAAGTAAAGACGTGTCAGCGGAGGATAGTGGGTGTTCCACAAGTGAAGTCCACAGCAACTATTGTTAAGTGGCGCATGAGGTTGGAACATGTCCAATAGTGGTCCTTATCTCGGAGCTTCAACTGTGTAAAGTAGGTAAACTGTTATGTCGGTACTTGGGAAACCATCTTCTTCCGCCGCTAGAACCAACATGTTATCCTTTACTGTGCCCGACATGTTAAGTCTGCACCTTACACAACCGTTTTACTTTTGTATATCTAGGTGGAATCAATTTAGTTTTTTTTATAAGCTTGTTTGGGAAGTTTTTTGAAGATTCGAGTTTTTTGCTTGCTGCTGTTTTTTGTATTCACATTATTACAATCGTGAAAGTAATTATGTCCACTTATACAGACATTATTCTATGTTTAAAACTTAATATAGAGGAAATTTTAAGACCAAGATTACGTACTTTTGAAAAAAACCTTACATTGTAGAAATACAATAAATACCCAATTGTTTGCTGTGTACCTTTAAGTTCTTGGAATACTCATTATACACTAATAAAATATCGTAAAGTCAATCTTGCATACTTCTATTATAATAATACCTAAGCGCAATTTACAAATTATTACAATGTATTCAACAATTAACGAAATTAAAATAAGGAGAGAAAAACATATATACAGTGTTTAATTTTTCAATTTTAATATAAAAAAAATTTCAATTTTTAATATTTAAAAAATGTAAACATCTAAAAAAAAATGGATACATACAGTACTCGATGACTAATATTTCTATTACTTAAACACCATAAAAAAATCATCTAAATAAACCAGACAATCTCTAGTTCAAAAGCAATGGAGTATTAAACTTACAAAACATAAGTAGCTTAACTTCATCCAAAACTTAAATTACTCCTAGTTTCAAAAGTGGAACGACTTTTGCAAAGCGGCTGAATCAAGTTACCGAGTTGAGATAGTGAGTTAAGAGAGGAGGGAACAGCGTTTTGTCACATAGTTAACAGTTAGTCACCAAGTTGGTTCCCTAATTGTAGCAGTCTCAAGTCCAAGTCCCAACTGTCTCCGGCAGAGCGAGAGTTGCTCACTACTTCTACCGAGAGGGTGTTATTTCGCAGAAAATTACAAATCCCTTATTTCTCATTTTCAGGTTTTGTATTACGCTATAACTTAAACTTTAAATGCATCAAAAATTAAAATTAGAATAAATAAATAAGGAGTATTTATATAATTTGTTAATCTTTTGATCAATTATAAACAGTAAATCTCGTAAAAATAAAATACTTTAGGTATTTACGTACCTTATAGTTTAATTTACAAACATGAACCTGATTATGTTTTGCCTGATACTAATCTGATATCCTCTGCTGGTTATATTATTGAACTCCACACCCAAAGCCTGAATAACCATACATTTGAGAAAGTTGTAAGTCCGTCACCATCAACCCCATACGGGAATAAGAGGTATCGGTGAGGAAATTCTAGGAAAAAAATTCTTGTTAATATTTTCCCTCAGGGCGTAAATGCAAAGATAATGGCTTAACAGCTGGTGCATATATTTTTATAATTTACAGTTATTATTCGTTTGCTTAAAAGCTGCTCAGAAACACGGGTCTACTAGTATTAATAATAACCTTAAATTGAATTAAACACGCATAAAATAGAATACGTAGAAAGGGTTTGCTTATGTATTGAACAGTTGACATTAATTCTAGCTTAATGTAAGTGCGAAAAATTATAATAGACCAAGATATGTTTAAGTTTTAAAGCTACTATATTTTAAAAACTTTAACTGCTACCAAGCAGTTTGATTCTCAAAATAAGATCGTACTTATTGGACATAATCTTATTGACATAAGGTGTATCTGATTATTAAATTCTAAAACAACCCTTATTTTGACGACCACACAGTGTCTAAGTTATACTGCATTCCTCTTATTTGACTTGGATAGTTAGTATAACAATTACATCAAAATATAATAAAAGGCTTATCCTCTATTTTATGTGTTTCGATGATATTTAAATTTAAGCAGCAAAAGTTCAAAATCATTCCTAACAAATTTGCGCAGTAGTATAAAAAGGTAAGCCATAATAGATCTAGAAACTTTGTTGAAGAAATATTTGGATAAATTAAATAGATGAAAGTCAAACAAAATAATAAAGTGTTATTTCATGGAACAAAAGTCGTGCATATTTCTTATTGAGAAAATAAGCAATAATTTGATATTTTACCAAACAAATATTGTTGCGCGTACAATCGAACATATCATAGAAAAGTGCTTAATGAATGGCTGTTATTATGGTAAATTACATTGGTTTACCGTAATGTAATATACGCAAAGCCTCCATTAAAACAAGGTAAATATATTCTCCATTCACTAATACGGGATTAAATCTGTGTGCGTTGATATGATTTCAATCTACGGCTGATCATTTGAAGCATAATTTCACACGCAATCTATACATTGTAGATAAGGTATTTTTAAAATTACGAAAGTATTTTTTTCAATATTAAATTTTTGAGCGAGTACGGTAAAACTTTCCGGCCGTGTAACGTACGATACTTTTCATCATACTACTCAGACAAAAATCATACTTTCAATCATAACGTAGTCCTTGCATAAACGAATACGTTTCTCAATCCTTCAAACCTAACCTATAACAAACAGAACAAACATTTACCTCTGCTGACAGTGCTGCCATTACATTCCTCTAAAAAGTAACCAATAAACAAGCATTAAACTTCGGTCTGCTGCAAATCAACTGATTGTTTATTTCCGTATTTCCGGCCTAGGACGGCAACAGGTGACTTTCGAGTCAACATAAAAAGGAACTGAAAACAGATTTTTCTGTGTCAGTATGACGAAAACTGTTTTATCTCTTCTGCCAAAGCTTTTCAGGGATGTATTCGACCACAGAGAAAAGTTATTGAAAGTAAACACACCTGCTGAAGTGAGATCGGGGATGTGCTTTAGCCGAAGGAGGGAAACTTGCTTACAGGGTTAGACAAGACGTGGACAGTGGCGTAAATATTTCGTCACGTGGGCCGAAAGTGGTACTTTTCGTACAAGGACAAGTTTTCCGATCAGGGCAAAAAGCCGAAAAGGTTAAAAAATTACCGAATAACGAAAAGCAACTTTGGGATTGTGTGATGAACTATAATATTATTCGTTATATTGCACATTATGTTGAGCTATATAACTACTTCACAAAAAGAAGCTTTTACAGCTTATTTACCTCTTATCTTTTTTACTGAAATGTCATACAAATTCTTCATGGTATTTAAACAAAACGCTGATTGTTATGTTAGTGTCAGGCTAGATTACGACAAATAGAAACAGCTCATGACCTCGTTACCATCCACTCTTTCCCTCACTAGAGCAGAAAAGAACAACAGCCGTTTTTGCAGCAGAAGGGCGTAAAAAGGTAAACAAAATTTGATATTTTAAACCTAGAATTACGATTTTGGAAATAAATACAGCTATAATATAAGTCTTATCATAATCCTATTAATTACAAGTTTATAACTGTTCTAAGATTATCTGTTGTAGGCTGTTCAATGAAATATAATTTTAGCCTTAAATTGCATAAGTAAGTAACAAACTTAGCTTTACTATTAAAAATCGAATAACATGCACGTAAGCTACACAAATTGCTATTTCAATTTTTTAACTGTACTTTCTTTTGAATAAGTACATCGTATTAACATTTTGTGCCTGTGATTTCCATATACGTACGAGAAAAAAGTCTTACAACTCTTTAAACAGCGTTTTGTGGTTGTCATAACCGTAAAAATAACACTTGGCGCAAAAAGCATTCAATCGGTTGCTTTTTTTACCGCCGGACGAGTCTCAAAGAGAGCTGGGATACAATCGTAAAACATATGAATAAAGTTCCATCTATCAGAGAGCACTCTTACTAAAAGCTGAGACGCGATAAAGAGCCGGAGGAGAGCGGCTAAAAGCTCTTTAACAGGGATATTACTGCGGTTAGGCCAACATAACTCCGGTCTGGGGGGCTCAGGGGCCCTGATAAGTTTTTGTCTTTGTAAAAACATAATGTCTCAAGGTTTTTACTGGTGATTGAACAGGTGGGCGGCATTTTCAAAACTACCTAGAAGGACTAAAGGTGGGAGTAGTCGTCGGCGGTGACATTGCCGGTTTCCTAGGCATTGGACTCTGGTTTAGGTGGGCTGCTATCTAAAGTTAGTATTAAAATGTAAATTAATATCTTATTCAATTATTGCCAGTTAATTTATAAATGTATTGTTAATTAAAAGCGATGGGGGTTAGTTTATTAAATGTTCGACTTATATTCTGGCGTTGTTATTTTCCCATCCTTCTTTTACAAAACGATAGGGGTAATGAGACAAGTGGTGCTGATTTTCTAATCGCAAAAATGTATAAATCGTTTATGTTTACAATTGAACTAAAAATTGATGACTGAATGTTGATTTTGTTTCCTGTAAGCCAAAAACCGGTAGTGTACCTCTCAACTGTCATAAGAACAATTATATTAGGTATCTTTTTCCTAAATATACAGTATTTTATTTTATATATAGTTATAAAATTAATACCCCTATTCGCTGTTTGGCTATTAATTAACAGTCCTGTCTATGGGACATGTCGGCCTTAGCCAGTAACAAGACTACAAGATCGCGCCACAATCATCCATCACTCATCTGTTACTCATACTTGGCTTAAAACACCTTAAATGGGTAGGTCGCAATTACAAGAAAAGTATATATGTATAAGTATAAGTATATTATAAGCTGAATGCAACTGTAAATCAATATAAACTTAAATCATAAATAAAACATTAAAATGCTTGAAAACAATAAATAGACACAATATTTTTATTACTTTCACCCTTTTTTCACCCGTTTATCTCTATTTCAAATGTCACAGAGTCGATTAAATAACTTTGACCATTACTGAAACTTAAAATTAGCGTTTCAATCCAAACAACTACACAACAATCAATCAAACAATCAAGCAATTTTTTATTCAAGATCGTAAATTTACAGCAATTGCAAAGATGTAAATAAAAAAAATCACATGGCTTGAATGACCTGTGCGTGATTGAGTCCATATCTAAGTGCGTAGTAGTTTTAAAACAAAATAGAAGCACTCTTTCTTACAGTGAAAAAGATAACAAACGAATTACAGTTAAAGAAAGACAACATAAAAAATAACTAAACAGAATAAAAAATGTTTGAAAACATTTTTATTTAAAATTAAATTTAAAAAACTCATTTGTAAAGTAGAAAAGTAAAATACCATATCCAACATGATATACTTTATAGATCTACCAATTTACTGCACACCACTCTTAATGTACTACACCACTTCTTTTTAACAACAACAGCTCACCGATACCTAAATGATGCTCTGACATTTACCTCCTTCTCGACCGTCTTATCACTTATCTGCCGACCTTCCCGCCACGATCACGAGCTTCTTGTTACCCGCGCTCGTGCTGCGCTCTCGTGGCCGCGCCGTGAACTAATCATACCACGGATGCTCCCTATCTGACCTCCGATACTCTGATTTATCTTTCCCCACGCTCGTTAAAAGTTACTTCCAGTCCAGAAGGAAAGTAGTCCAAGGTTTATATCATCAAACCTCCCTTGGAGAGGAGGTTTGATGGTATAAAATATTGTTTACGTAAAAAAGATTGCGATCTGGAAGAAAACTTTATTTGTATTGTTTTATTCAGGGTGATTTTATTTTTGTAAAGTACATATGCAATTTTATACTTTTTGATGGCGTTTATTTGATTAACTATTTTTAATGTGGTTTTTGCAGTTTAAATGTGTTCAAACTATGTTGAAGTAAAGAAAGCAAGGTCAAAACGTTTAATAGTAAGAGCGGACGGATTTATATTTTATGGTGATACCATGAATACCAAGATACCACGTGATTGATGTGTTGTCTTTTATACTGAATTGTTTTCTTTATTTTAAATGTTCATCTTTTTGCCAGATCAAATTCCTAAAGCAATGCACGACACGTTGATGTAAAATGTTCTAAAATATCATAAAGCTTCCTGAAGTTTTATAAGTACTCACTCAATTATACATAAATCTAAAAGAAAAACGTATAATAGTTTAATTCGGACCAATCTGTCTCTGAAGGGTTAGGTAATTCCTAAGGAAAAATATTAGAGATTCCTAGCACTCTGTCACAAATATCTCATATTCATAAGTTTGTAAGCAGTTTACTTGATTATAAATTACAAAAAAACTTTAAATTAATTAATTTTGATGATTGTGGTGTCATGATATTTAATTTAAGCTATGTCACTGTTTCACACTCTGCATTACAATATACAAACTTCATGCTAATTAAAGCCAACCCGTTAGTTTAAGTAATCAATTCGTCAACTCCATATTTACATGGCAAATGGGGCGGTGCTTGTAAAGCAATTGCAGCCTAAGTCCTGTCTCAAGTTGTCAAGTATTCTTAGCAAGTTGGAGCCGCCGCAGACGCCGTCCAAACTTTCCCACTTTAACACGGCTCAGCGCGAACCGATGTGCCTCACTCGCAGATGCGTTTTCAGTAACTTTCCAAGAAAATGACAACTTTGGGTAGCAATTTGATGTTCAGTTTTGAAGTAGATTTTGAGTGGCTGAACATAGGTTTTTTAAAAATCGTTTATATTTCAAATTTTATTTCCTTTCTTTTGTTACGATTGAACTGTTAAACCTAATGTATTATGTGTTTCATATGTGACCCAAATGATTTATTGTACTTTAAGTTGGCTTAAATTAACTGATTGTCAATTGATCCGACGTACCGTGAAAAACAATAGCTGTTTCGTGCGAATGTGTAAGAGCCTCTTCAGGTTATTTGTACCTGAATGTCTTGTTGTTGACTATTTATCCCACGTAAAGATGTCATGACCTGTTTATCTACTCGTGCAACACCATTACGTTTTCAGAATTACATTTTTGGTCAAGTATTTTCAAATGTTTAGGTTTTTGTGTCCGTTTGTCCTTAGAGTTTGTTGTGTATCTATTTTAAATATTCAACGAACCTACGAGAGATAAATAATTAATAACAAGGCGATAAAGTACAAATGATCTGAAGATGTGCTTACTCAGCAGCATGAAACAACTGTAATTTTTCATACTACATTTGATTAATCAGGTAATTTCAGAAAAATTTTATTTTTTTACTGATCCAGAGGTTGATCCATCATGGTTTATTGTTATTGATACTAATACGCTATATAGTTATATCTAGATTAAATGTTATATTTCAATTCTTTTTCACACAGAAAAAAGGAGAGTATATTGTTTTTGCTTGTAAGTGATATAATAAGTAGTTGTAACTTACATTTTTTTCTTCAACCTCAAGAATGTATAAGGTTAATATTCCCCAACCTCCCATTTCACACAAGAAAAATTACCCCTCAATCCATCCCTCTTAAGAATAACATTCCAAGCCCCAACTGCTTCATACCCTCATACACCCCAACAAAGCCCTTTCACCCAGAATCCATCCAGAATTCTTACGCATTGATTGCGACATCCGATACGTTTTGTCCGGTCAAGAAAGGCTCGACGGCTGCCGACAGATTAGCTAACGGTTATCAGATAGAGGCGCACATGTCCACAGACCAGATATTGGACACCGACCTATTTTCTATCGCTAGGATTACGGTTGCGTCAAAAGAGTCGAGTTGCCCCTGACAAAGCGGCAGGTGGTCGCAGCCACGCGGGCTCTGGGACCTGACGTCTCAAAGAAGGTAAATGTTTGCGATAAAAAGCCATCGGGACGGTAAAAAACGTCGATGTAATGATGCCCTGATTGAAGGCTGAAAGCGGCACGAACCTCTGCGTTTTTGCGGGAACAAAAAGAGGCTAAATAACTCATTTGGGTTTCTTGCGCCGATGGGATTCAGCTTCTTATGGTGCGGGTGCGATTTATGAAGCGCTCCGAGAGTAAAAGACGGGGTTTGATTCTTTTTGCGGCTTCAGTGAGTTTATTAGTCTCTCAGAAGATCTAATTGTGAGCGGTGATTGCAGTTGATCTTAAGCTGAATAGGTTTAATAACAGTAGAGATGGACTGGAGACATAACATGTGATTCGTTCACGTCATTTTTTATTAGGCTACGTAATTAACTTATTTTCCCATACTAATTAAATCTTGACCAATGGATTGTAGAAAATGGTTTTGAGGTAAAAATATCATGACGAAAGGACTAGCAAATTATTTATAGTTAAATTTTTGTAGGATTATTACAGGTCATTTGCAAATAAGGTTTCCCATAACCATAATTTCCATTTTCCATTTTCCATTAATTTAATAAAATAATTTTCCACTTTTGATAGGTATTTTAGATTGAATCCAGGATTTTGATTGGATGTTTTTACGAAAAAAAACTCTTTTTATTGAACTTGTCAAAATAAATCTTTAAACCTACTGCGTTATTCACTGACATAATGTAATAAACATAAGGAATAGGCTGAATGGGAGGATTAAGCACTACAAGGAAATCAAACGTAGTTACAAACTTCCCAATCGTGAATAGGAAATAACAACCCACTGTCGACTCCGTAAAACTCCCGAACATTTTCCGATGAAAGAAGACGCTAAGTATAAAATATGCAAAAGGGTAAAAAGTTCCAAAGTTTGTGAGACGAAAGCTGTTTGGCATCATCGGAAGGGTCTTTGTGGGGGGGAGGAGTTCGGGGCAGAAATCGCATTTATCACCCGCTCCCGGAGGAAGCCCGAGTCAAAAGCAGGCCCCAGACCTACTCAAGAATCAGCGAGTCGTTAAGGAGGCGATATTGCCGGAGATGTGATGTATGTACAAGTCCTGGACATCCATTTGCCCCTCCCCCTTTCCAGCGTTCCTCCCTTCGCCCCCCATCATCCCACAATCACCGGTCCACATCCCCTAATTGTTTCCTCACTGGATTTCGAGATTTATTCCCGTCGTGGCCTTGAGACAACGATGTAAATCACCGCAATTTCATTTCCGCTCGACTTCCACGGCCCCGGTCGTCGAGAGGCGGAAGCACCCCGGGGTAACGGAGCTTAAGAAATGTAGCGGATTTCTTACTTCTTATTTCGAGGGGAAGAGAGGATAATTACGTTTCACTCGGTGATAATCGTCTTGTAAGTAGTGGATGGGGAGAAATCGCTTAACGATTGTTGGGATTGCAAAATAAAGAGTGTCTGTATGACTTGAAAAAGAGAGCTCAATTAATGAAAAGCTTTTCTAAAGCGGAAGAGTAACTGTTATTAATAGTTTGGAATAATTCAAGATTTGAAGCATTAAATTATATTGCAATAATCCTTTTACGCCCTCAAAGGTAAGACTTCAAAACATAATTAATTAATTTCAATCCTTAGAATAAAGATGTTTAAATACAAGGTAATTAACACGTATACAATCGTTCTTTAATCGAATTGCATTTTATTATTTACATAATATTTAAATTACCACTTTGTTAGTCTTTGAAATCGGCTCTTTTATTTTATACGAGTGTAAAACAATTCACCCATAGTCAATATCGTTCCTCCGGCGATATCGTTCCATAACTGAATTGCATTATTTACATGTTTAAATTACCACTTTGTAAGATTTTGAAATCAGTTCTGTTATTTTATCCCAGTGTAGAACAATTCACTCATCAGTCACTAGGCGGCCCAACTTATACAACAATCCTTATCCAAACAATAAACCGGAAAACGCCACTCAGCAAAAGGACATTCTCGCTTTACTACTTAAGAGATTACTCAAAAACGACTCGGCCATTTGCGGGCACTCAACCGAGCGATTTGTCCGATAAGACCGAAAAAGTCTCAGGTGTAAACATTCTTCTGCATCTGCAAGCGTCTCTGGACCGATTGAAGACATCAAACTAATCTATTAGAGCAGCGTGGTTTGATGGGGTGGTATGGGAGGTGCGCGCGCATCTTCGTACCCCGGAGCGCTAGGTGCATTCGGCTCGGTGCCTTAGTCGACGACGAGACGTCCAGCGCGCCGGACGGGCCAGAGGAGCGCCTCTGGGCAAACACGTGTTCGCGGCAGTGATCGCGAGTGGCGAGTCAGGACTTCGCGCAATCGGTAATTCGGTTTTTATTACAAGTGACTTTTGTGATTTCGTGATTGGAACGGCGATTTTGGAAATTGGTAAGTTCAAGTATGTTCTTAAGAGTAAAGAGGTATATGAGATGAGAATGAATTAATTTTACCTTACATTTATTTAGGGTAAATGTTATTTTGAAATGTGAATTCAAAGCATCATAGAAATGTCTATATTATTTTAAAGTGTATGCAGTCCGTCGTCCGTTATTTACAGTTTGAACATAAAAATCCTTAATCGAATTTTCATTTCATATTTGCACCTAAAATATAGCAATTGTTTATATTTATTTTAAATCATGAAACTAATAAAAAGGTTTCAACTCATAAATAAATGTTTAATCCATTCAAACCGTTTTGTTGATTTGAAAATGGTTATAAACATAAAATTTAATACATTTCTCAATGTGTTACTACTAAGCAAAATAATGTAATAATATAATAATTCTATCAAACTCATCGTTTTAAAATCATTGCGTTACTAAATAATTCTGTTATTATTGCCTCCAATATGCAATTACTGAATTTTTCTGTATATTTAATTATAAAATATTAAAATGATAATGAATAATATTAAAATAATATGAATTACTGGAAATATTTTTGTTTAGTAATAATTCATTCTCAATTTAATTATATTGTATCGTAATCGGTACTAGTTGCAGAAACTAAGTAACTAATTAAAAACTTTTGTAGTTTGGATTGGCATAAGCTCATTTGCAAGGGTATTGACTGTACCAAAAATGTAGTGATAAACCCTTAAAATAAACAAACAGAAGATATCAGTATTGACAATGCAAACAAGTTGATAAAGTTCTTACATTAGTAATGACATGTGAAGGTGACTAAATTAAACCAAAAATCAGGTATAAAATTAGTAGATTCTAAATCAAATATATTTTTACCTAAGTCAACGTATGTTCTTTTATAATCAACATGCATGGTGGAATAATCACGAATATTAGACACTAGAATTTAAAACATATTAAACAGGCTTACCTTTATATTAATATTAAGACTATCACTTTTAATATAGGCTAACTTAATGAAGTTTACATTTAACTTTTCTTCAACTTGTTGGTTGATAAATATTTAAAACGGCGTATAACATTGTATTATGCAGCATAATTAACAAGAATCTTGGTTTACTATGGAATGTTTTCTTCTACAATGAAAATGGCGTATAAACTTTCAAATATCGCATAGATAATAAAATAATACAGCCTAGAGATCTTTGTTAAAAAAAAAATTAAGAAACATGTTACAAGGTGTTTACTTTACCAGGTTATTTGGAAACAGTTGATCTGGTGTTTTGACAATGTACTGTTACACAAAAGAGCTCAGGCGGTGTAATGTACATAATGGGGTTAAATGATATGTTCGAACTCGGTTTACCTAGAATTTGCGTCCGGTGGAGTGAGAGCGTAAACACGAAGAGGAAAGTGGATAGCTCCCCCCCCCTCAAACACTTATCAGGTCGATTTGTTGTGCCAGTGACATCTGTAAACCTAAATCATATTACGTCGTGTGAACTTTACATGTGTCTGTAGCGGGGATTACATTTATTTGTGCTGTCGAGTGATGTTTGTTTTGCATAACAAGATTTTCCTCGTCTCGTAAATTGTTGCAGTTGTTTATTTTTACTGGGGATTAACTCTTGATTTAGGATGGAATATAAAGAGCGAAAAGAGAAATAAATCACGATTCGGTTAGGGTATCAGGGGTTTCAATTTAAAACGACACTACCGTCGACGTAAACATAAAATCCAACTCAGTTTAAATAAACCTTATTTACAGAGTGCAACAAGGAAATTTTAGATCAAATTATGTATAATTTTACTGTCAAGGTAATGTAACTTCTCTATTTGGAAAAATAAATATAATAATGTGAGTGGATTTACGTAAAGACATAAGTCCTAATTTGTTGATATGTATAAACACGAGACTAATGGAAATGCGGTTCTCGTCTTAAAGTTATTTGATAAAGATCATGTTATTGTTCACTACGTGTACTAAACTCCGAAAGTGATGCATAATTGAATTACATTATGTATCATCGAGACATCACAATTGTAATAACTCTATTTTACATATTTCAAATAGTTTTCTCTTAAGCGATTTATGAAAATAATGAACAGGAGTACATTACCTGATCGTCAGATGTGTTAAAACAAAAGCGACCACCCTAAAAAATAAACAGAATAAATCATTTATAATCCGAAAAATATTCTCCCTGAAAGACCAAAGCCCGAATATATAAACATAACATAACACCTAAATCCCATCCCGTTATATATCACATTTTAAAACCCTTTAACGTTAAACTCGCCGTTGAAATGAAATGGGTGCCCGTCTCACGACAGAAGTGCAAAAATACGCTTTCCAATCCCCATAAAAGGGCCACAAACGACGGCGGGCCGAAATTAAAGGGTATACGGGCACGAGATACTTTATAAGTGCGTGCGAGCTGGCCAATGGATCCCCCGCCAAAACGCAATATACCCTAATGAATAAATTGCTAACGAACTCACCGCCCTCACAACTTCGCAGTTCGTTTACCTTTGTTTCCGAATAGAGCGGCTCTTTTATACCTAATGGGCATTCCGTGCGGATTACGGGCGGTAAAATTACTGTGTTTGCGATGTTATTTAGACGCGATAAGGGTATGGATTTCTATTATTCATTATTTACCCTTATCTAAATGGAGTTTTTCTCTACCTTGTTGCAGTAATAGGATTGGTAATGTGTAAGCGATATCGGGTGTAGTTTACAGTTGTTCGTGCAATGAGATGAAGATACCTTTTTAGCACAGCGTATAGTGTTATGGTTGGTTTTACTTGCATATACCTTGCATGGCTGGTCTAGAGTTGTATTAACGTACCTATTGAAAAAGGTGGTCTCCTATCAAAAACTTATTACTAGCCTATAAAATTTGTTTTTTTTCATCCGTGAATCGTTGTAAGGTTAATAATTCTAAAGTTTACTGATTTGATGAAAGAGATAATAATTTGTAACACACTATTATAATTGGATCGAGTATTCGAATGCATTACCATACTTTATGACTATCATTCACCAGGTGAAATTCAACCAAATAAATCCGTTAACCTTCTTGGACGTTATGAAGTGAGTGTTTCTCCCAGCAGGGCCTGTATATAAGCCAGTAAGCCTACATTTATTCCCCCACTATCAGCTATAAAGTTAGTTATTTTAATTCAATTTTTCCTTTTAGTGAGACGATCTTAATTATTGAGCCTGTATTTGGTTTTAAAAGTTTTTTCATATAAAAATTAACTAATATTCGAAATTGATGCTTTAACTCTATACAATATTTATAAGTAATTGCGCCTTTATTGAATAAAACTCTCAGTTAGCTCACCAAGCACAGCAGTTATAAAATAAAAAAACTGCGTGAAAACAAAGAGAGGACATTTATTTATTGTTTGAAAACCGGGAGCCTGACAGATTTTCCCGCGCGACAATGACAGAGCTTCGTCCCGGTGACAGGGAGGATTACCCAGTGTCACACGCCGCGCCGTCGGCCGCCGCGCGTCAGGCAATATCCATCGCCAGGTCGAATAATGGTTATTTATTAAATTATATTTTTACTGGTGTAGATTACTTTCAAAAGATAAATCTTTATCTTCGATGAATATTAGCAAACAGTGGTTGGATGTATGACCTTAGCTCAAGAGAATACAATTGTTGACCTTATCAAATAATATTATTTTAATATTTGATGGTCTGTTATGACACTATAACGTTTTGAATTTGATACTTTGAGAACTAATTTAAACTGATAAGAATATAATACAATTTAGATTTGTTGATCAGCTTTTAAGAGAGTTATCGACGCAAAGAGTAGTAAACAGAGGTGCAGTGTCATGACTTTCTTTATCAAAGTTTTAACTAAAGATAAACCTGAAAGCTGTTTTACTTGGTTATATCTGGTTTTTATTCAATATTGTAATGCCAACTATTATGGTCAGATGACTGCCCTCACAACTTTTAAAACTAACAAGAATATAATGCAATTTAGATTTGTTGATCGGCTTTTAAGAGAGATATCGACGCAAAGACGAGTGGGAAACTTAGGTGCAATGTCATGCCTTTCGTTATCAAAGTTTTAACCAAAGATAAACCTGAAAGCTGTTTTACTTGGTTGCATTGGTTTTTATTTAATATTTTAATGCTAACTATTATGGTCAAAAAACTGTTTTCATAAACTTTTTAAACCAACAAAAATATAATGCAATTTAGACTCGCTAATCGGCTTTTAAGAGAGTTATCGACGCAAAGCGTGGTAAACTTAGATGCAGTGTCATGCCTTTCGTTATCAGAGTTTTAATTAAAGATAAACCTGAATGCTCTTTTGCTTGGTTATGACTGGTTTTTATTTATTTTAGTAACTACTATTATGGACAGAAAACAGATTTTATAACTTTTAAACTAACAGGAATATAATAAAATTTAGGTTTGTTGATCAGCTTTTAAGAAATTTATCGACGAAAAGAGTGATAAATTTATAAGTGCAGTGTCATGACTTTCTTTATACAAGTTTTAATTGAAGATAAACCTTAAAGCTGTTTTGCTTGGTTATGACTGGTTTTTATTCAATATTTTAATGCCTATTATTATGGACAGTAAATGTTCGTGAACTTTTTTTGGGCAGTTAACTTTTGTTCTCACATAATTAAAGCTCTACAAACGTTTAAGCAGGACACGACAAGATGTTTCTTCAGTCCGAACCCGATCATTACAACACACCTTGTTAACCCGGAATCCACCGTTAATTACACGTGTTCCCATCACAAACATCCACTCCCATTAATGTCTTCTTCACAATTCACACGTCGGACGGGAAGTCGTTTCCACTCCAACTACCGATTTCTCGATCGATTTCAGTCCAGAACGGTGATAATTGGCTGTATAACTGGCCGTAACCGCTCAACCGGCGACTTCTGGCGGTCTATCAGATCTGACCGGCGCCCAGTTCAAGTCCAGGCCAACTCACGACATCTGACGGCTGTTGACTCGAACAGATGATAATAGGCTTTGGTTTTACTACGGTACCCTTCTTTTCCACTAAAATTTAAGTTTTTTATAGCATTTTACAGTAGAAAACAATGCGGTTCTGTCGACCGAGATAAATCTAGTCAACCACACGTAGGAGGTAAAAAAATTGTAAATAATTAAAGGCATATTTTATAAGATTTTTTACCTAAACCAAGAACAAACATAGGATATATATTAATTTCCTATCTAGTTATTAAAATTATTAATTTAATTTTATGTCTTAGGGAATTACGTTTATTTTATCCGCTCTTTTTATTTACAAGATAGAAGATGATCATAGATCATCGGTTGGGATAATTCGGTTGGGTCTTCTAGAAAGCGCTTTGAAAAATGTATCTTAGTACTTCAAACAACATAAGGTTAATGAATAAGCAACAATAAAAAGGGATAGACCTAAGTTATAAGAATGCTACACCGAATTTACACTTTAGGCTCGATAAAATATAGGCTAATAAAGTCATCATAGCGAATTTTAACGTATTTCGCATTGATGAATCACATAAACGCTCATCAAAGACTCTTTTAGATTCCCGACCAACAACGTTTTATCAGATCCGACGGTTGGCCAGACCGGACTCAGCACGACATCTGACGGCTGTTTGCTCAACCAGATGATAACAGGCTTGGGTCATCGGCGTACCGCAAGGTTGATAGATAGCGGCCTCTCTGTTTATCTCGTTGATAATTGGTTGAAAGGGCCTATTGTTCTGTCCGTTCAAGGTCGGGAATTTACTGAATCGCTCGTGATTGTCGGTTGTACACAGACTATGGCTCTCTCCGGTATTTAGTCGCAAAAAAGAAAACTAACGGAAACAATTGTTTCACTTAGTTTTGTTTTGAACTATTACAGCTCTTTACACCATTACAACCCAGAAAGAACTGGTAATTGTTTATCTCTATGAAATAATATCTGAAGGCATAGTTGCAGCTGCATTTACAATATTTATTTTATAATTAGTCATTCATTTACATGTAATGTAACAAAATATTACAATCAAACCAGTCCTGGGACATTAATAAAATAAGACTATCCAAATACGACAAACGATGAAGATAATCATATGTAGAGTTTTTGAGCGGTTGTATGTAGAAAAGTAATTCGCTCATAGAAAAGAAAAGGTCGTAAAAAAGAAGTTTGATTTTCAAGTTAGCTTGGAAAGACACATTTTCCAGTTGTACTCAATAAACTGCCTTCTTTTTTGCTAATAAAATTAAAATAATAATAATAAGAATCTTCATTCCATAAATTTACTGAATATTTATGCAAAATGCATTATTAAAAAATTATCTCGAAAAATTAAACTAATGATAAGAGTAGATGAATTGTAGCTGAAAAATTATAACTTTATCTCATTTAAAGCTGTTTAGTAGGTAAGTTAGCCCTCGGCTTAAGGCTTAAATTCACAATTACTAATACAATATGAATTTATTTTTAACAAATTATTATTGTGTTGTATAATAATATGTTTAATGCCTTTTTGCAATCACATATCTTTTTTAAATTTGAAATGTATTGTATGATCACAATATAGGTCAAGCTTTAGGGGAGTTTCGCTAGTTTTTTTGTTTTCTAACGAACGCCCTAAACAAAGGAATGCCTCCGCATTTCGAATTGCGTGTACTGTGTTTTCAACACGACTATCACGCGAAATCCAGTAACCCAACCAACTAATCACAATAAACAGCGAAGTGGAAAGATAAGACGAAGCGTTCGCGTATATTTCAAGCGGAAAGTTCTGTTTCTTTTCAGGATCGTACATCAAAACTTCCTTCAGCGGGGTTCCATAACTAGACAACTTGACAAATGAAACAAACTCGCAGAATTCTCTGCTTGTTGTTACGCTTTGCAAGGGCTGTGAATTCGCCCAACTTAGTGTCCGGATTGAAATTTATGTTTTATAATAAATCTAGTTGTTCTTTTAAATTATACGTTAAAAATCATTTGGCTAGTTTTATGAAATAGTAATTAACAGACACTGTTGAGCATAACATACATAGGAAGGATTAAAATCAGCTCGTATTTCTGACTCGTGATGGAAAACGTCAGATTTAATCTCTTCAATTTACCAAAAAAACCTGTATAATTAGCCTCATTAAAAGCGATTTGAGGATTTAAAAATTCATCGAAGTTCAAGAAAAACTAGTTATTTTAAATTAAGCAGTCAAAATCTACTATTTATCTACTAGAGGAAACTTTTTTATATCAATAAAACTATTGAAACAACAATATTTTGTGGTATGCATCTTGTGGAATTTATTATGCTAAAGGAGGTTGGAAACCAACCGAGATATGAAAAACAGCTGTTTTAAGAGAAGCTTTTTAGTTAAAAACGTTCAACTCTGCACGCCAGTGGAACGAAAAAAAAGTTCTAATAGAAATTAAAACAACCTCGGTTTGTCACTTATACTACTTTGTTTCACCTCTCTGGCCAATGACGTAAGCGTAGGAGCTGTATCATGCGGAACTGACGCAAATTGATACCTTTCCCCCGAGTTGCCTTATGTTGGCAACGCCGGTAGCAGTAGCAGTAGCAGTAGCGCCATCTGTCCGTCAGGGTGTAATGACACGTTTGGCTGATAGATGGCGTATATGGATACTGGCAGCTTCCTACTCGGCGGTATTCAATTACACCTTCATTTCCCTTGCATATTGCAAGCAATAAAGGCCAAAATGGTATGCAATGCTGTTCCCATGTCAGTCATATACTGTTAAATGAGCAAGGTTTGTACATATATGCAATATGCATGTTTGCAAATCATACCACATACGGCTCGAATAATTTCATTAGCAAAATATAAACAACAAATTGCTGGCACAAAAATATGTTATTTGCGGCCACATTGTCGTAAAATTTAAATTGTAATAAGTTACTTTAAGATACCGTTCCTCCTTTACATAAAAATACCTTAAATATAGGCTTTTAGAGTTCTGACAGAGATCAGTCATAAACTGTAAGACTAAACTACCTCAGGCCACGAATAAAGTTTTTCTTTCACCTCTTAATACCGTAATAATTTGCTTTGAGTTAAAAATTTTTAAGAATTGCAATATGCCAAAAATGAAGGACCAAGAAAATTAAAAACAAAATCTCAGATATAACAATTATTGTCGTTGACATCACAAAACGCAAAATTAATTATTATTTACATTCTTGATCATATATTAAACTTAAACGGTGACATTTGTAGGGAACATAACTTCTATTTTGATCCAGCTATCAATATGCGAGTGTTATAGAAGTAGAACTAATCGAACTCGGATTACAGAAATCCGGATCAGTAATCCTGCAATATTAAGGCTTGGCTTAGGCTCCACTAAGACTCCGACTACAGAGAAAACATCGACCACCTCTATATTACAGTTCAGTTTTATGAACAGAGGTTTTGAAATTTAAGAAAATATTTAGCACAAACAATACAGTAATAAATATAAATCTTTAATTCCACAAAAACCATAATTCCTCGGCAAATTGAAACGCGCTCCTTTGTATTTTGTTAAAAACATTACTAAAAGAATGTTTTTAAATAATTTTAATAATTAATAGTTATTGTAAAGTTTCGTAAAATTTTGAACCGATTAATCGTCACTCTTCATATATGCAAATATACACACATGCATCAATAGTCTCCCAACTTAATTAAAAGATGAAACCAAAAGAGGGGTTTAAAGGTCCGTCTCAAAAATATTTTGATTGAAAAAAAAACGTTTTACCGAGTCTAAGAGGATACAAAATTATTATAGGATAACTGGAATCAGTTTTGGGACTAGGAGGCATGGGCAATCAGGAATTAATGGGAAGCGGATGCATAAAAAATGGTATTATTATTTTCAAGTAATTAATTTTGAAAATATTATTTATAACACAGAGTTCTACACCAAAACAAAACAAAAACACAGACAAATAATACACCACTTGGCCTACAGAAGAAACACTAACATTTGGACTAAACGCAGATAAAATAGAAAACGTGGGGATTGTTGAAGTGTAAAACGCCGAAGGAAGAGGGAATTGAGACCGGCGCTCCGCAAAGCCGTTCTCGACTTATTTACTTTTCATGACTCATTACATATCTGGGCACTCGGGAGTCATACGCCCTCGCAACTTTCCTCCGTTTCACTCTCGCTATCTCCGGCTTTCAATTATGTACGTCCGTATGAGAAGGAGCCTTGAAAGGAGGCAGAAACATCGTGAAGATGTTCCATTATATGATCTCTTTTGAATCTTCAAATTGCAGTTTATGTAACGAAATTAATTGTACTTCTTATAAAGCTATGGAACGTTTTTTATTGCACCAAAAAAATTCACACGCAAATTGATTGTCTTTTTGAATTTTCACCTTATTTAACTAATGAAACGCCGAGGGACAACTCCATGAATTAAAAAAGAGTGAGTAGAAGTTTTTAGAAACTTTTTTTGAAAATATTGCCTTATGAATATATTTAGTGTAGCTTCTAGGTATCCTACCTATAACAGCTTTTAGAGAGAAAAATATATATTTTAAAGATAACCGTAGTAGTATGTTTATCAATGCTTTTTACACTTGTTATGTTTTTGTAATCTTCACTGACTTTTGAAACTACAAAGTCCATTGGTCGAATAGATTTTTAACTGATTTTAAGATCTTAACAACTTAAAAAGGTTCAAGGTTATTTTTCCCTATTTTATTGTTAATTTTATGACGAAACAGTTGTTCGAATAACTCCCCCTTATGTTTATGCGTGTGAAAAACTGAGTAAATATGTATAGAGGTGTTAATTTTACGAGTAAAGAAAATGTTAATCAAGTTGTGATACACCAAGATTAACTTTTAAGAGTAAAACTGAAAATATCAGCACGTAATATTCTGAAAAATAAACATGCTAACACAACTCAGTAGGCATTATAATAAGTTACAAAATAACGAAAATATTTTTTCAACGCCTAGCTAAGCCTTATGAATATTACAAGTTTATACATGTTTAAGAGGATACATTCAGCGAAGAGGTAAGTTAATCAGTAGCATTGTTACCCTTTAATGACTTTCATATGAATAATGTACAGGGAGTTTTTTATTAATATCACTCTACACTAATATCTTATGTGGAAAACAAATCGCTGTAACCATCTCATACTCACTTTTACCACAAAAACAAGATGACGAACGCTTTACCCTATGGAGATATAATTGATATGTATCCAGTTTTGCCTTCTTTGATAATTTAGTGAAATTTTTCAGCAAAAATATTTTTACCAATAGGCCTGATCATCATAATATATTTCTCTATGTTAGTTTATAAAATATTTCTCATATTAAATTACTATGACTAAATCAGCATTTTAGAAAACGTCATCGGAAAAAAGTAAGATATTAATTAGGAAGAAAATAACTGAGTCATTTATAAATAACGTTATCACTAAAGGCCGTAAGGCAAATAGGTGTAGGGTTAAATCTAATTTCCTTTATTATCATACGTTTTAAAATCAGTGTCTGCTTAAATAAGGTAACTTACTCATAGTTTTTTTGTAAAAAAATTGAAAACTAGTGTATATTTTGATTATTTTATCACATATTTAAAACAATATTTTTATATTGGCTACATGTTTGAACTATTACAGTTTTCAACATTGCTTAAACGTATCTAAATGAACGATTTGAGTATTTTTGACTACTAAATGATATAAACTTGTAAATTTATACTTTAATTTAATTTAAGTGATAATATTAAGCGAGAGAATTACTTTCACCAAACGAAAAGGCTGGGAAGGAGGCCAAGATTCGACGCACGTCTTATAATTGTTTGCCCCATAAATAAGTTATCCGACATGGAAACCCAATTACGGGGCTCCTGAAGCTCCCTTTTTCTTAATTGATCCCATTTTCCCCTCGTGACTGATTGCAGGGTCTTTTGTGTCTTGTTGCCTTGACCGCGTTTTCTTATGTCTAACGCTTTTAAAGTTATTTTTACGGAACATATTTGCCCGTTTAAATATTGTACTATTTTGTACCGTTTTAATTTACCTTGTACAGGATGGAAGATTCACCCTTGATTGTAAATTAAATTTATAATTGTTTTATGATGCGTATCAAAAGTTTTATTTTAAATTCTTTTGTGAAATATATTACTGTTTAAAGTATTTTAAATTGGAAAATGTTCATGTAAACACTAAGTTTGATCTATTTGAACCCAACATAATATAATGTTGTATACATTAATCATTCAAATTCAAAAGCTAAAAAAAGCTATCTTGTTTTAAATCAGCCTCCAATGCGATATCAATCACCACCGGAGAGAACACTAAATGTAAAAATATCGCTTGAATAAAAAAAATGTTTAAAATTATTACTACCACCTCCATCTTCCTGAAATGTGGAAAGGTCACAGAGAAGAAGAATATTTTAGATCATAAGCATAATAATGTATTAATATTTTTTTGAATATAAATGAAAATACTAAAAAATACGGTTTTAAAGTTTGACATAAGTCATTAAAATTGTAATTATTCAGAGTTTTTGTGATTTTAAAGTTCAACCATCGTGAGTACGTAGTGCATAGTAACCACAGTCATTTGCAGGACACATATATCCTTAATATTGGCTTCAATATTGGTCGGTCTATTATATTCAGCAACCATCTCAATATGGGATTACCGTATCAGCACAGTAGGCGCTACAGATCTAAATACAATAGGAAGCTGGTATCTACCGCCAACAGAGCCACAACTGCATTACAAGTCTCATTGCATAATTTATTGTGTTTTTGGAAGCCTTTTCCTTGAACCTTCATAATATTTCAATGCTCGAGTGGTTAGTTGAGGTTAAAGATTTCATTTTGATCAAACAGGAATTACGACCTAAATTCAGCCACATCTTGCACCGTGGTTACTTATTCTTTAAGTACTTAAAGAATAATAATCAAATAAATTTTGTTAGTTAATAACTCTTAATGAAAAAATAACAAACAAGCTACAAAGGGACGCACTGTATGTTACTGTTTATTCGCACAATACTCTCCCTTGATAAATAAAGTTCAAAAACATTTAATAGAATCAGGTTACACAATTTACATTGTCTTTAATTTTCGGAAGCTAGATATTTCATATCTACAAATATAACAAAAGTAAAAATCATTATTAAAGACGCACTCACGGTAACCTAAACTAACTGATTCATCCCCCACACAGAGAACGAGTTGGATCAAAGAATGTATTTTTAAAATTTTAAAGCTTGAAGATAAATAATTTAATTTATATATTCCCAGACCTTAATTTTAAGTTATAAATTACTTACATTGATAACTTAACTACTTACTGAAAGTAGTTATTTTTAAAACACATTTACCCCAATTCGCACACTTGAATCAGTCGCCAATAGTTTATTCTAAATCCGTTCTTATTTGTACACATAGAGACAAGATAAGTGGTATAACAGCCAGTACCAAAACTCTTAAAAAAATGGACATTGAGAAGAAGGCGTGCGGCACGATGCAAGGTTTGCTCCTTAAAGAAGTTACCCGGAAAGGAAACCCAATTACTGTTTCCCGAAGCTCTCTTTTTCTTAATTGATCCTATTACTCTTAACTGAAGGATTACAACCCTTCCTTCCTTCCTGGCTTCTTGACCAATGAGAAACCTCAATATCGTCCTCTAGGATAGGATTAGTGAGACCTTAATCCTGACTCAATTGATTATATTTGAAATCATTTTTATTAAGTTTAGTAGGCCTAAAAATAATTAATACGGGACCAGGTTTTTGGGGTGGTGCGGATTTTATTTTTTGGTAACGTTTTGATCAAAGGTTTTCAGTACTTTAGTTTAAATTTTCGTTTGTTAAATTCGTAAAATATGTTTGTTTCAAATGCAAAACAGCAAAACACGCAAAATATGGAAATCTATGACTGATTTTAACAGTAAAGTCAATCTTTATGAGTTTCATCGAGATAAAAATTAAATTTTCTCTCAATTTCCCTATGATGAACAAATCCATATAACTTTGATGTTTTCCATTTAGAAAACGAAAGTTCTAAATTCTAAGCCAACAGTCACTGCCCGTATTTTTTGCTCTGTGATAATTGTGCATTTAAACTTATAATGTAATTAAAAATAACACATTAAGTAATAAGTTACTTCACTTTTTCTATTTTCAATTAGTGATGTATATATTACATATTTTTATATTTATTATATAACACCAACAACACATTTGCTTACATAACATAGTTCTACGTTAGAAATGTCAGTAAAGATTAATTGTTTTAATATGATCCAAACTTAAAACTATTGAGGAGTTGACTGTGATTGGAAACTTCCTAGGCTAGTTAGCCAATATATAGTTTACTTTTAATGGTATGAGTATTAAAGACTGACTATCAAAGGACTATCATTTTACTGAATATATAATCGTGTGGCCTACATTCATAGCAATCCAGCCAACCGTTTAACACTAACCGTCTGTGAGGCCTAATCACCGTGCCGGCAGGATGACGTCATCTTCGGATTTCTAGAGGAAAGGTTGAATTAAAAATATGCTACCTTATATCTCATTGTTTACATGAACTCAACTTAGAAGATTATTTCATTTGACTCGTAGCTTTACACATAAGAACTGTAAAAATTACTAAATACGAATATAATAATTCATCAATTTTAAGGTAGAAACTAGCTTTTTTGGGACAAAAAATTATGTGAATATAATGCATGTTATGAATTAATTTTTTTCGTTATAGCTGTTATAATAACTACTTATAAAAAAGTTTTTTAAGCAAACATTCTTATTTAGTTACATTATAATATTATTATTATAAATTATTATAAAACACTGTAAATAAATAAGGGCGTTTGTTTAAAAATAAGAAATTAATAGTTTATATATTAAATACATATATTATTGTATTATATATTATCTTGTTACATATAAATACATTTGATTAAATACTAAACCTTTAAATATTAATAATTAAAAAACTATAACTCACAACTCTTAATTTTCGAAAATATTTATATTCCTATAAATCAAAAACTTCAATCATATCTGTAAAATCTTTTAACGGGATTTGCAAAATGAGTGCACTAATATAACCGAACTATAGCGTAAAAATGCAGGTTAAGCGTAACCAAATAACATAAACGGTACGAATGTGGGCATATTAGGTCATCAGTCACTAACCTAGTGGTATCCATCATTCCAGCTCAGGAGATTAGAGTTTATGAGACACTCCGCTATATATCTTCCACAGCCGGTTTTCTTCCTTAGCCAAACTTTTATATAGGTGAGATGAGGGGTATTTGTTTATGCAGATATATAATTAACAAATGAATTAAGAGTTAAAAACCAATTTATCCAAATAATAATCCATTCATCATGGATATGAATGTGGCAATGTTGAAATATTTGAGTTTCTTATATTGTAGCTGTTAAGTAATGTAATGTAATATTATATTCTTTTTTCATTAAATATTTTATTTTTTATAAACATTGAAATACTTTTTTTTTAATATTTTTTGAAAACATAAACAAATGCTAGTTAAATTATTTTTAAGATCTTAATTCAG
This sequence comes from Flexamia atlantica, assembly GCA_035578135.1. Lineage (NCBI taxonomy): Eukaryota > Metazoa > Arthropoda > Insecta > Hemiptera > Cicadellidae > Flexamia > Flexamia atlantica. The sequence goes on along the minus strand of JAQJVK010000003.1, from coordinate 17,418,988 downwards.
TACTAAACATGTATAATAAGTTTTTTTTTGCTTTGGATATACATAATATTTTGGTTTATAAAATATCATACATAGAGGAACTGAATAATACACTAAATTTATGCTTGGCCTGATCCTAAGATTTAATACAGCGACAGATTGTCTTATTTCAATTTTTTCGAAATCACCAACTAAAAGGTAATTAAAATATCTGATGTGAATGCTTGTAACTGCTTCTCAACACGACAGAAATTTGGAATCTAATTATTTCCTTTAATTTATTTGAAATTCCCAGGAAAAGTGAGTATGTAAGGAAGAAAGGGTTTGAGTTACATGTTATTGTGACCTACTTAATCCCACCAATCTCCTAAGGTGGTAATTACAATGTTACTAGACCTCAACCTCGCAGTAAGCCAATATTGATCGTCGCCAAGATTGACTTTGATGTAATTGAACCAGCTGATAACCCAAGAAGTCACGGCTCTTCGATAGACTGTATGGGATAAAGTTTATTCGTTTCAATGAGTTGTTTTAGTAAATATGTAGAAAAATATCAAATACTTTCACCTGTTTGCATTTTTATTTGATTTTGTAGTTTTATAAATATTTGTGATTGAGTTTATTGCCTCTTTATCTATTTTGTTGAAGAGAAGCAAAGAAACAAATAAACTCTCTATTATCGTTTATCAATCACGGAAAGCAGTTCTGTACTATAACCTTGAAGTGAATGAACAAACAATGATAGTGAAGTTCCAAACATTTTCCTCTTTTAACTTGTAGTACCGGTGCATAACTCCCGGTATACTATTGAATGAAGTTAGCCCTAACATTTAACTGGTGATTAAATTATATGTATAATAACTTTCCACTCATCGACAGTTTATTTCGTGGTAATTATTCAAAATTTAGCAAACGCCAACCTTTTTGTGCTTTATTAGTGAAGACATAACACTTCAAATACCTCAAACAATTTTCGTAGAAGCGATTACATTTGAATTTGAAGCGATTACATTGAACTGATTATCAGCTTTATTGCAGCATTGCACATTGTATATTGCTTGTTGCACATTCCTATCACATGCAATTTTCTTCTCCGTAACTAACAGACATCAATCTCCATCTACTCCCACAGGCTGATTATGAAACTGCAGAAGATTGTTGGTTGAACAGCCTTCATCAATATATTAGCGACGTCATGTTCAGAGTAATTCCTGTAGTTGCGTTTGTTTATCTTTAGCAAAGTAATGTCTGTGGAAAACAACAACCCACACATTATGATGTGAGCAGCATCGCAAGCAAAATAAATAATATAAACATTTACATATTGGGCTTGTACGTTTTAATGAATTGTTGTTATATCCATTAATAAGTTTGACACGCAGTTAGTTCCTCCTATCCAGAAAAAAAACAACACATTAAATTATAGTAATAATTGTGGCATAAATAAATATGATACGTAAATTCCAGCTAAATATTCTACCAAATCAAACAGTAACAATAAGGTGAGAGAAAGATATGTTCATAGGTATATTTTATACCAACACATAAAAAATTTAAGAATCAATTCCATTTTCGTAGATTGTAGAATGATAAATAATTAATTCAAATAATAGAATGAAAATGATTATGATAACCTCAAGTTATCTCAGTCTTCATTGACAAAACTATTTCAACAACATTCTTCATTTGCTATACCACTACGATAGCTTAAAACCTTCGTTTTTCATTCATTAATCACTAATTCTTCAGCTAAATTCACAATAACTTCTCTCCTAAATAATTTACGACAGTAACCAGTATAGCAGCTTATCAAGTGACACTTAACTGCGGTTCTATCGACTATCCTCTTACCATAATATTAAGATCTGCCAGGTGCCTATTGTGCTGATATGATAATCCTATATTGAAATGTTCGGGGGATCGTCGCTGAATACAATAGACCACCAACCAATATTAAAGCGCTCGGTTTCATAATCATTTTCTCGTTTTATTAAGATTCTTTCAAGGCAAAATACTTCGTGGTCTTGGCTTTCGAAGCGAAAATATAAAACAAATACTGGATTTTTCTCGTTTCAAACAGTAGCTTACGGGGTTTTAAGTGATTGCAAGCTTCAAAACTACGTTCAATAAAAGATTTAATATAATATTTGTAAATTATACTGTAATAATGTAATTAGGGAATTACATTTTTATTCAGATAAAAAACCAAAAACGTTTTCCCAAACACGTTAAATTTAGAAAAAAATATTGATTGAAATTCAAAACGGTTCCGTATTATTTTTTAAGTTACTGTTTTGAGTATACTATTGAAAGAGAGGAATTTGGCTTTTATGTGCAAAGATTAATAATAACTAGTTTTGTACTGTGATAGCACAATTTATGTTTGAGCTTAAGTGTCAATAATCATTATAATAAAAAATTGAAAAGAACACTTTTTCTAATATTTTTATTGCAAATAGGAATTTCCTACGACTATTCTATTCTTAGTTAGATAGTTATTGGAGTCGGAATAGTTGTAACAGATGTTCATATGACATATTTTAACCGTTATATGACCAAATATTGCTCAGTGTGAGAAAATCTTTAATCGGTTTTAGCTAATCATTGTTTTCCCTGGAATATGTTTGTAGAAATGCGTCCCTCCTTTAAACTAGCATGTACTAATTATAAACCTTAGAAACTTTATAGTCCAAAATATACACTCCATTTCATTACTTTTTTCACCCGAAGAACTAAAAATTCCAGCTAAAAACCAACTCACCATTCAATTTTAAGCGTGACACCCCATCAAATGCCAACACCAAAAGCGCTATATCACCTTATTTAAACAGTGCGGCATTAATAACAGGAAGATGAGTTGCTACCTATTGTCAACTGTTTATTTGTTTAGCCGGCCATCTGCGCATGACAAATACATCGTTTGTTCTCGTTCAAGTTGTGAACTAATGGCGGAATATGTTACGTTAAATATTAATAAATTCTATCTCGAAACCATTTTGCAACGGGGAGCACATTCGTCACTCTTACCTGTGGCATCATACATCAACCGTGTGTGTGTGTGTGTGTGTGTGTGTGTGTGTGTGTGTGTGTGTGTGTGTGTGTTTGTGTGTGTGAATGTGAGTGCTGTGCAAAGGTCGTGTGTGGTTGTGCATGTTGGTTGTGGACAGGTGAGATATATACTTGGTTTGGCCGCGCTCATACGATTCTACATCATCTGATCCCTGCAACCATAAACATCTAGGTTTGTCTTGTTGAAATGGAGTTTTAAGGAGGTTTGTTTTTAATCCTGTCTTTGTAAAGTTTGATTATTTTGATAGATTACATCATGTTCTCTGTTCTTTGATCAATCAATATAAAATTTTTACAACACATAAGTGGATGCTAATTTAGACTGCAAAAAGATCATTACCTACAACAGTTTTTATTAATAGAAAGAAGCCTATCAACATATTCATAATCATGAACTTTCAAGCTTTACAACTAGTGTGCGCTTAGTGTTAAATTTTATAAATGTATCTCATTAATCAACTTAATGTTCAACCTTACAGAAATTTTGTTATTAATCACAATCATGTATTTCAATAAGAACTTAGAAGGAAAGCTGTGTAACTCTCTTGAAGGAATCTTTATACAATGTGACATGTTACGGATAATTCAAAGACCAGGTCCCATGGCATATTATAAAGAAGCAAAACATAAGATAGTGTTATATTGTGATATGTCTATGTAAGCTGACGCTCTATAGATATATAATCTGGATACACAATCTTAAGAAATTTACTTTCGTCTAGAACTTGCCCTTTACAATAAAGTTTCTTGTTATGTTTGAATTCCTGTAAGGAAAATCAGTTTCGGGTTAGAGCGAAATGAGTTTCTTTAATTCATATTTAAAATTCTCTACCCTTCTTATATAAAACTGAACTTAAATATTTCCTTTTTTTGTAGTGGCATATTTCTCAACCTCTCTTCTTTTGGCTAGTCTACATTTATTTATCTAGTTAATTTGCACACATTGGTCTGTTTCCTGGCTGTCGCACCTACTATAATTCATAAACACACACAAGCGGGGTATTAGTATCGAGAGAGTTAAATGATGATTTCTGTACTTTAAGCAGGAAACATTGTTTGGTGGTCACTAATTTGTTTAGTAAATATTCAGGATAACCATTACGAAAAAATCATCTGATGTGTTGTTTGCTGATCACATTGTCAAAGTATAACAAGTTAAAAATTTTCAACGAGTGAAAATGCTATTACTATATTTTTTTAACAGTGATGTTTCTTTTCGTTATTTACTCCAGACAAGATAACGGCAGGTTTGGAGGTGCAGGATCAGCATCTGTATCGGGACATTGGTTGTCGATACGGGGCCGCGTATTGAAGGGCTCGGCGCTCGGCGTTACAAATTGGATCAACCCATTTATTGTCAGCCCGATCGACTCGCCCTTACTTCCAAATATTGAAGTAAATTAGTCGTTGTCTTCTTATTACTTGTTTTTCCTCAATCATTCTTGGTCCCGACTACCGCAATGGTCCCGACACGAAAAGGAAAGTAATAAGTGACATTAGGAGACATGAAGGTAGAAAATAAAATAAAATAAGTTTTTAATGGTTGAAAACTTTGCAATCCCAACAAGTATAGGCCGATTTAACTTTACTTATGTTCATACATCATCGATCTTGTACTTTTAAACGACTAAGCTATTTAAGAATACAAACTATTCTACCCTTTACCATGAAATATTCCAAGACTTGATTTAATAAACATAAAAAAGTTAATGTTTAAGAAGAGTAGAATTTTCATTTGATGACTGAAAGAACTTTCTTTTTGACTGAAATGTTGTAAGGCTTGTTTTGCATTTGTTTGATTCAATAAATATTTGTTTCAGGACTGCACATAAGAGGATAATCAATCAGCTTAGGTAAGATATTTTTTTCTATTTATGTGATACAGAATTAGTATAAAATATGAGTTATGACTCTTGTTAAAAATTCATTTGTTTAATCACCAAAGTTAATATTTTTCAGAATTTTCTACTTTTCTTTAAAGGATCTTTTTTGAAGAAATAATTTCAAGCCCTCAAGTTAGGGAGTAAAAACAACAAGCGATATAAGAAGAGCGCTCCAAGCTTTCTAATGGGGCGTCCAACGAACAGACGTTGTAAAAATAACTTTTTACCACCAACCGGGCTCCTTTGTTGGAGATTTGGCCGACAAACTCCTTAAACGCTTGTTCTCCTTTTGCTTTATGAGTAAACTGTTTAAACCTTTAAATTATATTATTAAGTATTAATAATTATAGTTTTTCCTTAAACATATTTAAGAATAAAACTGTGAATGCAGTAACTACAGTTCTGGAAAGCCGCACTGGCGAGTGAGTGAGTGCGCTGTATTCGAAGAAGGTGTTAAACATCTGTGTTGTGAAGGCAATCAATCATGTGATCACATGTTTAAGTAAAGACGCACTTACAATATGAAAGTTTATGCAGCAAAGGTCATAAGCAATACATTTTAAAGTATACAAGGTCACATTACAATTTACGAAAAACTTACACGTAATATGACAGTAAAAGTTCCTGCAGAGCTTACCGCAAGTCGAAAAAGAGGTTTTAATTAGTAGTGGCAATACTCATTATTAAGTTTCGTATTGCGCTTGCGCAAGACAACTTTCAGTGCAGTAGTGCAACACAAATGTCGCAATGTTAATGTACTACTTTAAATTCATAAACAGTGTTTGATAGTTCAACAAAATCTTGAGTTTTAGAAGTTGACTTGTAGAGGTTCCACTTTTTGCCACCCGTCAGAACGGCTGTCCAGAACTATAAATAACTATATTTTTGGTTGTATAATTGAAGTTAAGCAGAAAATGTTTTTACGAAATATTCATCTGTGTTACAGCTTTTTAACTTCCATAAAAATTTGACACAATTATTTTTTTCGCATTTTAAACCTTTTTTGGAACATTTTGTACATAACAACTATACATGCTTTATCCCGCCAGTTGACAACTCATTTAGTAGTGAGTATCCCAAAAACTTAAATCTAAACCCCACAGGAAAAACCAAGCTACTATGCACTAATTGACAACGAGCCTGATGATCTAATTTGTATGTTAAAAAATGAATTAGTGTAAATACTTCGTTTTATCACATTGAAACAAACTATAATTTGTTTGTATAACTTTTTTTTACCTATTTGAAAATTTTAAATGTTATTCCGTGCGTTTTTATTACAAAATTAAAGAGCCAGTTGTACAATATTATTTTTTCAATGAGAAATATGATATTGAATGAGTTGTAATAGATGGCCTATATATTTGTGGGGCGAGGTGTTCCGGCGAATCATCGGTTTGGGGAGCCGAAATGACACGCCTCATCAGTCAGAGTAGTAAATCGAGTCGCCCAATTCGTTCTGGGCCTTTGGCTCGATAACCCCCATTCTGACTGGTCGATATCACGTGTGTAAAATTATCAGGATTTGGGTGTATTTTTATAAGCTATGAAAATATGTTTACAGGTAAAAATTTTATAAAAAACTATTCTTTGGATTTATTTTGTGAATAAACTCAGGGTAAGCAAGCAGTGTAAGGGTGTAAAGGGGTTATTCCGTATATACCACATACAATAGGCAATTGCATAGCCATAGCCTATTTTGATAAATATCTCAACCATTTTGCTCCTATGTTTTATCCTAAACAAAGGATAAAAGCTTTAAGTACAGTTAAGAAATTTAGCTAATGAAGGGGAAAAATGCACCTATGTACACTGTTCACTGAAAATAATGATATGCAGGCCTAGTTGTAAATTAGTTCATTTCAATCTCAATGAAAAAATAATTTGTAAATAAAAATAAAACTTTTTCTGTATTAAAAGAGTATAAATGTTTAAAAGGTTTCGTTCGGTTACAAATTGCAATATCCCTTGTGTATTTCTGAGACGTAAAATATATCGCCCCTCTGCGATAACCACACCTGCGTACCTGTCCTGAACTCTGATACATATTGAGGGCTGTGTTAAAAGCAGCTTACGCTTTACTCTGTACAATAACGTGTTATGATCTTGTTCAATGTTATATCATAATATCAAGGAAAAACCGACCTCATAAGTTTCTACTTAGTCACTTTGTTTGGGTTTCATGCAAAAGAATTAAATGACAGTTCATGTGTGCATATATGTTCCATCTCCGACATCATAGAGAATAAGATCTTTATCTTATTTGAGAATAAGATAAATCAAAATAATCATTCAATAGTATAATTATTGAGGTGGTGTTAATTTATTTCAGCGACTTCCATCAAATATGAACTTGTGTGATGGACACATAAATATACTATCATGATTATCTACTTTGCAAATAATGCTAATCTGAATAATAATGATAATTTGAAAAATCTGATTCAAGACCAGGATTGTAGCACTCACTGCATATTTTTACCGGAATGCGAATGAACGGCTAGTGTAGAATGAATGACATAAAACCATTGTTACTGACAAAGATCATCTGTTTCATTCGCCAGTATTAGTTATTGATAGCCCAATAACCAATGACATCTGGATTCGATCCTTGCGAAAATTTTCTCAAAATCTTGCTCGCGACCTTATAGTCATACAAAGCGAGCAGTTAAAATGTAGGTCCCATAGTTGCCATTGGATTTTGGCCTATTAATTAGTTAACAGTCCTGTCTAAGGAACATGTCGGCCTTAGTAACAAGGCTATACAAGCACCATAATCATCCTACTCATCTGTCATTCATACTTAGCTTAAAATATCTACCTGGGTAGGTCGCCATTTCAAAGTGATGTATCTAATGTACCTCTGTTCTACTTAGCCAATTTATAAAATAATACCAACAAACATCTTCGGTGATATTTTTCAAACGTTATCGAAACGTTTCAAGTAAATCAAAGTAATAATCTCGTATTAACAACACAACTAGTCTTAATAGCGTTAAAGTACTCTTAATTAGAATCAACTAGCAGGTCAAGTCGTCAGTCAGTGCATTCTAGCTAAACAGAGGAAATCCACAGGCCCACAATCTACAATCAGCCCTAATAAAAGCCAGGAACTCTCGGTGTTTGGACAATTAATTGAATGGAAGAGCCGTGGCCAGCTGACTCAACAGCGATGACAGCTTATCACATCAGCTGATTATGACAGGTGACAGATATCACGCGTCTCTCACTGATGTGACTAGTGTTTGTTTTGTTTTTGACTTTGATTGTTATATGGTACGGTATTGCTTCCTGGAATTTATTTGAGGTAAAATTATGTTAATTTAATAGGAAGTCCAAACATTTCCGTCACTTAAACTTTCAAACAGTACATTTAAATCGATAATTTAAATATCATCTGGTAGGACAAAACCTTTTCGTTAAAACGGCAGCTTTCATTACATGTGTTGCGGGTCTAAAGAAACGCCTTTTCGCCCTTGGGGGAAAAAGAATCAGCTGATGTCGAGGTCGTCAGCTGTTCATTTATAATGTACTAAAACTGCAAACGTGAGTACGTCAGCGTCAATTTTGAGATATCGATTACATCGATAGAGGTTTTCAATTACTATTAATAATCGTAATTCATTGTTGCATGGTTGACAGTTTGAAATCGATTAGTGAAACTCGCTCATTTCGCCAATCTATAGTTCAATGCGTCCAATACATCGATAGTTGTTCATTGTTGTCAGTCTGAACTAACACAAATGGAAGAGACAATCAGCTGATTGTTTTCAACCGCAAGAACAAGATGAAAGCCTATTGGGAGATATCTTGGTTGTAACGTTCTGGTTTTCTTCCTTGGCTTTCAGCCTCGGTCGTAAAACTCGACCTTGTACGAAAAGCGTTATTTTAGTCCCTAGCACTCTTTGTTGGTGTAAAAGTATGTAAAAGCAAGTTGTTGAATATCAGTGAACATCTTACGAAATAAGATTGTATACCATTGTATCAGTTTCCTTTTAGATAGGTAAATGTAAAAATAATGAAGTAAATTCTAATAATTTTCCTTACTACCCAATATAAAAAGGAGAAGAACTACTTAACATTCGATACATTTTCAAATCAGTTCTTATAAAAGCTACTGTGAATAACTTAAAACTGCAGCAACCGGGCTTCTCCCTTTATACAAGTTAAGGAGGTCCAATTAAGTTTGACTTATCGAAGAGGCTACGATGTATTTCTTTATAAAAGCCCTCTTTTTATTGAATTTAACAGAAAGTGTTTTTGAAAGAGAGAGGCTCAGCGGAGGGGCACGTCTGTTTCCGATAAGAGTATCGAAAGTGAAAACCAACATTGGAATGGAAGCTGGCTGGGACGGCGATGAAAAGGTTGTTTCAGCTTCAGCCTTCGCGCCGTATTTACTTTTCATGACTCATTACATTTCTGGAGTAAAGGGCCTCCCCAACAGCTACTCCCTCCCATTTCGTGGGAAAGTAGCCTCAATAAATGATACCCTCAACCCCATTCTGTATCGTAGAATAACTAAGCTCCCTTTTGAGAAGTGTTTAAGCATTTATAAAAAGGTCTGGTGTTGTAACTTGGTTTCTTTCGTCTTGAATACGAGGAAAAGTGACAAAGGAATGTGAAGGTAAAGTATCATGAACTTTTTCTACCGATGGGATACCTCATTTAAAATATAAATGATATAAAATGAATTAAAGGGTAGGTTGTAATGTTAGTTATATTACTAACTTTCGATGGTAAATTTTCAATAAAATATCTTATTCCGTTCAGTAAAACAGTTAAAATGTACTATCACTTTAATTAGGCGATCAGAATCTGGCAATTAAAGTATATATAGTGACTAGTGTTATATAGTGTTTCTGAATAGTAGCATAGAAAAAATTGTTCTATGATAGTAGTATTTAAGATATTTCTTTAGCTCACATGACTAGTAATTAATTAAATTTTCTCTTACAAAATTATTTTATCAAAAACTTAAATATTTTAACATCCATTTTGGCAACAAGTATAACGAAATAGCCAAATTAAAATTATTTTATCTAAACTCTTATAAAAAATCTGAAAATTACTAGAGAGAGATTTTCTGTGGAAGCCATAAAACACCAGCCTTAAAAAGTGTCAAGAAACTCTACAACTTTACAAAAAACCAATAAACTCTCTCCTCTCGATACAACGTCACGTAAACAAGTTAAGGGAGAGGGTGCATACCTTAAAAAGACGTATATCAACCGGTACCGGGGGCGAGTTCACAGCACATCAAAAGGACGTTATTTAAATGATAAAGGCAAGGCGGCGGGGGGTGGGGGCGGACGGGGCAGCAGGTGCACAAGTAAGGACTCCCCGCGGGGCCGCGCGGTGACTGAAAGGAATATCGGGGGTGGCGCCGCAGCGGAAGAAATTTATGATTGGCGTGTTCAATTATTTAGAACTCAGCGAATAAAGATTGAACAACGACGAATTTATGCAAAAAATAGGAAGGATTTTGCAAAAAAGTTGAATAGAAATAAAAACAGCCAATGAATATATGATATTTTATGTTTTTTCCATCAAATTTGAAATAAAAACCGATTAAAAATAAAAATATAGATGGTACGATGGTCTAAAAATGGAAAAAGACGGAATGATGTCGCCTAAACAGAATCTCTGATTGATTATAACTTTGAATAAATCATTGTTCATCTTTATTATTTTACTATACAGTGGAAGAAATTCACTATAAAACAGTACAGTTATAATTCATTTTTGGGTCAATAATGATCCTTGTACGTAACATAGGCCGTAGAAGGAACAACAAAGCAACTTTATAGATTAATATGGCAAAGAGGACCTTTGGAAGGTGCTGGATTTTCAATCATGTTCTTATGTGATTCAAATTTAATGGAAAGGATTTTATGAGACGAAGATAAAATTAAATAAAAATAAATAGAAATGATTGTAAAAAGTTTATTTATACATGAAAAAGTGAAATTGCTCTAAAAATAAATCATTTTAAACATGAAGTAGTACGAAGCAATTACTGTCGTAAAACTTAAATCGTTCATGTATTCTCAATATAATATACAGCTCTATGTGTCATCTCGCGGTGGCAATCAGCGCTACCTCAGCAACGCTGCAGGAGTCTGGAGCAGCTTTCATATGGAAATGCCGCGAGTGGCAACAGACAATCCGCTTAATGCGTTTGTCTCCTCAGCAGGCTCCTTGTTTGTTGCAAATGTGTTCGTGAGCCACATGCTGAATTAATCTGCAAGCACTATCAGTGGAGAAAGAAATATTATAGAGTAAAAAACGTTAACCCACGTTAAAACGTTGGATTTTAACAAACAGTTTTTTGTTGTTTGTTATTGTGTAACCGTTGCTAAATGGGTGAAAGTAATTGAATGTTGTATGGAAAGTCCGATGACTAAAAAATAGTAGAGTCATATGACTAAACCATGGACCCATCCAAACCTAATTGGGGACGTTCCGATTAAGTCACTCAATGAAGGGAAAAGATGTAATTGACGACTAACTGCTTTCAGTTGGCCAGGACTTTTATTAGCTCGTAATTAACTTAATAAAAATAGGGTAACACAATCTACTTCCTTTTCTGGTTCGATTGTCCTTAAATATAATACTTATCTCAAAACTATGTTGATTCAGCGACACGTTAACATATAGTCTGTTAAGTAATGAAAAATTATTAGCGTGCATAATTCAAATTTTTAATATCACAATGATAACTAGGGCTATGCTTTCTACATTTTTTTATAATACGAATTAGTATACACTTCCTTAAATGGTATATAACCTTAAAAAGTGCGACGAATTATCTCTTTTAAGGCCTACAAGCCTTTAATATTCGCCCATACAAGTTCAATGTATTGCAAGTAACGTTTTAAGTAAGTACAGAAGTAAAAATTATAGCTACAATTTAGGTATAAACTTTTGAGCAGTATGAAACAAAGTCTAACGATTTTTCTTGGAAGTAACGTTACGATCATAACCAAACGCTCAGCGGCTTGTTATTATGTGGTTTAAGCTCTCAACGAGTTTGAAACCATTTACTCTTCAATATAAAGGAGGCTCGGCGAGACCGTAAGCCTTCGCGGGGTGGCGGGAGGTTTACGCGCCAACTTTGATCATTTCCCGCCAACGCGGGTATCACGTCACCGTAACTCTTCCTCGTTCATCGCTTAACGCCGTTTATTAAGAGTGGCTTAAGTAGATGAATGCGAGCGCTTAATATCTTATGGTAATTTTGTGTAAGGGAGGAATCGAATGTAATTACCTTTTGTGCTCGGAAGGAAGGGATAGGAATTTTTTAGCATTTGTAGTTATTGGTTGTGTTTAGTTGTTTTGAGATGATTAAAGGTTTTAGATTTTCTTTTCCATGACATATAAACTACAAAATAAAAAAAATAAACAAAAACTTAAATGGATTTCTCTAAAAAATGAAAGGCCAGATTGTGGAGGAATCGACTCATTAATTCACGCTTATGTTATTATATTAAACTAATCGAGTTAATATGAGTTAGTTTACTTTCAGTTTAAAGTGCATATGTTTTACATGATTTCGCTTTAAAAACCTCATAAGTTATTTTATTGTGTATCTTTACAAAAACACCGCACCCGAACACCCCTACCCCCCAAAAAATCCCTAAATAAAAAACTGGATAAATTATTTCAAATAATCTTAAAAATAAACTCTTTTGTATGATTCAGATCTTATCCGCCGTTATGTGTAAAGCATAGACAAGCATTATTAAATATCCTATGAATAATGAGAGTAGGAAAATTCAGGAAAAGTCATCTGATGAAGAGAAAATCACTGAGAGAGAGAGGGGTTTGTTCAATATAAAAAGTTAAAAGATTCCTTTTTTCCCTAAGTAAGGAAACGAATAATTTACAACACTAAAAACAGTGTAAAAAATAAAATACAAAATAAGTAAATGAGAACATTGAAGTCTTAGCTATAGGTATTTAAATATTAAAACCGCTTCAGCAGAGCCTTCTTGTACATCTTCAAACTCCATTAACTCATCATTGACCTACTTAATGCAGCTCACTTGCCGGTTCCGAACGCAAAGAGGGCATAAATTAATTACTTCATATTTGCCAGACATGATCCGTGCTAAACATTTAACGAAATAATATCCACGAAATAACTCTAAACATTTAACCAAATAATATATCCTCAACTTGTGATTAGCTGCTTACTTACCAATTTCCGAAGGCCATGCAATTTAATATGAGGCTAACAACTTTAAGCTGATGGTTCGTTTCGATTTGGTGAAGCTAAGTACATGAGCGGTCTATTGTGGTTGTTGTAGGGGGGCTTGGTAGTTTGACAAATACTCCGTGTAATTTTTTATGTCTGTCCCTAATTAGTAGGCCTTATTCGTTACTGAGTATCAGGTACCTTTCTAACAGTTAAAAATTATTACTGTTTTTAGTGTCCCTAGCCTGATAACGTAAAACTAGTATGAACTGTAAACAAATTCATTGCAAGAAAGAAATATATTTTAATAATAAATAAAAAATAGTTAAATTTTATAATGGTAGCATCACAGGAAACTTCGATAGTCAAACTTTGTGATATAACAAATGCTAATTTGGGACTTTTAACTGGTTTGACCAATGGTATCTGCGCTTGTGAAGTTGTGATACTCACTGGTGATATTGTGATATCCAGCGGTGATATTGTGATATCCTCGCCGTACCCAGCAATTACGCCACCCGACACCGCGGCCGACTGTGATGTGTGGAGTGGAGTCCTGTGTACTGACTAACGACCCGCCTCTGTTATCACCTTATCAAGTTAACGATGCGGTCAGCGAACGGTATCAGCGGGTGATGGAACCACCAGGTTTATGTGTTCAGGTGGTAACTTAATGTGTTTTCCATCTCCTATGTTTATGTGTGTATTAATCCTTTTCTGTACTTAATGACGTTTTTATGTAGCTGTGCGCTTGACACTTTTAAAGTTTTAGGGCTTATTGTTTGTTTCACTGACGATATGTGGGATAGATTTTAGCTTAAATATGGTTGTAAGCAAGTATAATGATAACAAATAAATATGAAATGAACGTAGTTCATATTTAAATCCAAGAAATAAGTATTGTATATAAAGGACTATGTGAAATGGTTCTTCGTAAGTTTTGTTATTGTTAATAGAGATAGTTTGAAAGATTTCATAATTTTGTAAACAATATATATATTTTTAATATTTTATGTATTTATAGTTAGATTAGGGAAATATTGGTGAAGAATAAAACTAGAAAAGACATAAAGCATATTCCTATAAAACATATAAGAAAAACAACAAAAATGTGTATGTGAAGAATCATAGTGTTTTCAGTTGTGATACTCTGTATTTTTATCTTCGTATTGTACGAACTTAATGTGAAGAATATAAATTGACGCATTATTCAAACGTTTATTCTTGATTTTTTACATTTCCCTAAATACACTATCAGTCATCTTACTATAACGCATTTCATTAAGGTCAGGAAAACGTTTCCATCGATACTACAAAGCAGTTTCAAAGAGACCGTAGTATCTGATATTGCTGTCAACAAATACCCCGATTGCAATCCAATTGAGCTGAAATTTCATTATAGCCATTCCTTCCATTTGAATGTATTTCCCCTTTATCGGAGTCCATTTATTGATTCATTTTTTAAGAACTTCTGAGATAATCAAGACCAGTAAATTGCACTTATATATAATAGATAGAGTTTTTGATAAATAATACTCTTTGACTATCATCAAAAAACTTTAAACCAAAACGAATATATCTTGGTGTAATATTTTATAAACAGAAATTTTATATTGCTCATGTTGCGGCCATTCAAGTAATTTTCTTCATAAACGTGACTTCGTAGAAAATTCGTTCCTACAAAATGAAATCTTTTTAATAAAGACAACGTGAACAGAATTGGTTATACGTACTAATAAGATAAGAATATTAGGCCACCATCTGTCGGTTGAGTTCAGTTTATAGTTTTACCTGGAGTAGAACTTTAATTAAAATTGAAAATTAAATTTTTAGCTTTTTGAATTTCTTCCGGTATTAGTTTGAAATAGATTCGAAGTAAAATGAATAGTGAATTTTTTATAACTATAAATCCTTTTATGTTTTAGAATTTATATTTTATGGTAATAAAAGAAATAAAAGTTAAAAAATCGACACGAATCTCTTGTTGGTCTCCAGTTTAAGAAGAGTCAAAGACGAAAAATCTCATCCTATTAATTAAAAAATGTAACGATGGCAAAATTTAAATTTATTCCTTTTAATAATTTAAACTAGAAAGTTTAGTTTGTGAACATATTCAATTTCTCCCTCCAATATTGTTTTAAATTGGACTTGCCATAACATCACTCCGGATCAACATAAAGACCTCTTGTTACTACGAACTTGTTATTTTACCTAATCTTTTAAAATGATTGATCACTTGATGAAAAGTTGTACTTAAAAGTTTTGCCCTACATTTACCCAATTTTCAAGGCGAGGAGTGAAACTTTTCAGATAATTTCTCGGTCATATAGAAATTAACCGAGAGAATATCTGATAATATAATAACTAAAAAAAAAAACAAGGGGGCTTGGACTGTTGTGACACAGTATATTATTCTTCCTTTAAAATTGTAAAAAAATTGTGTTTATATCAGTGCTCTTTGATTATTTTATGCTGAGCAATATATTTTACTATACGTAATCAAGTATTTAAAAGAGGTGACATTTTCAGCATCGACGTCAATTTCATACCTAATTAACATTATTTACTTTATAAACCTATCTTTGTTTACAGAAAGCCTAGTTTCCAACAAAATACCATAAAACCACCTCTAAAGTCTTAAGTCTACAGCAGGATTTAAGTCGCTAACCCCCAGCGGGGTTCACATTTACGGCGGTCGTGTACCGGAAGTTCCTGTTTCACTCACCTGCAGCGCATTTTCCGGTTCCGGGGCTGAGAGGGCGTGAATGTGCTCCTGTAAATAACAGAACAAACACTCTTATTCTCTCAGTAAACCCCTCTAACACCGGAGGTTTTAAGTTGGGAACCAAACCTCTTTGTGCTATTTTATTTTGTAGAATACCCGTTGAATGTGAAGTACAGCTCGAGATAATATAATGATGTTTTTGTTTATTATTTAAGTATAACTATTAATAAAATAGTTGACGCCCTATGTTTACTAATTGGTAAAATACGTCTTTCTAGGAACTAGAATCTTATGCTATTTTTCATGTGTCCTTTATTAAATTATCAGGCAACTTCGAATTAATCTTATATTTTTTAACAAAATAAACGTACTTATGGATGCTAATTAAAGCTAAATGAAATAAAAAAACATTTTACTGTCGTTAATCTTACGAGCAATAGACAATGTCAGATATACATATTTACTTAATTTGGTTGATTATAAAGTTATCATGAGTAAACCAATTAGTGCAAAAAATACTACCTTCTAATGACAATTGATTAGAAAGTTAAAGTATGTGATGTATGATGTAAAGCTACTAAGGTGGTGTAAACTTGTTTATCATCGTAAAACTAACTGATGAATCACGTGTGTTTCTATTTTGACAAGGAAGAATCACTTTGGCAGCTAGTTACCTACTTGTATTATAAAAAGCTATCGTACTTTTTTAACTGCAATCCAATGCCATCTGGATGGGCAAAACTGAACTCATAGGGTTTCTCAAGGATTTCTGTGTCCGTCAACGCACTGACTTGAAATTCTCAAAGGCACATCAGAGTTAACGTCGTTCAAACAACGTATATTCATAATAAACCCAATAACTTTCTAAAAAAAATCGGCATATTCCATGTTTATAAATTAATATAATTAGGAAAACAATTGTAATTTGTTAATTGACGACCCCTAAAATCTATTACAACTGCCAAAATAAAACTGAAAAAATTGAACACAACACCGCAACACTGGTTATTTCACCACTTTGTGCACCCGAAATCCACACCATCCCAGACACCCAAATCCGTTCGCTTGAGTTCGGTGATGGCCGAGCGAGGAGTGGAAACCCGTGTTCTGCTAATGAGACCCCAGCACCTTTCTACAGCTATCTCTACGGTGCGGGGAATCTTAATGGAACGCAATAAAAGTAACATAACGTCATCCCGGGTCCGTATCAGCGAGGATATGCTAATGTTTGAGTTAAAAACAGATTTCGACCTTCGGGTATTAGACTAGGCTGTGCTATCGAAGGGAGGTTTTAATGGGATTGCGAGGGTAGCATGAATGGTGTTTTTACAAAAGTGAACTAATTTACGATTTTTAAGGGTTATTGTTTATGGTGTGTAAAACTTTAATTAATGTATGCACATAGGGAGCAAACTTTATAAAGAGTGATCGAAGAGTATATAATGTGAATGTACTTAATCTATAAAAAGTTAGTAAACTATTTTTTTTATTTAATCTGGCAACCACGGGAAAGTATCTCGAAACGTATTAATTTATTTTTTTAAGTATTTATTTATCTCTTTACTTATTGTCTTCATTTAGTATAAGAAAGAAGAGAATCATGCTTGAAGTGAATCTATGAATCTGTGAAAGTGCACTGAGTGCTGTGTCATGAAGCGATTCAGTGGATGGAAAAAATGCCGAAATAAACTTGTATAGCTTCCTAAGATTACTTATTCCAGACCCGCGCGTGCTTAAAGCACATGGGTCATTGTAACATACATTTGTTAATGTGTTCAAATAAAACATTGTTTCATTTTATTTAATTTACTTAATTTTTAACGATGAAAGATTTAAGACGAGATCAAAATAATGAAAATTCAGCAACTATGTAAAGTTGAAAACTCTCTGGAACTGCCAATAAATCCTGCTGAGTATCTATTAGTTAATCATTAACTAATAGTTAAACATCCGTGTCAGGTAAAACTGTTAAACCACACTTTAGTGAAGAGGTTGTTTGATTATCTTCTATTTAATGTTTCTTGTATCTTCTATTTGTATTCATCCGATCTATTTTAAAAAACACGTTGGGTTTTGAATCAGCATATTAAATTAATATTAGTTTTCCCAATGTTATAGGACATATTTCGCCAAGTCGCTTTCCTTCTTACTAGTAAATTATTCGTACTGATAAAAAATATAAATAGTTCAACCATACAATGAAAACAAATACTGTGAAAAAGTAGCACGTCATATCATAAAACAGTTTCCAACAGTGTTGCCATTCACAGTGTTTACTCAAGATGATGTAAGTCTTGATTTTTCATATGACTTAAATAAAAGTAAAGAGGGTAATACCATACTATACCAATTGAACACTTCAATGTAATATTAGTACTATATTAGAAGTATAAAAACAATACTTCTTTAAAGAAAACACTATATTTCATGGGTAAGATCAAAACATTTTTTGGAGCAAAGTTATTGTAACAAAAGTAGCTGACTCGGGTTCACTACACAATAGAAGCTTGCTCATATTACATTCCATAATGAATAACGCACAATAACCAATATTAAACAATTAAGAGCTGATAATGAAGTAGTGGTTACGCGGAATGCGAAGCCAGTTTAATTATTTGCAGCGATATATAATTTAGTTACTTTTAATATCGCATTAATAAAACGGACTGATGGGCTCCTATTTTGTTTTAAAACTGGCATTTCATTAATAACTGTGCAGCATTTTAGATTTACATATTAAAATGACGCATTTTATTTTGGATGAATATCGCTAGTAATGTGGCATTTAGTTGAACTGATTTTATTAATATCCAAGAAATTATAAATACATAGTTTTTTAGATCAACAGTGAAATTGATTTATGTATTTAATATCTCTTTGGCACCGAAAGAAGAAGATTCCAGATAATCTAAGTTGGTTTATGGTCAAAGTTAGGATATTACCTATCAAAGTTATTGCTTACTCAAGCAGGCTTCTCTGAAAACAGTGATTATATAGAGTAAATTGAATTTTCCTACCAAAGGAGGTGTGTATCCTTAATCTGCCGTGTTATTAACGAATATTTTCTTACCCTCAAAAATGTTAATTATTTATATTTAATTCATATTATGTTTAAAAACAACTGTGGGGTTTCAAGCAAACTGTTTTTTAATAATGTTTACTATTAATCATGTTATTTTAAAAATCGGATCAAGCATTTTTTCAGTGTGCAAGAAATAACAAAAGTGGGCATAACATGATAAATGTATAAAATCTTTGGGCAATTTCAATATCCCATAAGTAATTAAGCAGTAAAATTCAATTGTTTATGGTTATCTATACAGACACTCTTTATGAATATTCTTAACGTTTCATAATATATAGCTCGTCATTCATAATAATGTCTATCACAAATTTATAAAAAATAGTCTGGGAAATTTGTATCTTTCATCTTCGGTCCCATTCAACTCAAACCCTTAGTAAACACATCAGTTACCTTTTTTTAACTCAAACCTTGCAACCAATACTCCAAAAAGTACACACACGTAATAACTATACATCACACGAGTTTAACCCTCGGGTGCTTCGAGTAGCGAACAAACTCTGAAAGTAGGCCTTCCACATATTTATTTATAAAATATATTTTGACTGACAGCAGAAAACCCGATAAACGATAACCTCGTTCATGAATATTTTGATGAGCTGTCAGTCCAGATCTACAAGCAGCCAACAGAGAGTGGTTTCTGTGGCGGTAGCCGCTTCGCTCATTACCATGTCGATGAGTCGATGAATCGTTCACGATCTGATTCTCTCAATCACTTGTCTCTGATTGGTGTTTCAAGTCATTGCTTGAGGGGGATTAGTGGGGCAACACTTTGGAAGCAGGAAAGTATGTGAATAAAATAAGTTGTTTGGGTTTGGTTGAGTTGATGTAACACCATCACAATTATTTTCCAATCATTTAGATTGCTTACGTTTTAAGTTAAGGCAAATTGTTTTGCAGAGGAAACCAATTTGTAAATGAGTTTCTATGTTTAAGTTTTGTAATTAAAGTAAAAGATACCCATCTAGAAAAATGAATTTCGTGGCTTAGAATAATTTAATTATTAAGTCTCAGTAATTTTGACCGATGAATTATTTTCGGTTCTTTGATTCTAAATTTAAAGTATTTGACCTATGAGTTAGTATTTTTGACTATACCTGATAAGCCTTCATTCATGAATCAGTTGTATGCGTGTTATTTTATTCATGCACTTCCATATTACGTAAAGTAATGTAGAGAAATACAAAATTAAAAAGCTGAAACTTTAAATTAAAATAAATCTATTTATTTTTAGGATAATACAATTATTGCATTGTATAGGTTAATTTTCAAATGCACATTTCAACTCGCAATTCAAAATTGCTTAACACACTTACAAATTATGTATAAGGGCTATTGTACATCAAATTACGTTAATCATATACTTATTATGTCATGTAAATAGTATGGTTATTCTATTAATTAAACAGCGAAAATTTTAAACAGCTGCTATGGATAAAAAAATTTATGGATTATGATTAAACCCGAATTTCAGGTAAAATATAAACATACAATATTAGCATTTATAAAAACATAACTAAAACGCTACGAAGTAGGTGAATACGTTTGCACCACCAAGTTGTCAACTTTCCGTCTCTGTTGCGACACGGAAGCTGAGGTATTTAGATGTCCGCATTATACGGCGTTGTCGGTGTATTTGCTCCTGGCGCATTTCCATATGAAAGACGCATCTCGGCGTTACAGATTCCCTCTCTGTCTTCCTCGGAATCAATACCTGCGATAGAAATCTGACCTCTAAATCCTTCTTGAGTCATGGTGTCTGAGTTATTGTTATTCCTGAATTCTTTTTTAGATTCTTGTTCATAGTACATCGTATTACTAAAATTAGATATGGGTAAAAATAAATGTAAGATAGATGATGGATATTATGTTATAAACAGATAAGGGGGCAATTTTAACACATAAAATGATAAAAAGCAGCCATGATATAAACAGGCTTGGGACATTTTAACACATACAAATATGCGTTGATACAATTAGATATGGGTTAAAATTAGTGTAAGATGGGGTGAGTGTTTGGATATGGGTTTATGTAAACCCTATTTTGTTATTATATGTATATATTCCACATGCTTTGTGTAAAACATATGTTTTAGTAAAATAACCGTAGCAAGTGCGTAGTGATGTTTAGATTTGAACCCACACACGTAAAATATTGTTTAAATATGATTTCATCTGCAAAACGAATTTGGACCTAATTAGGAAAAATATTCACTGAAAGCTTTGTGACTTTTAAATAAAAATCCAATGTTCGCTTTTTACAGAGATAATTAGCAGCGTCCATGGTCAAAATAGTTGATGAATAAATTATAAGCTTTAATAAAATGAGATGAAATCAGTTTTGATGAAATCGCACCGATACGGGAGGTTTTAATTTGATACAGGGGGTTTTAATTTGACAGTGAATGTTTGAGTTGTAATTGGGTTGGTATGACTGTGTCAACTGAGGCGGACAATTATGTGCAATGTATCGCGAGTTTTTACATTATCTCGCCGTCGATGATCAATGTTTACAGTTGGTATCACTGCAACGGGTCAGCAAACTAGCTTTAAAGGGGATAGACCGAAGTTTTGTATATATTGGTTAGGCCTATAAGGAAAAACAATCAGTGCATTTGCAAAAATATTGCTAGTTAAATATGTACAAATTTAAAAAAATCTGTCCAGATTTTTTTATATTTAATTTGTGGCACAGTTAAGAAAATAATTTGTGGCCCGCTTTTTTCGTATCGTTTGTGGCATCTTCATCATAACAATCAATCAATAAACTTGGTATTATTAAAATTTGTTTTGTTAAAAGCTACTTTTACAGTCCACAGTTTACAAATCATACTGAATTTTCATCGTAATTTGGAGGATGTAAACTTATACCAATCTTTATTAAAAGTAAAAATATGCAACCATCTCTAAAAGGGAAAATAATGGCCTATTTTAATCAAAGTAGGAAATTATAACCTAAAGAAAGGTCAATAGACTATCAATATACGACTTGAGTCAACGAGCCCGTCCAATAAAACCAACATAATCTGACATGCGAGCAAATATAACAAGACCCAAAGTGATATACAGGGGAATGCTAACTGAAACAGGTGGTTTTATGTGAAATAAAAAGTGGTTCGCTCGGATATGTATTATTTACATTGCCGCCCGAACGATACATCATCCGCGGCCACCCAGGGGGCAGGGCGCTCTGTCTTCGCCGTCCAGGATTCCGTGACCGTCCCTAACCTATAAATCGCAGCTGGGGCCCGCTTCGAGTACGCACTTAGTCCCGTATTTGTAATTCGACGGAGGTTACGTCGCGGTTTTATTCGTCCATAAACCAGGACATTGTACGAGTAAAACAAACCCGGCACGATTAATACGCCATTATTTGTTTTTGTCAGGGCGATATTTCTCCGTAGTGTTCGCGGTCGGGGTCAGTCACGAAGACGCGGACTGGCATTGGGCGGGGGTGTCGGGCCCCGCTCGCTCACACGCGGTCAAACGACCGATTTCAACCATCCGATCGTTTTTATTTCATTCGATAGTTTTGCTATGGATGATTCATCCGATGTTTTACTGTGTAGTGGGGTGGGAAGCGGATTGGCCCGCTCTGCGTGCTGAGATGGGAGGAACTATCCGAGTGGATGGATGAATAGACCATTTGCTCGCGAGCCTGATTCAGATTAGACGGGTAGTTTTAATTGGTTTTATGGCGTATCTATTCGGATAAAAATAGATACTGTCGAGCCGTTGAGCAGATGATTCCCCCGCAAATGGATGAATAAATAAACATTTTCTATTTAGGTTGAGGTAAAGGATTAACCTACAGGTGCAAACATATACAAAAACAAGATGTTTTATATATGGCTCAAATATGCGGATTTTTTCACTGTCCATTAAAGGACAGTTTCAGTGATTAAATAACTAACTCTTAGTTCTCGAACGAATGCAATTACTGGACGAATTTTACGATTGAATGAAAACATGGAACGGATGATTTTCAGATAGATGTTTAATGCTGTTCAGATGATTCGCATGCGGATGGTTCATCCGGATGAAACTTAATTAACCATCGGATGAATCGGTTGGCTCGCAATAACCGGACGAATCGGTTGTTTCTATCGGATGATTCCATCTAGCGTGGGTGCCGGGGCCCGCTCGCCGCTCACACGCAGGCTTTGTCTAAGCCCCGGCCCAGTCTACGCGACGTTGATACATGGGCTCCCGCCACGTCATTAGTCCCGGCAATCTACGATCGACCCGCCCATTAATTATTCGTATTATATTAATTACAATAAGGTCTAATTAATGCGGACAAAAACACTCGGTGCATTTTTCATCGCGACAAACGGCCTAAATGAACAGAGGTCTAAATTGTCTCTTTGTGTGCGCGACCTCATTTCAGCCGAACGTGGCGCCCTGTGCTGACGCCTTTGTGGAACTGTTCCCAGACATTGACGTAATGTGTCAAAAGAGAAACACCTCCGCCGGAGCCCGCTGTGAAATTTGTCGTGGTACGACAAATATGTACATTGTTTCGTGCTTTGTCTCATTGTGGTTTGTAACAAGGAGTTATGAGATTGTTGTTCGGTTTCCTTTCAAATGGAATGTGACTATGTTGTAAATGGCACGTGTGCTTGAATGACAAAAGGAATTAATAACACGAAAAATAAAACTACATGAATAATCATGGAGTCGTAATGAATCTAGATATCACGTTTTCAATAGATAGATGATATTTAATATCTTATACGAAAACTTTAATACAGAATTTTCAGCTAAAATAATTTTCGTATTATATTATGTTAAGCTAGCAATGGTTCGCAGATGCATGCGATGTAGATCCCCTGTTTGCTAACAAATAACTCCAATAAAATATACCTAATTCAGTTATTTTCAGTAATGTTGGTTATTGGTGTCGCGTATTTTATGTAAATAATTTCAATATTTGGAAATAATACTTTGGTGAATTTGCAGTACAATATAAGATGCGTAGAATATATTGTATCATAATTTCCGCTTTTAATTAATATTTAAATTCAAGACAAAACCAAACAATAATACTCTAAATATAACAATTCAACAGCCTGTTTTACCTTTCACACACAACTGTTTCGATAACCTTTACCGAGCTAAGGAATCACGAAAACGCCCGTGTCTGTATAATACCACACACACTTGATTGAGTAACATGGCTTAGGTTTGATCAATGACTGCAATTCTATTAAAACGGGTTCCACTGATGCAAAGAAATTATTCTCAAAATTTGAAGTGAATAAATTCGCTTCGTATTAAACAGGGTAGTAAGCACGACAGTACAAACAATTTTGAAGTCTGTTGCGAGAACATGCAGGTGTGGGGGAGAGTGCTTCATCCAACTTGAGGCAGGTTTTATGATACTTGAGCAATATCTATTCTCTTGAAACGCCTATGAAACACGCTGGACCGTAAACAACAATATACAGCCTTGCCGGTTAAGGAGAACATTCTTTCAAAAAGGCCTACTTGTTATATATTCAATAGGGCTTTGTTCATGCATTCATAGTTCAAGTTTGTTTAGACAAATTAGGATTAATTTAGGATTTACATTATTTGTTGATAAGCTATTAAACGTATTTATTTTAAAATTCCCATTGATTGCAATCATTAAACTCCTTGACATAGGCCTACAAACGTTTTAAAATAAGATGAGCTTATAACGATTTCGAGAAAGTGCATTGTGGACAAGTTTGTTTTCTTG
Organism: Flexamia atlantica; assembly: GCA_035578135.1. Lineage (NCBI taxonomy): Eukaryota > Metazoa > Arthropoda > Insecta > Hemiptera > Cicadellidae > Flexamia > Flexamia atlantica. The sequence goes on along the minus strand of JAQJVK010000003.1, from coordinate 17,394,328 downwards.
TACTTTTTGTAGGGATGGTAACGCAAACATTGGAAATTGGATTTAAATATTTTTGTCAGGGAAGCTTAAATTTTAATTTACATTACAAATGCAATAGAAACCTTAAAAAACTTAGGTTATACTAAAGAATCTTTACTTTTATCATTATAATTCACATAACATCTTAGTAATTTCACTGCCTCATGTGCTATATTTTGTTGTAAACTATCTTTGAAGGTCGAATGCAAAAAAATAAAACAAGAATACAACCAGAAGTTGAGAAGCTAAAAAAAGCCAAAACAAACATGACTAATACCTAAACATAAACTACCCAGCAGATCCAGTATCCTAGCTCCTAGTCAATAATTAGCTTGCGAAGTGAGTTATGTATAGACCCGGTGTTACAACACCTCCTATCCCATCGGCTATAACTCATAGAAGACATTAACTCCGTCCAATCTCCAGCCGCTGGTAAATAATCAGCGGAGCGATAAGATGTTATCAGTGGTAATTGGCTTGACCGCCAGTTCACGGTGCACCAGCGAATTCCTCCGGAGTAATTAAATTTACCTAGCCACCTCGGGTAATTATATCCCGCGTACGTTGCAAGGGGCTATCGCAAAGTTGATGAATGGGTGAAGCTGGTCCATTAATACGGGGTATCTGAAGATGTGATGAGCAAACATATTAAGAGGTGAGGTGGATTAATCTTTCTACTCGTAATAGCAATTAATAAGACTTGTAAATATTTTTTTACATGAGTTTTCATTGAGAAATCATTTAAGAAATGATTGTGCTATGAAGAAAAATGGTGAAAGTGGTTGTCATCCTTTAGAGGTTAAACATGCTAGAATATGAATGTTGTTCTTTGAAAGAATTTTTTAAAGTTGAAAGGAACTCCGCAAAAATATGTTTTTTCCTAAATTTTGGATCACCAAAATATTTGAATTACCAACATATTTGAATTTTCAAGACATTCCAGCTTGATTAATTGGATAACGTTTTATTTATTCTTAATGTTGTTCAAGTCCAACCAATAAAAAAATTACTATTTTTTAAATCCTAATTTATTTACCCAAAACTTCTCCTTTATTTTGTCAAATAAGATCCTCTTTAGTCATAACGTACGAAAACAGCTCATTTATATGACAATTTCAGTCGTTATACTGTAAACGAAAATAGCTCATTTATGAGACAATTAAACGCGTTACTTTGTAAAAATTACCTCCGACGCGACGCCCCGGCGTAACATAGCATTTCGGAAAGTCGTTATTCAAATATCAAAGCTAGAGTGACACAAGGGGACAGAGGGACAGAGGGTAGCAGGTGGGGGACACATGTCAGACCCCACGGGGTGAATCTGGACCAGAAAACAACCCCGCTGGAACGTTATTTTGGGGCTGGAACTTTGTAAAACATTTAAAAATTTTTATTCCAGTAGTTTTTTTGTTTGAAGTGAAGTTTAATATCGCAATTTTAAGGTTTACACTACCAGTAAAGTGACTATGAACTAGTTTGGTGGCAAAATTAATTATATATAGTGTTATTTTGTTTTATGACTATTATGTGTATTAAAGAAAATCCGATAAATTATATTTACTTACATCTTAACTGTTCACTTTCTAAGAATAAAAACCACCATGTTTGTTGTGAACACTCGAAATTCAATTCAGCCATACAGTAAAATACATCTTATTTACTTCATTGATTGATTAATTGATTGATTGTTGTGACGAAGATTCCACGAACAATAGGAAAAAAGCGGGCCACAAATTATTTTTTAAACCGTGCCACAAATTAAATATAAAAAATATCAGGACTGTATATGTTTAAATGTTTACATATTTAACTAGCAATATATTTGCAAATGTAGTAATGGTTTTTCTTTATAGGTCCAACCAATATATACACAATTTCAGTCTATCCCCTTTAAAGTTTGTTTGCTGACCTGAACCGATGCAGTGATACCAACTGTAAACATTGATCATCGACGGCGAGATAATGTAAAAACTCGCGATACATCGCACATAATTGTCCGCCTCAGTTGACACAGTCGTACCAACCCAATTACAACTCAAACATTCACTGTCAAATTAAAACCTCCTGTATCAAATTAAAACCTCCCGTATCGGTGCGATTTCATCAAATCTGATTCTGTCCCGTTTTATTAAAGCTTATAATTTATTTATCAAATATTTCGACCATGGACCATGGCTGCTAATTATATCTGTAAAAAGCGAACAATGGATTTTTATTTGAGAGTCACAAAGCTTTCAGTGCATTTTTTCGTAATTAGGTCTAGATTCGTTTTGCAGATGAAAGCATATTGGAACATTCTTTCACGTGTAGGCGTTACATTTTAACATCACTACGCCAAAGCCACGGATATTTCATAAAAAAAACTGTTGTACACAAAATATAAAAAGTACATACAGTACAAATAAACAAAAAAACAGTAGGTTTTTACAAACGGAACTTATATTAACCTATCTTGTACCAATCGCTGTCCTTATCTCTCCGTTTTGGCGATTGAGTTTTTAAGATACCATCACTCCACACCCTGGAATTGATGTTGGGTTAGTTGTTTGATGTTGATGTTAGAATTGGTGTTGATGTTTGAAAATGGTGTTGGCGAACATAATTTTCGCCAACAATGATGTTGATGCTGGTGATTTAGTGTTGGACTAAATGTCACCTTCCTAGAATCAAACGATAGATCGTTGAGTACCATAATACTTAGCTGTCAATAGATTAATTCCACCCTGCATCATTCAATAATTTATAGTTTTTAAATTACAGATAGCAAACATGTTTCCTTATATAATCAAGTGTTCAGCTGACTATAATTTCCAGTTCTTAATTGTATGATGACTATTATAGTGAGTGACGCATTATCAATACCACAAGTAATGATGTTACCGTCCCATCCTCTAGTTACCCTCCGACTAGCAATACGAAGGAATGTCGTTGTGTTCCCGCAGAATTATCTCTAGGACCAAAGACGGCCGTGATAGACGGCCATGGTTCCGGTCGTAATCAGAAATCAATAAATAAGAAATCAGAAATCAGGCCATGGTTAATCATAAATCAAAAATAAATATGTTATCATTATTCGACTGTAAACAGGATTTCAAACGGTTTACTGGTTTTCCAAAATCAAATAACAAGCAAACGTAACCGACACCAAAACAATGCAATTCTCAAACTCTTTCTCCAGAATTGAATATTTTCCCACAACTGCCTCGACTCAGAAGCACCTCCTCTGCCAGCTGGACGTGCCCGGGCAGTGTTTGTTCCTCAGTCCTGGATGGAAGTCATTACCCACCCCAGGGCTGCCCCGAGCCCCACGGCCCTGCAGGTAGTCTTTGAGTGGCCTATTCATCCGCTCTCCAAGATTAGTTATTGATCATTCGCTCTCTACTCGCTATTCAGCGAACCCGCCCCCTGGCTTTTATATTGACTCCGTATTCAACTTATTTTTTATTTGGATTTTTTGGTTTCATTCTCGTAGTGTCTTTTATTTTCTCTTTTAAATTTGGGGCTACATTAGTAGGGCAAGCTTGGGTGGTCCAATTATTTACTTGTATCTTAAATGAACACCGTACTTGCTATGGCGTGGAAAACTCTTATTTGTATTTTTACTCGTATTGCTGTTATATTCGTTAAGAATAATTGTTGTTTTATTATGAGAAATGTATTACATGATAGAATATTAGAATAATATTTTACTAATTTACACCGATATTCCTGAAAACTGAATAATACGCCCCGTGAAAATACTGCATGAAATTTATTCTTAAAATACGATATACTGTAAAATTACAATGGTAGAATATTTTCTCTTTTAATAAATGTGCCGCTATTTTGAACTTTTAGTATGAAAAATATAAAAATGGCTATTGTAGTGAAACTTTTTGAAAATAAACCCATGTTCTCTCCAACTAACGTTTTACTTTGATCAAATAATTATAGGAAGAATTCGTGTTTCCTTTCCCGCAAGAACAAAAACAAGAAAACACTGTCGGGTCAGGAATTACCGCAGAAAGCAATCCCGGGGCGCGGCGCAATTTACAAAAACCACGTAATAAGCGCAATAGTGCCGCGAAGGAAATTTATATTCTTGGACTGTTGTCTGCTTTATAAAGCATATTTTCATCATACTGTCCCGAAAACAGCCGTTTTTAGTTCTCAAAATCGTACGCAAAATGATCGTTTTTGGATCACTTCGAATAGGAGTACTGGAAAAACATATGGTAAATTTTGCCGTACTCTAATGTCAAAATTTGTTTATGTTACGTTTGAAAGGTTGAACTATTTCTTATCTTGTGTTTGTAAACAACTAACAGATGTGTAAATGACTATGACTATTTTGGATAACCTCTAAATTATGTAGTCTAATTTTTTAACGATTAAATGATTATTTATACATAATAGTTGTTCATCACATGGAGCAAAAGTGTCTCCTTGGTACTCGATCGCATTTCCAAGCTCGGCTGCGCCTCGCCTGTAAATTACGATCTCGTACCAAAAAGAGCCACTTTCGCTCCTAATAGTAGTAATGAAAACTACTATTTTAGCGGTGTTAGTGTATTCATATGGAATAAAAAACAAGATAAGAAATGTATCGAGTTATTCACCTTAAATCCATCAAGCTGTTTTCCTGTAGCGCTATGGCAACTTAAGTTTCCACAATAATATTTTTAAAAGTCTAAACTCGAGTAGCCATAGTGCTATAAGTAAAAATCTTGACGGACTTTAGGTTAGTAACCTTTTATAAATCGTCTATTTGATTCTTGGATGTAATGAAAATGTAAAAGAATTTACTCATATTTGGTGTCATGGGTTTATTTCACAATGGAATTAGATATGGGTCTCATCCACTATATTTTCCCAAATTATATTAATCAATCAACTTCATAAAGACCACACTAAGTAGTAATATTCACACTAATAGAAAAAAATACTCTGAACTTTATCTTAGATTAAGCATAATAATCCACCCTGTTCCCCTTTCAGCTCAATAATACGCCCTGTGAAAAATTAAATAAAATAAGTGAAACAAGGGAAGTCTTTTAAACAATTTAGCCCGGTGACAAGGCTTAATGCGGGCGCAAAAACAGTTTAAACCGCGAACGCTGAGAGGCCGAGATATAGAGAGACCGAGAGACAGAGAGACCGCTGAAGCCGTGATGAATATTCCTCTGGATACATATTTAACTCAGCATTGATTCCCGGTTCAATGCCGGGCTCTCTGTATCTTTTCCCCTCGCAATTTCGTGTCCAGGTTTAGTCCATTTACCGAGTTCGAACGCTCGCTGTAATTCACAGCTTCACGAGCTGTGTTGGGGAGGCTGTGTTGTTTTTAAGTTTTTAGGCCTATGTGAATTCGAATTTGGAATTGTTTGTAGAAAGTTTTTCCTAATAGTTGTTTCATTTTAGGCTGACGTTTACATTTTCATACAGTTTAGGCTGACGTTTACATTTTCATACAGTTTAAATCTTCGTGATAGTCTGAATTGTATTAATGTATTAAATTGTATAGAGATATATAAAATGTCGAGTGTAATATATTGTCATTAAAAATCAAGTATAACACTGCTATCATACTATCCATATTTAATTACTATTTAAAAATATTCGGGTTATAAATACGTATTCTTAACAGTATTAAAGATGAATTAATTATTTACAGATCCCCCTATTCTTATTTATTTGTAAGAAAACTTAACAGGATCAGAAATGCTGATCAGGTTTTCAATTATGCATTTACTGGGCTAGTATCATTAATTAGCATCGTAATAAACCAAAAGCGATGTTGCGTGAAATTGTGTAATATTTTAAGATTTCGATCCATTTTATCTTTCTTTCTTATCTAGTAGTTTTTATGAATAAGGCCTTTTACCTTGTGTCTCTACAAAATAAAGATACATAATCGCATATTTATAATAGTTTATTTGTACTAAGCACTATTTGTTTACTCAACGATACTGCACCAGTAAAAGGGCAAAAAATTAACGATATTGGTGTTGAAGACAATAGTTGTCAACCGTTGAAATTTTCACATGGTGCTGAATATTCTGAGAATAAATAACACGGCTTTGATTCCCGGCCCAATACCGAGCTCGTCTGTATCTTTCTCCCTTGCAGTTTTGTGTCCAGGTTTATTCCATTTACCCGGTCCGATCACACTGTGAAATTCACAGTTTCACACGATGTGAAAGGGTTGCCGTGTTGTTTCGTTGCATGTAAGCTTGTGTGAATCCCGTGTTGGGTTGATTTAGTGATGATTTATCCTTCTAGTTGTTCTGGTTCGAAATATGTTTTAGGCAAGTGTAATTAGTTGTGAAATTCAATCTCTTTGCAAATATCTGCACAAATAATATAGTGTATAAAAATTATGGTTCAATTAATTAAGCTCTCAACACAAGACATCATTGTAATTACAACAGTAGCAATGCTATTTTAGTTATACATACATTTAAATCACTATACCCTGATAAAAGGTAGTTTTACTTTTCAGAAGATTAATTTAAGTGACATACGTTTAACAAGTTTATCTAATTAATATTATTTTAGTTTATGTCAAAACAGTCGTTACCTTTAAACGTTTTAGGCGTTTAATTGTACCTGGATAAAATATTCTATTGATGTATTCTTGCATGTTAGTCAAACATTTAAGAAACGAACCACACAAAAGCTTGGCTCACCGTATGTTTCTAAAAAAAACTTACATCGTTACCATATGCGAGTAGTTTCTTTCATTCCAACCAGTACAATTAATTTAAGATTATAAAATTTGTGTTAATATATGTTCTCAACATCAATTTGTATATTGAAACTCAATGATAAAGTATCCACAACACTTTATTAGTTTCATGCGGCAGCCACTACCTGCATAATCCTATAGCCAGAGGGAACGTAAGTCAGCAGGAGTCATTACGGACCGGTATATAGACGAACTGACTTCCGAGGGTGTCCGCACGGACCGGGTTCTGAGGGGACCGGCCGAACTGTCTTAGTTTTGTTTGGTAGCCACTACTTGCATAATCCTATCGCTAGAGGGAACGTAAGTCAGGCAGGAGTCATTACGGACCGGTATATAGACGGACCGACTTCCGAGAGTGCCCAGACGGACCGGGTTCTGGCCGGACTGGATGGCCTTGAAGGAAGACAGGCTGTCTGCTGCCGTCGCCCGCGACTCCTCTCCTTCAACGCGATTATATCTGCTCCAGCAAACATTATGAGTTGAAGTAGGCTGTGCATGACACCTGCTTTCTCTTTTTACATTTCCATCTATATAATCTGCGTTTTTTACGTGTCCAGTTAATGTTGAGCCACTTACTTTCTTGGAGTTTTACTCTTAAAAAGTAGTTGAGTAAGTAACAGAGGTGTCTATGATGAATGGTGTAAGTGGAATGTGTTTGGTTTACACCGAAAAACAGTCTTAGGATCGTAGGTAGTAGTGTCTCTGTTACGCCCGTATTTGTCTGTTATGCAAAAATAAAGCGCACTCATTTTGCCTACTCGCCCTTAACAGGCGATAAAACGTGAGACATAACAACGTGTTTCTTGGCTTATGGGTTCTAAATTAAAATAAGCAGTTGTGGCAGTTCTTTTTTTTAGTGAATATTTCTTTGTTATTTTTTAACATAGAAGATTATGAAATCTAAAATGTAATTTTCTAATATTTGGTAATGATTATTTTCTATTTGTTTTAAAATTACAGTTAGTTACATTATACTTATCTGTAGTAGAGTATTTTTTCAAGGATGCTAACAAACTGAGAAAATGGTTATAAGTTTTCAAGCTCGCTTATATTAACATTATTACACCATAATATTATGACGCTTAAACGTTACTTGTAGTTCGAGAACATTACAAAGCCGGGAACGTATTATAACTTTCGTTTAAAATTAATTGGCAACCAAAATATTTGAATAGATATAATAGGTTAACAAATTTTTTGTGTAATTTTAAGAAATTTTCAGTCGATTTTACATTTTTCTTAAGTGCACATGCATACATCTCAAATAACGCTTACTAAGCAATAGTCGCAGACATACTGTCAGGACTTAAGTAATAATAATAGTTAATAATATGCATGTCAGCAAAGATAAAGATACAATTGAAATGCAACTCAGAAAAATCCATTTCACACTAACAAACGTTTTCGTTCAATAAATAAATAAGCTTTTCTAACGGATATTCTATAATGACGAGTTAGCTTTTGATATTTTATCCTATGCAACAGCTTGCTAAGACTTATTAACTGCAACTCCAACAAATTAGTTCTATAAATAGTGGCTCTTACCGCATGATTTTACTCTACAAATTGAACCACCAGTCAATGCTGGATGTGCTATTTTACATTTCCTGGACCAACTTAAACTTCAATAACATATCACATCAGTAGTTAAGTAACACTTTATAGAGTGGGAGGTTTCTAAGAATTATGTGTATCTGCTGTAAAGTAAAAGATTTTTGAAATAAAATTTATTGCACTATCAAACATATGCTCTACAAATGGTTATTATAATCCCAATAACCAATCATTTTACTGCTGCTCATGGTTTTATTACCTTTTTGGCATTGCAGCTTACGTGTTTCCTGATGGGTTGCTGATCAATTTTTTTCATTTTGATGATACGATTAATTGACATGAATTTAAAAAATCACATACCTTAAAACTGTCTTCAATTCACAGTCAAAATCTTGCAGATTTACTCGAGTTTCAGCAGTGATATGCCATTTTCAAAATCTTCTATAAAGAACACAAATTGGTCGTCGATAGTCAAAACAATTATTAAGATACATACATTTAGAGAGTAACACAAAACACACGGACACACGTGACAAATTACCGGCTGGTGCGATACGAGCTCCAGACTGAAGACCATCAATTCAAGAGGCGAAAAATGAACACGTAATCGACATCACTATAAAAACCATTACTAGTAATCATCTACATGTTTATAGCAACTAACCAAATCTCAATTGTTGCAGATATTGGTGGCAATGGTGTCAGCCTGCCCTCACCGCTCACCAAGCTCTCTCACTGGCGACTCCTCCTAGCCTCTCACCATGTATCTGAGTTGGCTACTCCGCTCTTCACTGGTGCTCTGTGTTCTGGTGTCATCCACGGTGCATGGTGAGTGCACAACCATCTTGATTCAGTTTTGTTAAAGTACTTAAACATGGTTATTTGTAAGGACGCTAAACAAAGTAAAATGTTTGGTGTCACATCAGTGATTGTTTAATATGTTGAGAAATCTAGTTTTTCTTGGAATTATTTCTCAATTTTTTCGTTTACCTACATAATAACGCACAGAAGGGGACGAGAGCATGTAATAATAAAGCTAACTAGCAGCGTGCAATATAAAATAAATTTTTCTAGACTTAAAATGTAAGTTGACACCCCTTTGCTCTTTTTGTCAGACCAAAAACTATGAGCTAGGAGGTTAAGAAAAGTAAACCTGGCAAAGTCATGGTACTCCTTTACATAAATATATGTTTTTGTACAATACTGATTAGCTTATAGCGGATTTACTTTAAGCAATGTCATCAATAATGCATAAAGGCTCATAATCATTGAACGGATATATATGCTGCAATAAATAACTAAAATAAATTAATTGCCACAATATATAAGTTTTTTACCTCTGATCTTCAAATGAAGAGCAATTTGTATTAACCTCAGAACCAGCCATAATATAGTGGATTGATCCATTCATTTATGAGATAAACTAATTATAAAACAAATTACACATCTGGGAATGATAGAGATCCAACTAACATTTGTTCAGCAGTGTTGCTGTTAACTAACTGTTACTGATATCCAAGAGAAGAACAAGTAAGAGGATCGCATTTCGTTTATCCAGCTCATTGTGTTGTGATCCTGACAAAACAAAACACGTTTGCCTCCATCCATTAACTCTTCCATTATTTACTCCTCGTATTGAAAAACAATATATAATAAACAACCTCTAGTAATTTGTCGATGTTACTTCGGGATATAAAAACATGTTTATTCCCTAAACATCTTTTTAGATCCGTTTTACACTAAATCTCCTTTATTCTTTACATAATCCCTCCAGTCTGTGGTGAAAATTACTCTTAAACATTGACTAACACATGTCAAGACACGTTTGCCTTTCTTTCATTGTAAATAAAATTAACCGCAGTTCCGAGTGCAATGCAAACTTTACTGTATGTTGGATGCAACTTGGTTAATTTCAAAGACCTAAAAACTATTTTGAACCTACAATTACTGACAAATGTACTCGCCTTTTTAAATTTGTAGAAGTAGGATCACATAGAAACTGGCAAAGCTGTAATTCTAGTTAAGAAATGTCACTGTATTTAGTGTTTTATTAAAAAAATGTAATTATACTAAAACAACAGTTAAACTGACATTTTTAATACAAGTTTATTTAGCATTATGCCCAAACAAAACCCTATCTAATAATCATCATCAGTTGTTTGACACATTCTTTGCTATAATTTTATTAATTGTTCGTCAAGTAACCATTGGTGGGACTAGTTAAATTTCAAAAGACATATTAACACATCAACAAAACATAAAAAATGTTTCGTTGAATACCGCTATTTTTAGTTTAAAACGGTGTTTATTTTTTGAACTACCTGCTTATTCATTCTAACTTGTTCAAAAAAATCTAATATAATTCAATAAAATTAAGATCACAACCCAATTTTATATTTACGATCCACCTCGCAATTTCCGGTTATGTATTTACTGATCTGAACATGTAATTCTCCCTCCAGGTGCCGAAGAGCCGGAACACGAGCCGGAAGACGAAGACCTCCTGGAGGACCCTCTGCCCGCGGTCCTCCCAGGGGGCTCCGACCAGCACTCCGTGCCTCTCCCCGTCTTCCTGGAGGAACCTACGGACACCTACGTCATCAAGAACAAGCCCGCCACGCTCTCGTGCCGGGCCGCGCACGCTCTGGAGGTCTACTTCAAGTGTAACGGGGAGCGACACAAGACCTCCGGGGAACCCCATCCCCACCAGGAGTTCGTGGACCCGCAGACGGGAGTGAGGAATGTGGAGACCATGATCAACATCACGCGGGACGACGTGGAAGAGTACTTCGGCAAGGATAAGTTCAAGTGTGAATGTGTCGCTTGGTCGTCGAGGGGCCAGATAAGGAGTCAGCCCGCCGTCGTGGATGTTGCTTGTAAGTTTTATTACTATTCATTTTGATGTATCAATAAACTTTTACTAGAAATTAAGCTAGTTACTAATAAATTATTTTTAATCAGAGTAATCAAAATTAAATATGACGGTCAAATTTGATACGTAATTAGTGTCAGCCTCGGGGTTTCACTCATTTCGGGATAACGTCATGCAGGGCCTATATTGTTGGAACATGCAAACATTTTTCTCTAGGAACAATGGTCTGCGATATAATTAGGCTTCACTTTTCGTTTTAAGCCACAAGTGTTCCTCTTCTTTCTATTTATTGGATTATTACGGAGTAGGAGAGGGACAGAATGAAGTAATCCAATTGAAGCCAGAGATCAAGTGTTTTAATTACGTAAAAATATTTTCTTTTTAGAGGTGAGGGAGAAACTTTAAATTTATTAACAAACGTATGCCGTTATCACAAAAAGCATTAACAAGTGAAGAAGTAATTTGGGTCATGTAGGTTTAATTTTTAATTTATTTGAAAACTCAAACTTTAATCAATCAACTGAAACAGTTTATGGGGAAAAGCTATTGGCACCTCCACCATTTCATTTGATTTGATTAAATTAAGAGAGGATCCGTTGCCAATAGTCCCCCACTTAGTAATCAATTTGGAAACATTAGTTAAATTAGTCCAGATTATGAGAGTAATTTTCCGGATTTGTTGATGATCTGGAAAGTCGACGAGAGCACGCCGGGAGGGTGGGTGGTCTTGGTAGAAGCCTTCGGCAATTACTGGCTTCGTTTTAATCACTTCCTCAGATACTTTACGACCTGAGGCATCCTAATTTAACTCGTATTAATTGGCGACGAAGTCTCTTTCCCTACTCGGCTTGGTTATGTAAGATACAATCTGTATGGTTTCTATACGGCGGTTAGGGATATTGCTATTGCATAATGTAATAATCGAGGGGTTATAATAGATAGTTAAGTGATATTTGTAATTTAATCTTACAAAACTGTTTTACTTAGAAAGAATAACGCACTATTACATGATACAATACGGTAATAAACTAACAGAGCCTCGGAACAGGACAACAGACAGGTTAATGGGAATATATACAGGGTGTCTCACCTAAGGTGTCTCAAATGGATTGCGGACGAACTAGTAGTCCTATATAGATGAAACAAAATCATACCCCACTAAATCGACCACAAGGAACAACATAAAAATATTTTTTATCTTTTTAAAATACAGGGTGTTCCAAAAACTGGGGGTCATGGGTTAGAATCTCAGAATTTTTAAATGTAAACATATATCATGTTATGCACCGTTTTAAAGCTCTAAATAAAACGAACAAATTGGTGAAAACAGGATTCACGTATCTTTATTCATTTCAAAATGGCGGCCATTTTCGTGAAAAATATTGGTATTTACGGAATACTCTGTATCTCAAAACTAAAAATCGTATTTTTGGTCTGTTTAAAAATTATTAATCCTCGTTAACTCAGCTTTAATTTGATATACGACATGCCAACATTTAGAAAATAAAAGTTTTTGACAGTACATTTTATTTTGTTTTAATGTTGGTAGCCCTGAAAGTCAAAAAATTTAAATGACAGCATATGTCAAATAGCACATAATTTTACTGGTCTTGCAAAGACCAACAACATTTAAATTTACACCTAGCTGCTATCTTTTGTGCTTTTGTAGTTATAAGCAAAAAACTCCATTTTACCATATAAAGTCCATGTTAAATGTGTAACCTTGAAGACATTTAACTTTGCATGAATTAAACTTAAGTACTGCACATTTAACATGGGCTTTATATGGTAAAATATAGTTTTTTGCGTATAACTACAAAACCACCAAAGATAGCAGCTAGATGTAAATTGAAAAGTTGTTGGTCTTTGCAAGACCTGTAAAATGATGTGCTATTTGACATATGCTGCCTTTTAAATTTTTAGACTTTCAGGGCTACCAACAATAAAACAAAATAAAATGTTCTGTCGAAAACTTTTAATTTTTAAATGTTGGCATGTCGTATATCAAATTAAAGCTGAGTTAACGAGGATTAATAATTTTTAAACAGACCAAAAATACGTTTTGTAGTTCTCGAGATACAGGGTATTCCGTAAATACCAATACTTTTCACGAAAATGGCCGCCATTTTGAAATGAATAAAGATAAGTGAATTCTGTTTTCACCAAATTGTTTGCCTTATTTAGAGCTTTAAAAAAATGCATAACATGACATATGTTTACATTTAAAAATTCTGAGATTCGAACCCATGACCCCCGGTTTTTGGAACACCCTGTATTTTGAAAAGCTTAAAAATATTTTTATGTTGTTCCTTGTGGTTGATTTAGTGGGGAATGATTTTGTTTCTTCTATGTAGGACTACTAGTCGTCCGCAATCCATTTGAGACACCTTAGGTGAGACACCCTGTATATTCCTGATATTCCTAATATCAATACATTTTAGCATATAGTATCTTGACTTGGTCCAATACCGACATAATCAGTTTTAAAGAATGATTTTTGTTATTTATTGTTCGGAAAAACTAGTCACCTTATATATAAGTGTACAGATATTGCATAACCAAACACGTTTATAACACGGAAACCTTAATTTTACGAGAAATAAAAGACATATATTTATTATTATTGTAGATTTACGTAGGTTTTCCGTAATTTTTTAAAATATATTTTTACTTTAAGAATAAACTATTGTAAAGGTTAGAAAATTATATTAGGCTTAAAGAAAGTCTGAGTTATTTAATTTAGGGTATTCATTAGAATTTTCTAATGCATAAAATAAGAGAAAAATTAGTTATATATCACAAACAAATTCTACAAGGATAATGTTTGTCAGAAATTTGTAGATCGTCGTAGCGAACGCTAAGATCACAGTTATCTTCTGTTAAATATTTATACAAATCTAATCCCAAAATGAATCATAGTCAAAAATAAATAAACACAATTTATAATGGCGTCGACATGGTGACTGGAAGCAGCGGCGAAAATAACGACAATTCCGAAACATAAATCGGCCCGGGTTGTCTTTGAGGTTAAATATAATTCTATGATTTGTTCACGCGCTGTGAATCAAGCCATCCGTCTTCCAAATTAATTCAGAGTTATGGCGTGTATATACGGCTCCTGCGGGATGACCGGTCGCCATCATAAATCAGCACGGGACATTTAATCTGACAGATGCTGAAGCCAGTTCAAAGACGAGGAAGTACGCGCTGATTCCACATAGATCAGCTGATTATTACCCCGCCGAACACAGATGTTTTCATTAAACAGCTGACTGCACGTTTGTCTATGTGGATAAAAACCGCTTAATCAACTCGGTCAACGGATCCGCTGAGTTATTGCTTGATAAGCTTTTTACTTCTGTCCCGCCCGTTAAAGTTCAGAAGCTTGTTAATTATAGTTTGGCCTCGTCTGCCCTCGATGTTATTTATGTGATTCGTTCTTTTATGGTTGGCCGATGTTCTTGAGAAACTTAAGTCGAAAATTAAAAGAGAAAAACAATATCATTATCTCAATAAAAATTTTTTTATTGAGGCTAGGAATAAATATGTGAAGTATAAATATTTAACAATAATTTTAGGAACAAATTAGTATATATTTTATGAAAATCTCGAGTTAAAATGAATAACTTTAAACCCTTACATTTATTCAGATATAACGGTCGGAGGGTTTGCTAAATTATTTTCTTATGTGGAAACTGCAAATGTATGTGGTGAGGTGACAACTTACAAAGGTGACATCTGATATCGGCTTGACATTCTTCATGCAGATTCACAAGATTCGCTGACGCAGATTGGCAATCTAGACGTGAAACGTCATTACAGTGATCCTCACGCGAGCGGTTAGATGGATTGTCAACAGATGATATTTTATACATACCTATATGCTATTATAAATGAGGATTTATATTGTGATTTAATCTCGTTTTAAGTACTCTATTTACAATTTCACACGTTAGGAATATAATTAGTTAGGAGGTAATTTTAATCGCAGATTTTTCAATGAAAGAAGAAGGCATAATTTAGGATTGATCCATCATATAAGGTTTTTTTTTAAACGCAACCCATATTTAAGATTAAATAATGCACAGATGAAATAAGTATGAAATAAGTAAGTGTCATTCTTTACATTTTATACAATACCTAATTATACCTATTTTATATAACACCTATTTCATACCAACTAATTAACTTTTAGCTTACATTATATGTTCAAACAATCCACCATTGCCATTTTTCAAAGTTCTACCCTCTATAAACTCCTGAACAAGTTTTGCAAAGTACCTCTTTCAAATTTATATATTAAACTTATTATGTTTGTTTTGAGCTGCTGGATATCCTGAGAGTTTTTTTCGTAGCCCCTGCTTTTTATGTATCCCCAAAGAAAAAAATCTAGTGGGATTAAATCCGAGGATATTGGGAGGGTATATAGTCCTAATTTGAGAAAATAATATTTGGGTTGTGTTAAAAAAACACCGTGTACTTTTCTTTTATGTAGGTAAAATATCTGAGGGAATTATTTATTTTTACAGTAACTTTCGAGTAAGAAATTTCTCCGTTTTATATTACTTTTATGGCAGTTGTTGTAGGACAGTTAACAGTTTATTCAGATTATAAAAAGGGTTGTTTTTGCAGGACGTGCTCTCGGTTTTGCACAGTAGGCCCCCAGCCGGTCGGGTCGGGTCGGATTTCACGGCTATGTTTGTTTGTCGCGGCCTGATCAAACATCTCTGTGTTTATACGAAATTCTGACAATTAACACAAATACTCCAGAGTGGTCTGAGAGCAAAACTCAGGATTTTGTAGATTGAAAGTTTTTTTTTCTAGTTAACGAGTGTATTTTGAACTTATAGTAGCTTTATTATATTATCGAACTTTTTTTGATTGTTTGTCATCATTCAATATTCCTGCATGACAAGATTTATTTTTATCTTTTTCGATAATTTTACTAATATTGCATCCATATATTTTAATTGATTATAATACAGGAACAGATATGTTGCATCAAAAGATATGTTGTTTCAAAGGAGAATTATATTGGTAAATTTGTCTCTTTGAAACTAGCTGGATACATTCAAACAGTAATTAACAACGAAAGTTTATACAAATTATCCATCTATTCAATGTGTCTCTTATCACTGTTACGTAGTTCAACGTGGATATTATTTTGCAAAATAAAAATAAACATTAAATTATATATTACATAAACGGCACCAGTTCTAAGATTATACTGCAGCATACTTATACTTTACGTAATTATAATGCTGTTAAATCGGTTATTGCTAATACTGATAATATATTACATGTATCACACATATTTTCCCTGGCCATATATTTTAATTAGTTAGGGTTTGTATTATATGTGAATTATGTATTAATATTTGAATTTGAAACTAATGAACAATTATTTCAGTTTCTAGATTTTTCCGTGAATCTTGTATCGCAAAAAAAATCACAGACATCCTCCAAGTCTACGGTTTAGGGGCTTTATTTAATTCTTGTAGGTGTAAACAACTTCTATCTCTTACTATTTTCCTGATCATCAGGCATTACATAATATTCTTATAAAATCTGAAAAGTTTTTACTGCACGGTTAAATATGAGCTTTTCCTTAAGGGGGCGGACTACCTTCCAGAAAAATCTGCGTCACAGAGCGAAATAACATTGTAAAGATAGGGCTAAAGCGCGCTGAAGTACGCTTGCAGACGTTTTGTATCTGGACGACAAAAGCTTTATTTTTTAAGATTTAATAAAAATTAGAATGGGTTCACGTTCTTCAGATTATTTTATAGAGCTCTTAATTTTATCTTTTTCTATCAAGCGTTTCTGTCGTTAGCTATGAGACTTTAAAATCTAACAAAAAAAACTACCTTTTTTTGAAGGATTTACACAATTCCTGTAAATGAACGGGGATAAAATCAAAAATTCAAAAAATTTAGCGCTCTACAAAAACATATCCTTATTGAAATGACACCAAAATATTGAAAATCATATGAAAATCCAGCGATCAATTAATAAGATACAAAACCCTGTTTTAGCGCTCCGAACTTGAGGTAGACCGCCCCCTTAAAACCCTCTCGTTTCCAGACCTAAAGAAGCAGTTCGACTCCCCACCGTACTCGCAGAACGTGGAGATGGACCACCAGGCGGAGCTGCGGTGCCACGCGCCCCCCGGGGTGCCGCCGCCGCAGATCTACTGGCTGCGGAACGGACTGCCCCTGGAGACCGACACCAACGTGATCGTCAGCAGCGAGGGTCACTTGCTCATCAGCCAGGCGCGGCTCCAGGACACCGCCAACTACACCTGCGTCGCCGAGAACATCGCCGCCAAGCGCATCTCCGACCCCGCTCTCCTCACCGTCTACGGTAAGTTAATTTCGGTGTGTCTCAGGCAAGGCTAGAATGCCAATATTAATACAGTGTATACTTACCACACGTGTTTACTTACTAGGCTAGTGTAGCTGGTAACTGCCATCAGGCTGGTTTAACAATGTTCCCTAGTGGGGATTAACATCCGCACTATAGAGGACTACATTCATAGGAATTCCTCATAAATAGGCCAGTTCGCAAGTGAGGTAGGCGAAATTGTGGTCCAGATCCCACGTTAAAATGTAGGTCCCCTAGTTTCCATTGACAGGCTATTTAACAGTCTTGTCTAAGGAGCATGTCGGTCGTAGTGAGTAAAAAGACTACAAGATCGCGCCACAATCATCCTACATTGATTCTTTACCGTATTCCGGTTGAAATACGCAACCAGTGCCTCGGTCAAGCTCCTAATGAGATATTAAAAGAATTAATTTACGTGTCACGTAGAACCGTATTTAAAACTATTTCAGGTAAAAACCTGTAAATCTATATATGGAGATTATTAAATCTACGGGATTGGTAAAAGACCAAGTAAACTATGTTTCTACCCAAGGCATACATTTTTAAGTTTCTTAAAATTTAAATTCAAATATATGCATACTATACGATACTGAGGATTTGAACGTTATCTTCTAGAAATTTTAACATGTGAAAGCTAATATACATGATTGTAGTAGTTGAACAGCGACAAAAACTTACTCGGCCAAGTTTCAGCAATGCAGTTGTAAGACTATTAACATAAGAGGCGAGGAACTTACCGAGACTTATAAATGCTCAGGATGGTTTGTTTACTTTCGACTGTTGATACTCTTACGGCCATTCTTTCTCTATTTTGAATTAATCCTTTCTATACTACCTAAAACTCTTTAGTTTTTAACATGTATATTTCGCACTGAAGTGGCAGAGAGTTTCCATCAGCAAACGCTTTTTAATTTATGACAACTTAATTACTCTGGTTTAAACATTCGCTATCTAAATAAAAAAGAATTTACGAGAATAACCTTAGCATAAGGGAACTTATTGAATAAATAGGATGGCCTACTGTAAAAAAGGTTTAAATGGTATTAATTAAATCTCGTCCTTTCTTCTGGTAGTTCTGAGGAACTAAAAGAATGGTTTACGTAAGCTTTGTTATAACTCACTAGCTTACTGGAAACATACAAGTTTTATGTATGCTGTAATATTAGCTACCTTCCTCATAAAAATTGAGCCATCATTAAAATAGTACATATTCATCAACTATTATCCTGACAGTTTATGTATTTAACCATTAAAGTGCCTCTTTTCCTAGCTGACCTTCCTATACGATTATTTTTATGACCGTGCCTATCCTATAATAAAACCTTCCTTTTCCCTCACAGGGTTTACAGCAAATCCACTTATTCAAACGACCCTTCACATCATAAAATTATCTCGGAACAGTTTTGACACGCTATTAGCATAACACGCGTTGCCAACAGAGTCTCTCGTTAGGAGAACACCGTTTCGTAGCAACAATATAATAGCTCAATAAGGAGGTTCAGGTTCCACCGGCGACCGGCTATCCGCAATTAATCCCTGATTACCATATAATCGGCCGTAATTGTCAGTTGTTTACCCGATCACGTGGAATAAACGACCATTGTATTTAGCACAATGGGTTCCGCCGGTAAAAATTAACTAACGAGGAATCCAATTTAGATTTGCATAGGTAGTCCGCTAGCGTGCGGGTGGAGATAGGCCGACCTGCGCATGTTCCGTGTTATCGCTGATAAGTCATTGCCGCCCCCGATCCTGCTGATAACGTGTCCAGATGGTTCAGCGGCGGAGTGAATCATGTTCATTAGGGGCGGGGGCGATAAAGAACCGAGGATGTTATTGCGTGTTCTTCCTTATCTGGCACGGAATTAATTGTTCCTATCCGTGCGTTTTCGCCGTAATCTGAAAGACCCTCGTTTCCCGAGCTTTCAAGAGTTTTCACCACCCCATTGTCTTATTTTGTTTAAGGGAGTTTTACGGGGTAGTTTCTTAACCCTGCGTTTAAGAGTGGTATTACAAGCACGATAGGTCCCCGTTTTCCGGTTCTTAGGCATTATGGAAACTTAATACCTAGAATCAATTAATTATAATTTTTTTCAAAGTTCTTTTACCCTTATTAACTATTTCATAATCAATAATGACAACAACATTTTAAGACGTTAGTGGTGGCAAAATAATAATGTAAAACAAGTTCCTTGCGGCCTTATAGCTTTATTGGTACACTTACTCTACACTTTTAATGCATATATTAGTTGTTTTATGAAATGAAAAGACGGTTAAAAGATTTTCATAAATATTTGCGATTTTAAAATGATGTATTTTCAATTTACATTATCAATCAGTTTTATATATTTGGTCCTAACACAACAAATCAACAGTTTAAATCTTTAAGTCAAAAGAATGAATCATCGGACCACAAAATGAGAGTGAAATAATGTTATACCTAGCGAGTTTATTTCTGTTATTACATTTAGACTATTTATTTATAAACCTAATATTTCCTCTTCAGATGATCCTTTTGAAACTCTAATTATTTGAGAGCTGTAAAGATCCATTGAACTATTTTAGTATCGTTTCCAACAAAACCTCATTACTACACATTAGTGGCTAGCACTTCACCATTTCCATCAACTATAATCCGTAATACTCTTAGCAAATCACTATAGTAAACAGCTTATACCTACCAATTAAAGGACTAGTGGTCTGTATTTTCCGGGCTGATCCACAGAAGTGGAGTTACACTGTAAATATTTAGTTTATGTAACTCCTCATGTACATTTCAAAACATTTACTTATAGCGTGTTACTTTCCTTTTTTACAATCTTTTGAAATTGATTAATAACTTATATGGAGCAATGGAGTACCATCATTTACCTATTTAAGTACAGTATTAATTATTTTATTTTACTTATTCCTCTACACAATATAGCTACAACTTCATTGATTTCACTCCCGAAATCTTACCCCACTCACCAAAGTCCCTCTACGTACAGCAACACCCTGCGCATTACGTTAGGAATGGGCAGACTAATTTGCTCGTCTATAATAAATAAAGCGTGGACTTACACAATAATAACTCTAGTTTCTTTTAATTCAACAATTCATTTGTTTACATCTGCAGCAGTAGATGACAACTGACTGACTGATAGAACTGACTGGACTAATAATAACATTGTTTATGTACTATCGTTTTACAATTAATTGTTTTTATTGTCCTCCAAACTATTACGAGGATACCTCAACAGGGTTTTTCTATATTCTCAAAACCCATCGCGTCGTCCACTTAACAGATCCCCATCACTACACAGCAATTACCCTGTCCACTACGCAGTGGAGTGGTCTAATGTATTTGCATGCTCGGTCATATAAAGAATGCATTTACAGTGTAATATACCTAGCTACTTTCAATTCAACAAAGCTATTTCAGTGGAGGGGCACTTACTTTTTACTAAAACTGTTTATGTATTTTGGCTCTATTTTTTCCTTCACTATTGTGTAGATAATTCCTTCAACTGGTTTTCACAATACAAAATGGGCAAACAGCCTGCCCATTACGTTGGCGAGTGGTCTAATATATCCGCTCGGCTTATACAGAGATAGAGTTGATCCCCACACCTAGCTACTCTAATGCAACAACACAATTTGTTGACATTTACAGCAGTGTATGACCAGACTGATAACTCAAAGATTTATGTATTATGGTTCCAAAAATATGTTTACATCCTCCACACTATTATGTCGATTCCTCCTTCAACAAGTTTTCACCATATCCCTAAAATCCGTCACCACTCATCAAAGCCCCTCCGGGTCACAGCAAACAGCCTGCCCATTACGTCGGCTAGTGGTCTAATGTCTAATGTATTTGCACGGCTAATGTAGAGAAAGAGTTGATCCATACAGTAATGATCCTAGCTACTTTAATGCAACAACACAATTTGTTTACATTAACATCAGCGGATGACCTCTGACTGTTTACTCAAAAATATGATGTATTATGGTTCTTCTCCACACCGAGATGCCGATACTTTCTTCAACATGTCTTCACAATATCCCCTAAATCCGAAATCCTTCACCACTCATCAAAGACCCACAGCGTCACAGTAAACAGCCTGCCCATTACGTCGGCTAGTGGTCTAATGTCTAATGTATTTGCACGGCTAATCTAGAGAAAGAGCAGATCCACACAGTAATGATCCTAGCTACTTTAATGCAACAACACAATTTGTTTACATCAACACCAGCGGATGACCAGACTGTTTACTCAAAAGGTTTCTGTATTATGGTTCCAAAAATATGTTTACCTCCTAATTAAATACATTAGATACATTACATGAAATGGTAACCTATCAAGGCAAGACAGATGAGTGAAGGGTGATTGTGGCGCGATCTTGTAAGTCTTCTTGTTCCTGACTAAGGCCGACATGTTCCTTAGGCAGGTCTTTTAATTAATAGCCCAACAGCCAATGGCAACTAAGGGACCTACATTTTAATTACGTCGATCCCTCCTTCAACAGATTTTCACCATATCCCCCAAATCCGTCACCACTCACCAAATTCCCTCTGCGTCACAGCAAACAGCTGCCCATTACGACGGCGAGTGGTCTAATGTATTTGCTCGGCTAATAGCTACCGACCGGTGGGTCCGGGCCGTCTCGCATATTCATGAACTGGCTCCGTATTCGTTAGACACTCCTCTCTCTCGCTCCACTTCGCTCCACTCCGCTCCGCTCCGCTCCAGTCGGTTCAATTAAATTCAAATCATCCCGCGATTATGTTTTACGACGAGTGTACCTCTGGAGCGGACCGGTGCCGGTGGACGAGGGTGGTGGTCCTCTATCATTTGATAATTCTGACCTTTGCTGGAGAGGTCACCGATCCGGAGCGAGACGAGAGACCGGACCACCCGCGGAATTGTGGTTCGATTGCCGTGCGGAATCGGGTGGTTACAGAAATGAATTATTAGTTGTGGGTCGAGGAGTAAACGTGTATAATTTCGTTGATTGGAAGACACCGTGGTATTATCTCGGGTTTGTCAATAATTAAATGACCGAGCCTGGCATTTTACAATCTTATGTTTCCTTTGATTAAATGGTTTGATTAAAGCATTTATTTCAATCTATACTTTACTAAAATGTAATCCTGTAATTAGAATTTCTTAAGAATTTAATGAGTTACGTTGGATACAGGTTTAATTGTACTGATACTATAAAAAAGAATCAATTATGATAGTAATAATATATAGCACATACCAATTTTCTAATAAAATTTATATGTATCATATATTATCATAAAACAGTTGGGGTGGCTTCAAAAAATGAATAAGAATTAATTGTTGTTAAATTTACTCCCAATCCTTTTATTTTAGTGTTCTAGTTTTTAATTTTATCTAAATTATTTGAACTTCGAGTAAGTTTTTTTGGTCCTTTTTTCCTAACTTACAACAGCCACTAACAACAATTAATTGTTAGACGATTTTCAATTACGAATTATTTTTATTTTCCTGTACAAACTGTCATTTGTTGATGTCATGTTAAGAGTGCATTATTTTATAGTACGGTAAGTGTGTAATATTCAAAGTAGAGGGTATTTTTATTTTTTTTAGCGCAATCCATTTTAAGATTGAATAATGCACGTATAAATATGAAATGAGAATTGTTTTGTTAATCTTTACATTTTATACAGCCTATTATTTAAGTTTTATCACGTTTAGTTTACATTATGTATTAAAAAAATCCGCCATTGGCATTTGTATAAAGTTATGTTCTGTCCATAAAATCCCCGAACAAGTGTTGCAAGGTACTTCTTATAATCTCTTTCTTAGATTTGTTATGTTTTTTGATATCTTGTGAAACGTTTTCATAGGCCTTACTTTTTATGTACCCCAAAGAAAATAATACAGTGGCGTCATATCAGGGGATCTTGGGGGGGTAATAATCCTGCACTGATAAAATAAAGTTTTGGGTTGCGTAAAAAAACCCTGTAGAACAACTAACATTTTGACATTTTAAATTTAACTGCATACATTTCATATATTTCTCCGCTTGATGACTTAACTTTACCATCAAATACTTTTTTGGTTAGTGAAATGTTAACAATAATCAATATCTCCATACCAAAACTTACCAATATAACGCTAAAGAGACTGACTATTTAGCAGAACGGCGCTAAGGGACGTCGGCGCGGCGGCGTTTACAAACAATCGAAAGTTTTACACAATGGCTGGCGTTGTTCGCCGCAGACAACAATGCACACTGACCGCAGCCAAGCCGTGCGGTCGACTCTGCGGTCCCCGCACCGCCCCCCCCCCGCCACACCCCCCGTACCGCACCGCCACGTCGCGGCTGAGGGGAGACAATGCGACGCCACCTCACTAAATGTTTACCTCTCATTGGATAACTGTGGCGGTTATCTGCAATGACTTTTTATCCGTTTTCTTAACTTTTCAGTTGCTTAATTTTTGAATTAGCACAAAACAGTAATTAATTTTACCGTTTTAGTTTCAAATTGTTTATTAGTTTGATTCTCGACATTCTATTGTTACTTATCAAATATAATTTTATAGGACGCTTCATTCCAACTGACAGATATGTGTCGGAATATTAGATACGTACTTGAAAATCATTTATATATCTGTTCGCAATAATGTATTGGAAAAACTAACTAAAGTAACTTTAAAGACTTTATAAACACGTTGGATTTTTTTCGATTAATTGCTACTGTAAGTATACTTCCATTGTTTGAGGAGAACCTAACATTAAATAATCCAAACTTTATCCTCTCAGTATTGTATACCTTTAATACCTCTTAAGACCGGGACGCAGCACTGGCTGCGTAACTGGAATATGAGTGAAGGATGAGTGTAGGCTGATTATGGCGCAATCTTGTAGTCTTGTTACTAAGGCCGACAAGTTCCTCAGACAGGACTGTTAGTTAAAAGTTAAACAGCCAATGTAATATTTTGGTTGAAACTAAAGTAGGGCTCAAATCAATCGGCGCTTCAAGGTCAAGCTTGAACCTGGTCATATGGGTTTTTATAAACATGTGTCAGTAATGATTTAATCAATTTAATATCACATGTTTTATGAAAATGCATTTGTGAGTGACCTTGAAGCGCCGATTGATTTGAGCCCTATTATAATATGCAGCAATGACGTCATTTAAATGGGCAAGACTTAGTGTCATACCACTGGAGTTTTAAATGCAGGAGCAGTCTAGACCTCGTGAGTTGATTTTTTTTCACACCAATTTACTGACACAATCAATTTACTGGAACTAAACGTCCGTAACTATAACTGGCACTGAAATTTTCACTTGTCACTGTAGCTTTATAAAGTGACGTATACACTGCATATGCCGCGTCATTAGTTAATAGTGTCACCAATATAAGTACTATAAAACTAATTTCAGTAGTTTCTCTCCCGATGAGGTATCAATACCTTTCCAATGGCACATCATTTAAGGAGAACATTTTCCTCTCCCACCAAGACATTAAAAGTTACGCAACTGCTGTATACTAGTATTAACCACCCTTTACACCTGTGTTCTTGTCACAGTGAACGGCGGGTGGTCGTCGTGGTCGGCGTGGTCGGAGTGCAACTCGCGCTGCGGTCGCGGGATACAGAAGAGGTCCAGGATCTGCAACAACCCCCCGCCCCTCAACGGCGGCGCCCAGTGCGCGGGGCCCGCCCTGCAGAAGGCCGACTGCACCTCCGTATGTCCAGGTAGGTCATAAATGTTTTCCTTCGGATGTAAAGTTTATCTAGGCTTAAATATTGTTAAGTAAGTCAATGCAAAGAAGCATCACATAAACTTTGATGTACTGCATTTTTTATTTGTTTCATATTTAGAAATAAAATTTAAAATAGTGTAGTTTAGTGTGAAGCAAGTTTGCTATGGTCAGTTGTTTAAGAGCAAAATGTGGTTCTCGTGTCTGGAAAATAACTAATAAGCTTAGGAGCAAAAGTAAGAATTTTTGAGATAAATATGTTTAAAAACTAACAAAAAGAACAAGATTCCATAATTAATATATTTACCAATTCTTTGATATGACGTAATGTAACGAATATAATTTAATTCCAACAAAATACATTAAAATATATCTAAAAGTAATCATAATACGCACAGTTTTTTAATGTCCTATTTAAAGTTTAACGTAATGAAGATGGGGAAAAATACGTTGTCTTGTTATCACGCTAACTCAGCAATCGAAATCAAAATATAATCCTAAATAAACTAATTTATTCACTCGCTAGCCACTTCATGGTTTAGAAATTAATGAATGGAATTCTTAAACTTTCATCGTCGATAGATTTTGCCTCTGATGTCAAAACCAATATCCAGCCCACAGAAAGCGATAGATTCAATCTAAAGGGCGATAACACTAATGAACATCCAGTAGTTTGAGGTTAATTAACAAACTTCACCAAAACGGTTACCTCGGTAAATGGATGGAGCATCATTAATTACAACGCTACTATCTAGCGCCGAACGTCGGCACTAAAGCAGTGGCTTCGTAAAAACTACTTCTAGTCAGATAAATCTTTGGGGAGAACTCAATAACTTTAACTTTTAATTTCCAGTTTTTAGATTGAATGAAAGTTCCTGAATTTAATTATAGAGCAGGTGTCAAATAGATGCTCTAGTTAGATAAGTAAGCTATCTTGATGAAATTTCTCACGTGTTTAATTAAGGGTTAGTATTGGTAAAAAGAAATGTGATAATTTTTTTCATGTATTGTTTTATTTGGAGATTTGGAGACTATTTACATTTACAAAGTTATTAGTGTTACCTTGGTTTTGTTTCACACTGAAATCAATGGTTATTTACATTAAACATTACAATCATCTAATAGCGTGATGGAAAATTATAAGTAATGACTTTTATATTTAATTGAACTTTGCAAAAATATTCATAGTTTATGATTTTTTTAACCTTTAGGGGGAGTTACTAGAGTACTGATTTCATATAAAGAGGTCATTATGGTATTAATACCGAAATTAACGTTTACAAAAACTGATCTACGATTGATTTTTATTATATACAGTATGTTTAGAAATGTATCTCTTGGATCTAATATAGTTGTATCAAGCTAGTATTTAATGTCAAAATACAAACGAGTAAATAAATGTGAACGTGTGGCAATATTTCATTACATTTTTGATTGTAGGAAAAAATCAAAAATTTCCTCGAGACATTTTCCTTATTGAAATATTGAAAAAAATGAAAAAAATAAGCGCTTTTTGGCTTTGGAAAACCGGTAAACTATCCCTACCAACTGCACTTCTCGAACAGTCAATATATTTTGAAAACTCTCTCAAACAAAACATTATTCACCGTAAATTAACGGTGTTTAGCTGCGAGATTAGTGGTCCCACGGCCGGGAGCTTGTTTGTAAACTGCAGTTTATGGTTAACAGTTTTCTGGCCAAACAATGGAATTGGTTCTCTTGTTCCGAGGTGTGAACGCGAACCGTTGTTTGTTAATCGGGAGTTAAACCGATAATTGACGTGGCCCACATATAAATCGTGTGAAAGATTCGACTAGAACCGTTTTCCTGGGAATGTGTTTGCAGGTTAACGAAGGAGATATGAATCGGAGTTAGTTTTAGAGGGATTTAAATAAACAAATTAGGTATTTGAAGTAACGCTAATTGTTATTAGCTGTTTTAACAAAGCTGAGAAGATTTTATATTTTATATAGGGTACTAGGCTATCCTGAGGGAAATCAAATTCACATTGGGATTTTCTAAAAGCGGTTTGTTTTTGCAGCTCTTTAAATCTCAATGGCCTAGTCTTTAAGATCATTACCGACCGTTGATCGTACGAATGCAATATCATATTAGATGAAAAATTCAAATATATTTAATATATATAATGTTTGTACGTATATTAGAACATGAAATAATTTTGCTTTATTAAAAATAAAATAAAATTTTTGCTTTTTTTACCTTCCATGTAATGTTATTTTAATCATGCTCCTCCTTCCAACCCAATGGCTGAATAAGATTTGTTCGAAGGCCTTTTAAATACCTTTTTTTAATATACGATGTTTTATTAACATTTTAAAGTGTTTTTAACAGGTGGATGAATCTAGGATTTCTTTATGTGAAAAGGGTTTTCATGAAGGTACATTTGAAAAGCGTATTGCAGTTAGAGTATTGTAGACCGTGTTTTGTTACAGACTAATTATTAAGTTAAGGGTGATCTATTTAATGTTTACTTGGAATAGAACCTCTTTAGGAATATTTATTAGTACTAGTCTTATTATAGAACAGCTTGATCGGTTAAATAATTGATGTGCTAATACTGGAACATTCAATACTATATTCATAATTGAGAAAGGTTCACTATGTTAAATTAAGTGTCAATCATCTGGTGGAGTGACAGCATATTAACTATGTGTTTTCTGTGTGACCGCTGCCAAAGAGGAACAAAGTAAGTGCCTCCTGTTTGTTTACTCTCTGCTTGATTACTCTATTGATAAGAGGTGACGTAATCAATTGATACAATCGCCGTAACGAGGTGATTATAGCCAACACGGGATGCGTGGTCGCTGCAGCTATCTCTCTCCAGCACATGGAACGCGTAGAGTTTCTATCTCTGTCTAAGCTTATTACAGGTGTTGGTATATTAATATGGTGAGGCGTTCAGAAGCTTTTGCTTACCTTAAGCTCTTGCTTACTTGGGGAGATGGAAATAATATGATCTTCAAGATTTTTTAAATCTTTGTAACACTATAAAGGTCTCAGTTATGAGTTATTTCAAGGTATGAGAGGCACAATAAAGTAAATTAGAATTTTTTAATCCTTCGATCCTCCAAATTCTTAAAATCTGTTCAATTAGTTTGTTGTGGTTGAATTTTCTTTTTTCTTTTTTTTTTGTTGTGGTTGTTATGTTTTTTACGTTCTTGTGCTTTTATGTTTTTACGTTATGTTGAAAGTGAAGATGGCTATAGAATATAAAAATTAAACATACGAAAATATCGAAAAAAATGTATATTTGTTTGTAAAAAGCTTATTAAATCTAGAACTTTAAAATCCTCAACTTTTCCATTATATTTAATTTTATATCATTTTTATGAAACATAACAGAATAATTAAAAAACAATCAATAAAACTCAACTCAACTTTTTTTTGTTAAAAATTAAACAAGACCAAATTTACTCCCCGTTGAAAGTTATCCTTCACACCCTCGTGTTCACCGATATGCAGTTTGCGTTGGCACTCCAGTTTCCCGCGCAATGGGGCGTCAATGTCAGAAAGTTGGCGACGCCGACGCTCTCCACCTCGCGTAATGTCGCGGAAAACGTCCTTACACTGGATACAGTAATGGCTCCGGGCCGCGCCTACTTTCCTGATAAACTTGGAACTTTGATTTATTCGCTTCGCACTTCACCCCGCACCCCACGTGCTTGAAACTTGATAAAATGTCCTCTTATTTACGCATAGCAGAGTTGAAATGGGTTTTCGATGTTCACTATCGCGGTTTCGAGTACATTACACTCTTTTAAATGTTTTGAGATGAATGATTGTGGTTTAGTGACAGAATATTGGTTGATTTTTAATAACGCGGATGGATAAATTTACTTATTAATATTTAATAGTCGCATAATTCGTTTAAGCGAAACAGATGTTATTGCTGGATTACTAAAATTAATTGCCAGTTAAAAAACTAAGCCATAATCCCAAAACTATATAAATTAGATAATAAATACAAAAAATGTTTGGGCGTTTTTTTATTCTTTTTTATAAAAAAAATAATTAAAGCCTATTATTTGTGATGTCATAGTTTATAGTGCAAGGAGTTTAAATGTAATTTATCTTTTGCTTGAATAGATACATTTTATATGACTCCCAGTTTCATAATTTATAGTTGTCATCAAACAACTGTATGAAGCAATAAACAAAATCATATTATTAGAAATAGTGTGCTTTGAATAACTTTCTTAAACGTTATCAATCCAGAGTCAAGAGGACCCTAGCTCAAACTTAAAATGCAGTTTCGATTTTTGAGAGAAAATCTAGTTCACTCAATTAGGGGCTAGTTTAAAACTAGACTTTCTACCTTTCTGTTCAGTACCTTCACTTTACAATGTTCCAATCACCCAGCTCAACGTCTATAACACCAATGACACCCTCCCACTCAGACGTTTCCTGTCTCATTATAACACATGTTGTAAATCAGCTAAGTAATATCCTGTTAATATATTCAAGATTAATGTCCATTGTTATCCGGGAAGCGTGCAGCGCCTGCTTAAGCTAACAATTAGTCAACAGCCGAGATCACACCTACAAGAAGGCGACGGGCGATAGCTCAGCGGCAACGAGAGAGTCATTTGTATGCGGCTTGGGAAATATTCAAATTTCTAGAAAACAATAACAGCGTTCACCAAAAACCCGCACGCCGTCGTGGAAGATTATTTATGTCGCATGCTTTCCTGTCGGGTTAAAAACACCTTCTTGGCACATCTTTGTTGTTGTGGGGTATTAAAGAGATTTTCTTAAGGGTTTGAGGAAATTTGGTGGTTGGAAATAAAAAGGTAGACAAAAAGGAGTTGGGAGCTTTGGCAATTTCTAATGGTTAGTTGTTTGGACAATGTTTTAATTATTATTATTGAGAACCACTAATTGCAGGCTTAAAATGTTCATTTCTTATAGAAAAACACTAAAAACAAAACATTCGATACAACCTTTAAATGTACATCGCCCGGTGGACCGAGCGTTTACTCGTTTTTTTTGTTCAAGCACTTTATCCCATTACTATACAAGAATCACAATCATTCTCTTTTAACACATTATTTTTAATACTCCACGCCTTCTCCAGCCACCAAACTGAATCAGTATTACCATTGGCAAATGGCTAAGTTAGCATACAGCTATGGTTAATGGTTACCATGTTTCGTTGCTATCATGGCAACTAATAATGTGCAAAATGTTCAACTTTGAAATTCACTTTTTCACCTAGTTTGGTTGTTACTGCCAATAGGACTGGTTCATAACACTTTTATGAACCATTATTAAGTTATTTCCAGCTATTATTTATTTGTAGAAAATCCTTGTAGCCGTTTACGAGATAATAGTGTAATAAAAGCAAGCAAACATACCTGCAATCGAGCAAACATTGCTCATGTAATAAGGGTATAGGATATACGTTTAAATATAGTGTTCTAAAAGCTGTTTATCAACAAAAATCAATCTTTTTTGACGGTGGTGCAAATGTATTAGTAAGGATTTAAATAGGGATTATAATCACTTTTGGAAAGATAAACCATCCAAATCCTAACAGTAGTGGAGGACATTTTGAAAATCGAAATAACAACGCTTATTCAGATTTTTGAAAACAAACTACCAAGTCAGGGATACACCCATGATAATGTAGTGATTTAGAAGTGATCGGACCTTTGAATATTGTTAACTAATAAAACCCGCACGAAAATCAAACTTTGTTGACTTAATTTCAAATAGCTAATAATATTTATATCATAAATAAATATAAATTTAATAATAATACGAATGTTTGATTGTTGCAGCGGTGGACGGGAGATGGTCGGCCTGGTCCGCGTGGAGCGCCTGTGGGCCGGACTGTAAACACACCAAGAGACGGACCTGCTCCAACCCTCCGCCCTCCAACGGCGGCAGCTACTGCCAGGGCAAGGACACCGCCACCGCCAACTGCACCGGCCCTCTCTGCACAGGTTAGACGCTTTTAGGTTGAAATAAAAAATTCTTGGTCTTGTCTCTTAAGTAGTTTCATTTACTTCCAAAATCACAAAATGTAAAATTTAAAAACTAAAATCATGTATACGTACTTGGATTTTTTTTAAACTTACCAAAGTGTTGTCTGTTAAAGCAATAAGAAATATAATAGTGTACTAAGTAACTGTTGTACAATTTGTTTTTTTATTGTTTCAGTAATGCGGGACGAGCCAAGTTCACTCTTAACCGAAGAAGGTAAGCAGCTACATTTTTTTGCTATTTTAGTTTAAATAGTTTAATTGGATGGATTATGTATTCAAACCTTAATTCGTGAATAGGTCAGTTTATTCACATTTATTTACATCAATTTGTTTATTTAGCTCATAAATTTATTCACACTATAAAATTCTCTTTTGGAATTGTGCAAATACAACGACAACAAATTCTTCAAACAACAAATTTCTCGTCTCACGACTCAAAAGAACTCGCTGAATAATCCATTTTCTCAAATTATGTTTACGGTCTCAAGGAGCGGACGAATTCCTCTCTCCAACTTGCGTATTGTTAACATAAAAATCATTACGGATTTAATTAGTAAACATCAGGAAGGGCCTGACAAAAGGGCATTGTTGAGGACCGCTTTGTATAACAAATCACTTAGAGCGTCGGGGACAAAAATAGCGGAGATTTACGTGCCTAAGGGTGTCAGCGGGGGTGGGAGGGGAAAGGAGGGGAAAGGAGGGGGGAAAGCAGGTATTTGGACGTGACTGAGAGATCTCTTCCCCTGTAAATAAATACGTCCTTCATTAGATCAACCGAATCAATCCACTCTCACACCCTACTTCATCCCTTTTGTAATATGGAAAGCGATCGTGGCCGGAACATAATACTTTGGCGCCGTCAAATCCACCTTCTCACCCTCTTTTTGACAATATTTTCTTCTGGAACGTGATTTCGTGCAGAGAGGGAGGTTTACGTTCTTTATATGGGATGTGGTTATGGATTATATAATATTTATTTGTGTATTAAAATAAAATTCCGTTTAACATATCTCGTCACGTTGAATGGTGGAAACCTTCATTCACAATGTTGAGGGTAAATCTCATTGTTGTGAACATTTGAGTTCAATAAAGAAAAATCGATTATGTAAGAATTTTTGGCAAGGGTTTTTGAGATGTAAACGACAATTTCTTGAAAGTATTTGCAATTATGATGTAATCAATATCCTTTCTTACTTTTCTTTCTTTAATATAAATGATACCGATAATTTTGAAAGTACAGAAGAGATATCAAAG
The DNA here is from genome assembly GCA_035578135.1 of Flexamia atlantica. Lineage (NCBI taxonomy): Eukaryota > Metazoa > Arthropoda > Insecta > Hemiptera > Cicadellidae > Flexamia > Flexamia atlantica. Next base: position 17,361,788 of record JAQJVK010000003.1, on the reverse strand, counting down.
AGAAAAATACACACACATTTTTGAATCCTTCATCAATTGATCCTAAATTTTATTATTTAAATAAACTAAGAATAGGTCAAAGTCAATGATAATGAGTTTTACAACAGATCAATAGTTGTACTAACTTTATTTAAAAACGGCAGACTATTTTACCATTTAATCAGCACCTGGTGGACCAAGCTTTGTCAGTTCGTCTAATTACTATAAAACACTTAACTGTCATAATAATTATTGATACATTTCTTTTACTCCATACAATCTTTTCACACAAGCTGTATTTTTCCAAGACAGCTGTATTTAGCAAACACCTGCTATGTTTAGTTAATTGGTTTACATTTTCCGTGGTTATTTCGTTGCTTGCACCAAAACCCGATGTTAATTTGTTCACCCTTAAAAACCACTTCGTGAAACAAGTAACCAACATAGAGTGAGTTTTTGAGTCAGGAAGTAGTTATTTCCATTCTTTGAACGAAATCCTCGGAGCCGTTTTCCAAGTAATTGTGCAATCAAGCAAGCAATCAACAAACCGATCAACCAATCAGCAAACATTGCTCATAAAAGTGTACAGCATACCAAAAACTAGATTTTTTTCAATTTTTAAGTTGAAATTGAATTTTCCAGCGAGTCGATCGGACGCGGACGTGAAGGTGGCGCTGTACGTGGGTCTGATAGTGGCTTGCGCCGTGTTCAGCTGCATTGCCACACTGCTGTTCCTGCTGCACCGCCGCAAGGGCCGCGACCACAGCATGTACAACATGGCCGTCTCTGGTGAGCGAAACTACTGTAGATTAAAAATGTTTTTGTTTTAATGTATATATATTTATTTCCATGTATTTTATGTTAAATATATACTGTATATTTAACTTAAATTTCATAGGTCTTTTTAATTTTTTTTGTGTTAGAAGGTTGTTACTTCACTACCTAGAAAAGATCAAATTAAGTATTAGGCGCTTCAGTAATGGTAGTTTCTTTTATAAAATATATCTTTTTACGAATTAATAGCAGTTTTAAACATTGTAAAAATACTTTGTTGATCAGTATGATACGTGCCGTTTTATATATTAAATTGCAAAACTTTTAAAATAAATACTTCTTCTCTTAAGAAAAATGTAAGGAAAGATACAAATTAATGAACGAATAACTTAAATTCGACTCGAGTGGAACGTAATGAAACCTGTTTTCTGTAGAATTCCTGGTGACCAATAGGATGTAAGGAGGGCCGCCATCTTGATCCTGCCAGTCTCTCATCGGGCCTCATGATGATTTTTATGACCAATCGAAATAGATTGCCATCTCCCATCTTTTATGAATTTACAGTCTTGTTTATGAGTGTTTATTTTTTATCCAATAGAGTGTAGTGGTGAAGAAATTATTTTTCTATACTAAACATTTATCTCTCTTTGACTACTCGCTTCCAATATTTGAACAACATATAACTTTATTTTTTTCGTTTTACCTACCTTATTTTTGTGAAACCAAAATGTCCTTCACGCAACCAAAATCAATTTCTCAAGACCATTTTTTACTTTTTACAATCTTGTAACCCAATGTTCCCACAATTTCAACCCCCCATTCTCCCCAGAGTACCAGCCCGAGTACCTGCCGAACGAGGACAAGAAGACGTATCAGGTGGAGCCGCTGCAGCCGGACCTGACCCGCGGGGTCATCCCCGTGGCCGTCCCCAGCTGCTACGAGTACCCATACTCCGAGACCGTGGACAAGTGTGGATCCTTGCACCGCTCCTTCAGCGACCACCACTACGACGTGCCGCACCTCCACAGCCCCTACAGCCAGAGCCGCAGCACCTACTCTGACTCATGTAAGTATGGATAGTTGATTGAAGGGTAGCACATACTCGGACTGTTCTAAGTGTGGATACTTGATTGAAGGATAGCACACAATCTGCCAGTCGAAAGTGTGGATAGTTGATTGAAAGGCAGCACCTACTCCGACTGTTGCAAGTGTGGCTAGTTTATTGAATTAAGACCTACTCAGACTCTTATAAGTGTGGATGGTAGTTTTAGTCAAAGCGCCCGCTCCGACACTTGTAAGTGTGATAACAAGAAGTAAAGTTTGACTTGCAGAAAATTGTGCAAAATGTATTTTTATAAAGGAATAGTTTTATCTTATAAACAGTTATTAGTGATTTATTTAGGTTTTTGAGGCAAGTTTTAAGGAACATTTTTAATCTATAATATATAAATTTTTATAACAAATTTTATTGAATAAAAGAGGATTTTCATTTCACTTGTTTCCCAACTCTTCCTCATAATCATTCAATACTTCCTACTCATACACCATTCTTAATATAACCTATCACAGACCCCTGCCAAAGTTATCCTGTTTATCTCCACAAAACCACCCATTTCAACTTGCTATTTTTTGTTTATTCTTTCCACAAACCAACACCTCACACCTAAAATCACCCCGGTTGCAGGTTCTAGCACTGACGGCTCGTGCAAGTCTTGCACGTCGGTGTGCGGCCTGGGCGAGACGGACAGTCTGGCCGCTGGGCCCGTCACCTTCGCGGGGACGCGGCTGAGCCTGGCGGAGGCCGGCGTGTCCCTCACAGTGCCCGAGGGCGCCGTGCCCAAGGGGGTGAAGGAGCAGGTGTACCTCGCCGTGCTCCGGGAGGACCGGCACAGGCCCAAGCTGAACGGTGAGTCGTACAGATGTCTCTAAAGTTAAAAAATGTCAAATTTTACAATGCCAAAAAAGTAAAAACTGACAAAAATTGTACATTTTATTACCTAATTTTTAATTGTATAAGTAAGCAACCATTAAATTAAAATGTAAAATAGGTAGGTAGAAAAACAATTATGCTTTCTCCTTCAGAACACTAGGTTAGTAGACTGTGTTGTACGTGAGGAGAAACGCATTTGGTGGTTAGTTTAGGGGTGGTCACTTTACCCATGACGTCATCAAGCCACTGTCTTAGAAAATGAGTAGAGCTTGATGGTCATTGGTTACGTAACCTCCTCAAGACGACTCAGAATAATTTTCAGAAAAATTGTTCTTTGATTGTAATAAAGACTATAAGCCTCCTAACATTGTTTCATAGGTTGCCTCATAGGTTTTACTATTTTGTAACCGCTAGTATTAATGCAGGGGTCGTACAATGACCAGTGACGTCATGAAGCCGCCATCTCAGAAAATGGGTGGTGCTTGAGGACGCCATTAGTCACGGGACCTCCTCAAGACGTATCAGAATTATTTTCCCCGAGTGCGATACAGGCTATAAGCCTCACACAATGTTTTCACGATTCCAGTAAACATTTCAATTGACACCTTCGTTACTATGTTTTCTTGACCTTTGGTATTATACAAAAACGCATATAAATGAACTATATGTTCCCTGCAGAGGGGCGGACGCAGCTGAGCCCGGTGGTGCTGACGGGGCCGGCCAGCGTGACGCTGAAGAAGCCGGCGGTCCTCAGCATGCAGCACTGCGCCAGCCTGCAGCACGGCAACTGGCGCATCTCCCTGTGGGCCACCGACACGCCGCTCGACCTCGCGCCCGTCTGGCATGTACGTTTTTTGTATTTTTTAAACTGATTTTTAGATAGTAAAATTATGGTAAAAGGGGTTTTTTAGTTTTAAAATACCCTACCTATTTTATGCTACCTGGTTTTTTTGTGTGTAAATAGTAAAACCGTACCGGTACCTACATCTTTTATGTTTTTGACAACCATGTAACAATCTTTTCTTTACTGTCGTGTATTTTAGTTTAATTTTATCGAAATATAAAAATCACACTTCGAAATTTTATTTAAGGAAAACAACCGCTGGTTAAGAATCAAGAATAATTTATTGTCATTAACTTGTACAAGCATGGACAAACGTCAAACAAACATATGTACAGAAAAAATAAAATATACATTGTACTTAATATTTTTTATTTTATCATTTATTATTTTGTATTTTATTAGGTTAGAAGCAGATTATCAGGTGAATAATTGTTTATGTCTCTTGGGCTCTCTTGATAAATTAATTTTTATGTGAAAAAAGAATTAGTATATTTCGGGTACTTAAGTACTGAGTCCAATTCAGCTTCTTATATGATTCTTGCATACAACCACATAAAAATAAAACTCGCATAATCATCAGGAAGGTAATCCTGGACACTTAAATATTCCTTTGATACTAAAAAAGGCCGCAACTTTCTTTTGAACCTGGCCTCGAGCAAGAACCACTGTATTCCACTGTTAGCCTTAGTAGTCTTGTTATTGGTGGTTTGAGACTACATTTAATATAGCTTCAGATATTTAACCTACATTTGTTATATTAAATAAATGTGTGGTATTAATTCAAACATTACTTTGGTCTATCACTTCATAATAACCTCCTTGATTTTGTAGCAGAGGATAAAAAAGATAAAATATATCCATATATTTTTTACCTATTACTATATGCGATTTTATTTTATTTGTCGTTTCAACTAATTTCAGTAGTCAAACCATATTTTAAAAATCAAAACCATCCTATTAAGTTCAAGAATAATTGCATTAGTTTAACAAAAACCACATTCCTGTAAAAATTTAAGAACAATACTGGAATCGAATAATCAGAATATAATGCCTGTAAACGTTCACAACACATATATTAATCGCGAATTATATGAAAAAAAATGTTTTTACAAAAATTACAAAATTAAATATATACTAAATATTTATTGTATATAAATATACAAATATATTAAATATATATTAATATTGAAAATATTGAATATATATTAATTATATTCTGACGGCAGGAGGTGGTGACGCTGGAAGAGGAGACTATCAACACGCCGGTGTTCGCGCAACTGGACGACTCCCGGCTGTTCCTGATGACGGAGCGCCTCCAGAGGTTCGTGCTGGTGGGGGAGCCGGGGCAGACGTCGGTAGAGCGGCCGCTCAAGGTGCTGAGGCTCGCCGTGTTCGCGCCCCTGCCCCTGCAGCCCCAGCCCCTGGACTACAGCGTGCGCGTGTATATCCTGGAGGACACCGCGGCTGCCTTGGAGGTAGGGTTTTTTTATATTTGATAAACGGAGTATTTTCTTATACGTTTCCGCTCATTTCCAATTTGTTCAACACCAACAAATTATACTTTGTACTCATTTTTACTGAACATGAGTATAGTCGGAATTGATGAAGTAGTAAATGTACTTGTGATTAGTTTTACAATTTCAAACCTACCCTAAAATGGCCTCACCCAGCCTAACATAACCTAACCTTCACTAGCCTAACCCAACCTAACCTAACCCAACCTAACACAACCCAACCTAACTTGTATTAAAGAATTGGGGATATTTTAAAACTAAGTTCAATTACGAATTGTAAAACTGACCATAAACAGGCATACATTTACTAACATATGAAAATTTTAATTGTAGGTGTTAATTGAAAAATAATCAATAATAATGAAATGAAAATAATGAATAAACCCGTTGTTAAATCTTTTGATGGTGTTATCATTGAAAACCTAGTTTTACATAACTTATATTGCATATAAAAAATATCTACGTAATTTCACCAACATTTAGTGGCTACAAAAAACTAAAAATACAGGGAAGTATTAGAAAGGACCCGATAAGGGTTGGGTATCTTAAGTATTCTGGAAAATGATCAACCAAATTTAAAATTTATTGCATAATGACTTAAACTCATTCTCAAGATTCTTATAAAATTCACGTTTTGGCTTTTAGGGAGTCGTTCAAATGGAGAAGCAGCTCAGGGGCTGTTTGATGGACAAAACGAAAACACTCCTGTTTCAAGAAGGCGGTGGGAATCTTTGCTTGAGTTTGGAGGACATTGGACCCGGCTGGAGGAGCAAGTTGCAAGCAGATTATCAGGTGAATGATTGTTTGTGTGTCAGAGTCTCATTGCTGTGACTCAAACATGATGTAAGATTTTGGAAGTTAACTAAAAGTGAAGGGACTTTTTTAACTTGCCGAAAATAGTCTAACGTTAATTACGAAAAATGAAAGTTTGATTTACAACTCAATTGAAAATATTTAGAACATTTACAATTTACAAAAGAACAAAATTGATTTGGCAAGGGCATTTTTACGAGATTGTCTCAGAATTTAGGAAGATGTGTTATCCCTAACTTATTACTTCTCTAAGACGATTCGAGGCATTGCCATTAGAAAAGGGTCCATATGTAGTTAGTTATCTTCTGTATTAATAATATTTCTTTTATATTACTGACGTAATCAAATATCCCTGCTTACATAATAATGTAGGAGAAAGAAAAAAAACAGTGTATATTAGATATTTAAGAATATGATTTTCTTTGAAATACTAGGAACCATGTTATCAGTTAAGAAAAAAAGGTTTTTGTCATTTCCCAATACAGGCTTTTTATCACAATAAATTTTGAACCACAAAAACTAAAAATAAATAATAAAAAAATAAATAAAATAAAAAATAAAATAAATAAAAAATAAAAAAATTAATAAAAATAATAAAAAATAAAAAAATAAAAATTAAAAAATTAAAAAATTAATAAAAATAATAAAAAATTAAATAAATATAAATATAAAATAAAAAAGTTAAAATAAAAAGGTAAAAATAAAAAATAAAAAAGTAAAAAATAATCACAAAATGTACTGACACTCCAACCCCTGTTCCCAGGAGGTGCCGTTCCCGCACGTGTGGCACAGCAGCCAGAACCACCTGCACTGCCAGTTCACCCTGGAGCGGACGGATCGCCAGGCGCCCTCCGTCTGCTTCCGTCTGCTGGTCAGCCAGGCGGGCTGCCACAACCAGCGCCTGGTGTTCCGCGTCAACTCCGACCTCTCCTCCGACTCCGGCACCTCCCCTTTCGTGAGTACCTTTTTATTTGTTTTATTGGTTCATTTATTAAATTTATTTATTGATGTATTTATTTATTTATTTATAGATTTAATTACGAATAAACCATTTACAATGGAAATTACATATTATTAACAGACAACTATGTATACTTGTATGCGAAAACAAAAAAAAATTAAAAGATTGTTATGATAAGAGAAAAAACCTTGTTAAAATATAAGAAAAACACAAATTCAATAACCTAGAATCTCTTAGTCTCTTGCGAGGAGCAGTCGGAAAACTTAGGGAACAATTAGAAAACGTAGAATACATATTTCATTTGTTAAAGGCACAACCTAGAAAACTTGGTATCCTCTGTTTTTCTAATATTATGGTTACTTTATTATCAGAAAATTAGAATGGTTAGTTTTTTGGTGATATAACAAGGAAATGTAAGATGTTTCAATTCTTTTCATAAAATGAACACGTAAAAAATTTGAAACAACGGTTAAGACTGTGAAGTGAGTTTTTAAGACTTATTTTGAATTATAAATGCCTCGGCTCGGGTGGATAACTATTTTTATGACACAGACATAAAATAATTATTTTTTTATTAAAAAGAATATTTTACCTGTAGCTATTCCTTGCTGTAAATACCATACCTTTATATAACAGGCAATGATTTTCTTCCTAATTTTTCTCATTATTTTTTAGGGACTTCAAGGATGCCGAACTGTAACGAGCAGCAGTGGTTGCGGCTCTAGTGTTACAACCTGTGACACGAAACCATTCAAGTAAGTTGTAATAGTAACTGATCATTATTTTTGTGATGAAAAGAAATCAATACTGTTACTATTAGAACTAGTACTTAAATTAAAACATACTTGTATCATGAATAAGCCTACAATTTACTCAAATTTGTTCTCAAATTCATTTCATCGTTAAGACTATATTTTAAAGCTCTACCTATGTTTATAGTGGCTAAAACAACGAGTATGTCATGATAGGTTCAGCAGGACGTTGAGACGGCAGCTGAGCCAATGTTTGGACCCGCCCAATACATCATGCAATGACTGGAGAATGTTGGCTCAGAAACTAAATATTGACAGGTAAAAATAGATTAGATGGTAAATATAATTTCAAGAGTTTTAAAATCCTAACGATTTCTGGAAACACATAAAATAACACTTTCCAGCTTTATATAATGATGTATTGCTTACAGAATACTGAACAAACGAAGTTTTTTGTCTCAAATGTTATTAATGCATAAATTCGTTTTCATTTATATAATATTGAATTATCAGTTGAAAAACAATAATAATACAGTATCATTATCATCTTCATATATATTTTGCTTTAAGATACTATATAAAAGCAGTCTTAATACTACAATTTGAGCTGAAATGTTATTAAATGAAAATTATTTTGTGGCTCTCTAGAAGTTACTCTAAAATTCATCATTATGATCTACAGTCTGCAAACATAATGTATTTTGGCAATGAATATTTAAGCGTTTGATTTAAATTACTAACGAAATATTATGTTTTTGTTGCTATCTAATAAATTTAAGTTGTGAGACTAAAGGTTTAATAAGTAATTTGAAATAGCAGTTGACAGTCTACTTATCTGAATCAAATTATTATTCCGGCAGATATCTTAACTACTTCGCCACCAAGCCGAGCCCCACGGAGCACATCCTGGACCTGTGGGAGGCGCGGCACAGGGAGCCCTCCGCCGTCACGGACCTGGTCAACATACTGAGGGTGATGGGCAGGAACGACGCCGCCTGCCTCATAGAGAAGCAGCTGGGACCCTGGCTCTAGGGTGAAATGAACACTGACCTTACTTCGACACTGATTGTGTAGTTTTTAAGTTATTCGTGGCTACTGATTAATTCCTCTCCTTAAAATCATCTTTACTTTTAGTAACTTGTTTCGAGAAGGCTACAAATAAAGGATGAAGTAGTAACCATACTACTTTCAAGATTCTTATTAGATCATCAGTATGACTAATCATAAATTATCATTGAAGCGTAAAAACAAATTTTGACTAATATATAAATTATATTAACGAAAAGCAGCATTTTGCAGCAATGATTCTAAAATATGTTTTAGAAATATCCACCTGAAATTTGAGTTACAGAAATAAAAAATATTTTATCCATACTTCAATATTGGCCAATCTTGATAAACAATAGTTGAACTCAAGTTTTATAAAAACAAAATAAAATGAAAACTACAAAATATATCAAAGATCAAAGCAATTTATATTTTACTTTATAATGTTTAATAAAACTAATACGTGTCATTTTTATGGTTACTGGATTTTTTCAATAAGTTAGGTTTATAGTTACATATAAAATTTAGATTTGGTTTTTATTTCCTAAGCACTTTTTTATGATTAATCAATCTATGAACAACGAAAGTACCTCTTAACGAATTTATATTGATATTTTCAATATCATATGTAGATTTAAACATGTATAACGGATATTATAATAAAATATATATACATTTTTGCTTGAATACATCGTTATATTTGTAGTTCCTGTTCAACTAATGGAAACATGGGGTAGGGCAAAGCATCCACAGAATGGCTTATGAATGTGAAAAGATGTGTTGAACAAGAGTACCAAGCATAAGTGAAACACTGTGTAATTAATAGTATCTGAATATATTTTGCTCTGTATGCCGACATTTTATAGCCTATATTGTAGTTCAGTTTTTACTATAAGTGATTATTGTATTAAGACGGTGTGTAACGGAAAATAACCATAGGATATTAACTTTATAAAGCTGCTTATTCAAAGTTTCTTTAATAACCTTTCAGAACATTTAATAACGCACATGAGCATGTAAATAATACAATCATCAATTTTGTCTTGTTCGTTTCAATTATATACGATGAAAATCAAATGTATACATTTTTAAAACCAAGTAGTTCCTTAAGGGCCTAGGCCGATATAAAACGACGAAGTTCCCAGTACGATTCAAAACTGGAATTTACTATTTCGATGTGGACGGCATCGATATTTTTGTATTCCTTTATAGAGTCATGTAGTTTATGTATAGTCTCATAGATTTTTATACTATTTATTTAAGAGGTGATTTGTAGATCTTTATTTATGATAAAAACGTGTTATACTGTTTAACAGAGTATGTAGAAATTTTGTAGATTTGTTGTACAATAACTGTAAAGAGATGTTTGTGTCTTAGTAAAAATGTACAAACGTATTGTATATGTACCGTGTACATAGAGATCAGTAAAATATTTTTTACGATCCTTTTCATTTTTTTCAACCATATCTTAGTCCTCTTTTACCTTCCCCAACAAATTTATCCTTATAAAAATAAAATTATTATTTGAAAAAGTTTTTAGGAAAATCTTAATTCTCTTAGTAGAATAAAAATGGGTAAAAAGCCTATTTAAAAAGACTATTTAGCATGATTCAATAAAACTTTAATGGACTTAAAATACTTAGGAATGAAACTAATTGAAGGAATTTATATAGATTGCTCGTTTATCTAAGGAAAGACAGTTCGACAGGCTAAAATAACCAAAAAACTAGTTGATAACCAAAGAAAATAATTTTGGGACACGAATCCATAAAACTAAATAAATTACTACTCTAGTTGTAATGAGACAAAATTCACTTTCATCAATAAATAATACGATTAAATAATGCTTTTTATTCAATTTTGTTTCCAAAACAAACATAACCATACAAAATGCTTTATTTTCTCCATGCTGTATTTATGATCGCGAGTTGCAAGATAAACTAGCTTACCCGTATGCAGCTATTTGAGTTTTCAAATATATTCAAATAAAGGGCATTGATTATTCACATTGATGTCAATAGTAGTAGAAACCAACAGTAATAAAATCTCCAAATAAAAAAATTAAGATAAATAATAAGAAAAAGCATAAAAGACACACACAAAAAAATGAATCCCGATTTCTTTCCTTTTTAGATTTTATTATTATTTCCTTTACCTACAACCCCAACAATTCAAACCACTAACGTTCATTCCGGTTTAAAATCATTGAACATTTACACACATGATTATATTAACAAGATATAACCTGACAAGACATAGCTGGTTTGTTGGGAAGCCAAAGGGTAACAGATTTACTTGGTAAGCCGGACCGCATTGCGCCCGGACCCAATATAAAGCCCGGCTGCCAGTGACAATGGCGAGGTTTAGCCCGCCAGCGCCAGGGATTAGCCTGTCCTGACCGGCTACCCGACGCTGCTTTTGTCTCCAAAAGCCAGAGAACTCGTTTGATTTTTTAATTTCCCTATGTAGGTCAAAATCTATTTTGTTTTTCATAAGATTAACTTTTATAAATGACGGTTGATGCAAATTATCTATAATAAACAAATAAGCCAAAGATACTGTTAAATTTTACGCACAACATTAAGAGGTATTTCAAATACTTACTTTGGACGATAGATAGTTCATTGAATTGGACAGATCTGGTTTCACTCTTTTATAAATTGATCATGATTGACAGCGACCCCCACATTGACCTTTTGATTCGTAATAAAGAAGCAGAATTTATTGGTTAGGATGAAGATCTTCGTATATTTCGTGCTCAGTGCTAAATTAATTCCTTTAAAATTTTACTTGAAGATACGAAAACGATATGTTGAAACGAAAATGCACTCAAATTTGTTTGTTGATATTTTTATTTACAAATAAATATAGCTGAACATTGAAATAATTATATAAAAAGTCTATCTCCTACACATCAAACTTTTTTCAATAATAGATGATTTATTAATAAAATTACTTTGTAGTTTATTTGCCATTGACCTTAGCAATTTAAAATGCCCTAATTCTGCTTAATACCTTCATCATAACTTTTTAAGGATTTTCATCATAAAAGAGTACTAGTTCTAAAATAGCAAGGATTGACACTACATATTTTATGTTAACATTGACTGCAAAGATTTTTTTACAAAATGGTAATACTGATTATAATTTCGTATTGCTTATCAATAAAAATATGTTTTTACAATAGTGCATTTTTCCTTTCTTTGTAATGCAGGCTACTTACTGTAAGAAGCAGAGTCCACTTTATTTAGTAAGAGGTGCAATAAACGTCTTACTTGAGATTTGCCACCCTTAGAAACTCTCCGGTGAGAGACTTAGGTAGACGAAGGGTAGATATTATCATGAAAAGGGTTTAGCGCTTACCAGCACGTATCCGGGGTTGGTTGGTTGAAAATGATTCTCATTTACGATTCTCTTCGTTTTTATAGATTAGTATTGAATTAAGTAGATTATTTATTTTATCGGAATTAAAACAAGAAAATTATGTAGGCTTATTTTTGTATAAATTTATTAAAAACAAATTAAACAGTATCGTAAATGTTTTTATAAACTCCTACGGCAATTTTGCAATAAATCTAAAAAAACATTACAACAAACATTTATGCATTCAATGCTAAATAAATTTATACTTTATACTCAATTATGTAAATTTCACTGTAAACATTTACTATGATAATAAACACATTGGGCTTACCTTCCCTAGAAAGAACTTAGATAATTTAGTCAAACTCCAAATTATCTCACCGGATTGGTTTCAAATAAACTAAATTGTATTCAAAGCGAAAAAAACGCTCATAAAAGAAACCATGTGAATTTTGTATAAGGGCTTATACTCATTCATATATGGAAACCTAGTTGAACGATAAAATAAAGTTCGGCAAGTTATATTAATAACGGATTTTAACGTGAGACAGGTAAACTGTTAAGCTTGTGATGTTGTTTTTATGAATATTAAAGTTGTTGTTTCGCTGACGATAACACCGAAAAATTCCCATCTCCATGAAATAAGCTATTAAACTCCAACGAAACTATTCCAGAAAGATGTAGTAGTGAACTAAGTAGTTAAAGTGTCACTTGGCTTATAGATTGTCAAAAGATAATCACAAACGATGTAGAATGGAAGTTTTTACAAAATTGTTACATCAAGAAAAGTAAAATCTGAGTTCTCTGGAGATAGATGGGAGATTGCACCGCTGACAGGTTAGTCTCTGCAGCCTAGGTTAGTCCCTGCAACCTATTTCGAGGGAAAAAATTAATGCGACTCCTTTTTATTTAAGTAGACTTTAATTAGCTATACAGGTACCGATTTGAAATCATATGATAAAATACTGTCAACTAATATTATTTACTTCAACATTTAAAGTCGATTCCGATGTTATCAATCGACTCTTGTGCTTTATTAATGCAATCCTATGTTACAATAAAATAATTTATATTAAAAAGAGCTTATTCATTTATTTATGTTGACAACTGAGGCATCGTTCATTCCCAAAGTACAAAAGAGATTTAAAATCCTATTTACATATAATAAAGAAAATCATATTATAACTTGAAATGTATACAATAAACACGTATCGATTTCAAATTGAAATCTTCGTTATCAACAAACTATATCATGTCATGAAATGTATATAATAAAAGCAAAACATTCATCTTTAAATTACGACCAACAAAAATAGATTTACAAGTGCACTTTCAACATCACGCTCAAGCTGAACAACTCGAGCATCCAGCGAGAAAATTCACAAAGTGTAATAGTAGCTACAAGGTTGATAGCTTCATAGTAAGTTTAGGAAATAATATTATCCTGTAATACATTCACTGTAGACATGTGATCATGGCTGGATCCCAACTAGGACTTCCTATTCATAGAGTGGCCAGGCAGGTCAAGAGGTGGCCCATTGCTACTCGTCTCACGTAGCTGTGCCCTGGCCGCAATGTGCATAAATACAACCTGCCGCACCGAGCCGGCAGTCAACGATCCTGAAGTCCGCATAGCATTAGATCCTTAAAACATTTTAAGACAGTGTAGAAATAAATATAGTCATGAATGAAACATTCAAACTACAATGTTTCTAAGCCACTGCCTGACAAAAACGTTTGATCGCAATGGTTAACTATTGTGTATGTTTTAAAATTTATTTCTTTACCTTTGATAACACTATAAAATAAGTCATAAACAAGCCCAACAAAGTTGTACTTCTAAACAATCCTTCAGTATCATCCAAAATATTGTTAACCATTTTTGGTAGTTTCTTAAATAATACTTGCAAGTTTCATCTCTGACCTACAAAAACAGATCTAAATAACCTAATACAACCATATTTTCCAACGTCGAGAAAGTATTTTCAAAGAATTACTGTAAACTCCAGTAAAAACAAATACTCTAATTGTTATGTGTGCAGTAAGTCTGCAAGTGCATATTTGCTGCTCTAGAGAGACATTATTTTTTTCGCACTTCAATTCACTCTTTAATGTGTTTAATGCTCTTTAACCTTTTTATTTATTTATGTAACTTAAATTATTAATTTACTACCGAGGCTGCAAATAATAGTAAAATAATATGTTCTCTCTGTCAAGCCGACTGTTATATTCATCACTTTATTTGTTAATTAAATTTTATTTAATGGTTGGTGTCAGTTTACTCTGTTGGTGGCGGGTGTAATTACGTCCACTCCTTTCTTAACTAACAAGATAAAACGTTTTGTCGTGAATTAATTGTCTTTTCGTGTGACTTCAGACTATGCGTCCAGCCTTGTTAGAACTAATAATTATATATTTTTCAATGTAGAACGATTTATTAAATAATAAACAAAGGTTTTAGCATATTTTCATCAAAGGTCAAATACTAACTACACCCACATTAAATAAGTAACTAAACAAATTCTAGTATCACCCACATTTCCCGGTGATCATCTCATAACGCGCTCAGCGACGGATTCTGGGTGGGATTACCACTTTCGCTTTCAGGATTTCACCCCCATTTAGCCCCAGTGTAAAACAATTATTGGGAGCGGCCTGCAGCCCTCGAGCGCCTCACGCACCGCTGGTGACGTCGCGCTCTTCGCCCCCCCCCCCCCCCCACTGACACGTCATGATTGTTAACATTGCATCCACCATATCGTAATCGATGGCTTACAGATAGAAAAGAATAATAATTTGCAAGGAATTTTCATGATATCCTATTTTTTGTTTTGTACTTTAGTTTTTAACTAAATAAAAAATATGGGCATCAGAGTAATTATTTAGTAGTATTTTTAGAGACAAAAACAATATATTTTTATCATGTGTTAATGTAGGCCTACTTAAGTAGAAGAAACTTCGTACTGTTTTGCCTGGATAATCATTATAATTTAATTGTTTTATTGCAACACCATCGATGTTGTATAAATTAGGTTTCTCTAAAAGTTTTCTTAAGTTTTGATGCATTTTAACTTAGATATTCGGAGCATCAATCGCGATAAACTCAAATTTTAGGCATACTTCTTATGCCAATGTACCTCCATTAATAAATAATTAATTAACCACAGCTAATCAGTAATTTATTTTCCGTTAATAGTTGACTGATTAATAACTATTAATCAAGGCGACTTGATTTTACTTGGGTCAAGGCGATTATTGGCTGTTTTTCCGAGACAAAAGTAATTTTTATTTTTCCAAGAGCTATGATTTTTTTCACTCTGAGGCTAAAAATATCATTTAATGACGATTATTTTGCATGAGATTTTCGGTTAATAAATGCAATGAGTGTCGTACGAATACACAACAAACCCACATCATACAATATTTTAAGTTTAATTGCATCTGCTGTTGTTCATTTACTTTCGTATTAAATTGTTGAAAACATTATTTAATTTATGTTTTCCAAATAAATTTAACAAAACAAAAAAAGTAGGTTGTAAAATATAAAATCTACATTGTTTAGCATTAAATCAAGTTTATGTTTTACAAATTATTTACAACTCATCACATGACTTAAGGTGATTTTTTTATACTTGCTCATTATAAAGATTAAACAACACGTCGTCTTATCAATAGGTTGCTTATCTAGTTCAGGCAGCACTTTTACCGTAGTGACCTATTTTGTTATTGTAACGCTCCATTACCTGACAAGAAATATTTATTTGCGAGAATCAAAATCAGTAGAACTTGAAGATAAACCCAAGTAACCTTGTTAACTCTCAAAATCACTTTTTACTAAATCGAAGAAAAACCTCCTAACCAGTTTCAAGCATTATACTTGCATCTCTTAAAATATTTCATAAAGTTTTAGAATAAAATCTCATTAACTAAACCTTATTTAAACATTTTCTTCAAAAATCTTTTCATTCTTCATCTCACAAAACAGCGCGTTGCCACTGCACTCCGAAATACTAGAGCTTTCAACAACCTTCCACCGGATTTATTAAATTACCACCTTGTCAAGATTGCTCAATCCGACACAAACAATTGCTTACTTAAAACTCCAAGTGTGTAATTCCCCGTTTCCTCCCGCCCACGCGCCATCATTGTCCGCTTCGATTCAGGATGCTGCCCTTTGTTGCTCAATTTGGGAACGCAATTAGGCATAATTGAACGGACTCGGTTAACGCAAGAACAAACGGGGGCGTACAATGGATTGATAAAATCGAGGAGGCCCCGCCGTTATTGGGGTGTGCGAGGAGCTCCTCCCGCCGAGATGTCTGCTGACTTAATTACGTGGTGAAATATTTGGGGTTTATCGCCAGATTTTACTTGAGCCAGCGAAAAATTCATAATTACAATTAGTTTTAAAGTAACACGACATGTAGTCAAAAGTTAATACTTGTTTATTGGCTGTTGGCTGCGTTTGATATCATTTTTGCAGCCGTGATAAACTGTGAGCACTTCCTAGAAAATCAAGGCTGGGCAGATTCAATGTGAGGAATTTTAAAGGTGCATTTGAATTTCTGTAAAATAATTTTTCTTGTGGATAGCCTCTGGATTACTGAGAAATATATAATTTGTTTAAATACCTGCTAGTAATCTAGTAATCCATTCATTGCAGTCGCAACTAGTTTCGCCTCCTATTTATGAAGGCATCATCGGGCAACAGTCAAGGACGTATTAGTTAAATTCTTCATCGAAGAAAGTTATTTTCAACACAAACCGTACAAAAAACTTTTTGTGTTGAAAATGACTTTTTTCAATGAAGAATTTAACTAATACGTGGCTGTACGCGATGATGCCTTATAAGTAGAAGGCGAAACTAGTTGCTTCTGCAACGAATGAATAACTAAAAGCAGGTATTTAAACCAATCATATTCTGTAAAGGTTTTTTAAGAGGTTTGCTGCTTCTTTTTACCTTGCATTTTCCCCTTATCTACATGAGCGTCAGCCCTATGCGAGGAAGTTACAAAGCAAAGTAAGGAGTAAAAAAAGGGTGAACAGTACTGCTAAATGTACGTGATGACACAGAAATTAGATTCCACGATATCACTACCATGGTTCCAGAGCCCGGTACGCTACCGACTGCACCATTGACACTATTTAAGTCAACCTAGATAGCTTAAGAATCGATTGTGGTGTAAGGGATTTACTTCAAGTTGTAGTATGTCAGTAAATCTGACAAAGACTCTAGTGCTTAACCAAGTGTTTCAGGCTCTCTAAACAATTTTCAAAGTGTTTTGAGTACATTAGCTGTGCCTTCAGACCACTAATAGGCCTAATTACAGTCCAGATAATGTACCGTAGCGCTTAAAATTATATTGATGTTCTTATTTTCTCCTATTTTGAACTGAAACTAAATAAAATATTAAGGGAATCAGAACTTTAGAATAACATCAAAACTAAAAATAATATACGCATATATTTAATGTTTAGTTTTTTTATGTTCTATATCCAAAGAAAATATTTCATTTAGATATTACATAATCCTGGAGCATTCACTTACTATTGTGTGTAGCTGAACGATCAGTCTACCATAACGTTCTCTGCCCCAACTTAGACAAGGTAAGACGAGCGCTAACGGCAAGGTGGTAAGCTCAAGCTCAAGCTCAAGCTCTGGGCCGGACTTTTTGCCAGTTTCACTGAGGCCGGAGAAGATTGATGGGGCAGAAGCGACCCTCTATCAGCGCGGATTGGCCGTATCCATCCCATGGAAGGATTTGACAGCAGGTGATCAGCACATTGTAGCGTGGTGGTGCCATTTTATACGCCACCTTTACAACGACAGAGATATAGTGGATTTAGGTAAATTATAGGAAAAAAGTCCTATAAAATCTATTCCACGGAATTTTTTAAAATATAACATAGTAAATATTATACAGTTTTTTATTTGTGGGTATCTTTGATTACTTTTTGCAAAAACCCTTTTTTCACTAATTTTATATAATGCAAAACTGATTAGCTTCACAATAAACCACAAAAAAAAACTATAAATTTTAAATGGAAACATATTAATAGTACAATATGGTAATTGGAGGAGTGCAATTAAATAAATTATTTTATCATGCAGTTTAATGTCAGTCCTACGGTCAGCAATAAAAATACTAATTTGATAAATTAAATGCAGACCTCTCATTATAGGTTTTGCAAACAACTTTTTATTTGAAATAGGTAAACAATAAGTTGCTTGACATGATATATAAAATAGATCTAATGTAAAAGACCATGCAATATTTACCTTCGGTAAAGCTAGAATTTACACTAAAAACATTCAAGTGAGAACCCGTAATAGCACAACAAGTAGTAAATATGTAATCAAAAAAATCTTATTGTATATAAACAGCCATATCTGAAATAAACAAAAAATATCTACTGCTTGTTGCCATGGACCTGTGCAGTGATTTAAGATAGCGACGTAGCGTAGCGGCGATATTATAGTCACATAGACAACTGAAAAGTACCACTCACGATGAAACAAAAACACCCATGGCGAACCGGCGACGTTCGGCCCAGTGATTTACCACTGTGCTACCACCTCGATTTTCTCCCGGCAGTTACACCGAATAGTATTTAAATATTACCTTTCACATTTAACATATATAAAACATATGTTCAACTGAATTGTTTGTTTTAGTAATGTAAAACATACTTACCTATTCTTTACAACAATTTCAATCATTACGCTAAAGCCGATGATGAGAGCTCCCGTTGGCACCTCACGACTGAGTGGTATAACGAAGTCACTCCGACCACCTCACGGACAATAACGTGCCGTACTAATTGTTTAGGGCTCCGGAGGGACGGGTAGGAGATAACATCTCCCCTCGGCGGCCGGCGCAACGCCAACCTCCACCCCGTCTGGCCGCGGATAACACACGTTCTCTGTGTTACCTCCAGACGAGACGGCAGGTTTAACAAATCTTTCCCTAATTAAGTATTAGTGCTGAGAGACTTGGAATTAGTAAATTAAAGTAACTAGACTGTGTAATACCTAAATACAGCAGGCTTAGTATTTTCCAAATTAAGTATAAGTGATGAGGGACTTGAAGTTAGTACCTGAATATAATTATTCTGTTTATACTGACTTGTATCATTCCAAGACTTCTATTTTAGGGTTTGTGAGGAGAAGTTCATTTCACGCAATAAATACAATAAATTTTACCTTTATTAAAATGTTTCAACACTAGCATAATCCGTTTTATTGATGGAATTATACTGGATCATTAAAAAAAATAAAAAGTGGAAACAGCAGAATAGAATTTATTTCAATAAACGTTATTAAGTGAATATCACAAAGTTAAGCTTGTTGATCATTCCTATTTGAACCAAAATAAAAAGTTAAATTAAACTGTTAAAAAGAAATGATTGACGCAGGATTGTTTTAGGCCGGTATTTATCAAAGATAAATACTGATTTAAAATGTTATGACAGTATTAAGGTCAAAGCGCATGTACAAACACATTCATAACTTAGAAAGGGATTTTGAGCTGATGAAGGAAATGGATGAAATAAATTATTTTCATTTAGAATCAAGTAGTAACAACTACTAAGTATTTAGTCATATACTAGGAATAAATCAGTTTAAATACTTAGTATTACGGTACTCTCATGGCTGAAAATCTGTTTATTTATTGTAATATCCAAGGAATATAGAGAACCCAGTCGTGGTTTCAACAAAAATTTTACATTATCTAGCACAAGCCATGCGACCCTGAAATGCACCAAAAATTGTAAATAGGCTTCCAAAAAATCTTCCAAAAAAACATTTTTAAATACTCCTTCTTAGCAATCCTCCATACTTAAAATTGTTTTAACCAGTTTATAACAAATAATGTCCACAAAAAATCACCGGCACTAACAATGAATTTCAAACAAATAATTTTAGGTAGCTTATCAAGAATAAATAAAAGCAAAGTTGAAATATTGTTCTCACACCTAATTATTATTTTAACCCGTACCCTCCCCAGGTTAATCTACCTGCTCTACCAGGCCTGCTAACTGGATTACCGAGTTGGCAAACAGAGCAGTCAGGGCGGGAGGCTGTGGGCCGGCCGGCGCGATGTCACCAGCCGAGCGTGCTGCTAGGGCGGGGGATAAGCAGGGGTCTCGGCGAATGATTGTTTTTAAGGGGGAAATAGTGATGAAAATCTGGTCAAAAATTTATGATTTGTATTTTTGTTCTGCCAAACGTAAATAGGTTTGTTGCACCGTATATTAAAAGTTAAATTTCGTTTTAAATTTTTATTTGAGAGCTATTGTTCATACATTATTTTTGAGTTATTTTATTTTAAGTTTTTATCCCATCAATCCTGTTATGTTCTAGTTTCCTTTTCATATGATTACGAACATCATATGTTGGATTCCATCTAGTAATATTTATTTTTGGTTCCTGTTGAGTGAATAAATGTTGAATATCAAGACAATATTATTTTAAAATTATATGGAGATTATTCCTTAATAGTACGAATATTAATTACTAACGATGTAATAATACATAGGCCTTACCTAGTAAAATGCACAAATTGTAATTCCTTTGCCATTTAAACGAAAAAAATAGCTTGTTACCATTGAAAAACTTAACTAGAGATTCTTACTTTACGACATAAATTCTTGATTACGGTGGATTGATTCCTAGAGAGGTTATTATTCTCTTAACAATTTACTTAGAAAAAGAGCTCTTCTTGATTCTAAGGAAACCCATGTTATTATGTTAACTATAATTGTATATATATTTTAATTTTTAGTAACCATTTTCTATCTGTAATCCAGAATTAAATTAGAATCTCCTCCATTTTAAGTCTCTCGTTTCCATCGTGTCCAAGAATAATGTCCTGATTGAAGATGAGGTCCCTTAATATATCACCGTATAAATGATAGCGATCAAACGGGTCTCGGTGAAATTGATTTGAAGCCGTACAGCCTCCCGTGCCAAGGCGGAGGCAGTGCCTTGCGCGGCGGAGACAGCCTTGATTAGAACAGGCCTGATTGCCTTTCTCAGCCAACAATCTTCGTCTTCCCCTTTGACAGTTTTCGTGTCACAGAGCAGCCATTAAATCGCAATTTAAATAGTTCCTAATTATAATTAGAATAACCTATTAAAAGTATAATTCAGTTACAATTGCTTACTTACAATTCACTTACACAACTTTTTTCGCTTACAATTACACAAAACTTTCACAGGTTATTCTGATTTCAACAACCTCTTCACACAGATAGTTGTAAAGTTAATTTTTAAGCGTAAGTTAGAGTTAAGTGCAATTCCATGTCAGTGAACTCGGTTGGTTCAACAGGTCAGCTTTCGTACATTACACACGACTACGGGGCCTTCTACGTGACTTCTGTAGGAATGTACTCACCTTTTGGCCTTCTGGATTCTTCTTCGAATAAACATTACAAACAGCGACACTATTGTTTCAAAGAACAATACAAAATTAAAACCTTAGAAGTTATTGGAATCTTTATTAGTGCGAGAGGAACAATATCAAAATGTTTTGTTGAATTTTGGAATTTTGGAAGTTAAACGTAAATCAAATCAAATTACAAGAAATTGCATTAATAAGTATTAAATATTCAATAAGTTTTTTAAGAAATCATTTATATAATAACAATAAAAACATTTTTAAACAGCATTCTTTGTTTTATAGCAATTTGCAGTGGCAAAAAGATATCAATTTTTAATACAAATTGTCTATATATATATTGCGTAAAAAATATTTAGTAGCACTTTTTCCCATAGGAATAGCAAATTAATAACATACAAAAATCCAGTCGTTATTGACATAGATAGTCAAAATGTCGAACATCAATTAATTTTAATGTATTAACTTCAGCAAGTAATTTGTAGAATGTATTTTGAACATCTTTATTGTAAAATTTTCTCCCTGCTATTTTATCGTGTCCTTGGGTTTATTGTAATATAAAAAAAACGTAGGTCAGTGGATATTGCTTTGTATCTTATGTTTTGATTATTGTAGTTTTTGATCAGAAATTTTCAATATATTGTTAACTTTATCTTTTATTAACCTACCACCGCCAGTGTTAAGTTTTTCATTGATTATGTGTTTTCTATAACAATTCAATATTCATTTGAAGAGTTTGTTAATCAATGTTCACACATTTTTATTTATATATGGCATAACTTATTGTTATTAGAACATTTATTTTTCTGTCGTAGGTCGCAATATTCCGAACCCTTCGCCAGGGCTGGGCGTCCCAATTGTTTAGGGCTCCTGAGGGCTGGTTTTAGATATCATCTCCCCTACAGCTATCTCCCCAAGGGAACCCGGTTGGTCGGAAAACTCAATAAAAATGTTGTAACTGATAATACCTACACTTCTTGACAAAGAGGAAATGTTTTACCTTTACTTTTATTATATTCTTATCTGTGCTGCTTTAAGTAGTTTTTGCATTATTATTTTAAAAACCTAGAAACATATATTTATGATTTTAGTCTATGGTAAAATTTTATGGTGCAAGATTTTGTTTAAATTATTTACAAAGTATGAATTTAGGAATGAACTTAAACGAATACTCTGCATTAGTTTATGTTTTTTTCGGTAAAGAAAATCCTCTTCCAAAAAGCTGACTTTGTATTCGTTAGAGTCTTTGGAAACAGCGTTTGTCCCTCTATAAAAATACTTAATGATAACAGAATCATATAATAAATAATTTCACAGTGCTGTTTTTGTAAATAATCGTAAAATATCTTAAAGTAATATAAATAATCACTCTTTCTTTGAGTAACTATATAATTTACCTCCATTGTATCTTTTTAGATTCGGAAATAGATAAAAACTGCCGTTATTCCTTTCATCTTTTTACACCAATTAACAAGGTTAAAATTAAAGTTTAGAAGAAGAATGCAGGACATAGCATGAGATTTAAGGAACAGAAATGTGCTAATGTGTCAATTCACGTAATTTAGCTATATATCCATCAAACAACAGGTAAATTGTTTGGTAGCTTAGACATGATGAAACCCTAAAAAAATAAAGAAAAATACTAAAAACCTAGAACATTTAATTATATAATCTAATTTTATATAATAATGGTTAAAATACCCAGTTTAATTACCTTTCCAAAAACATGACATGAGCACGTCGTCAACTTAGTTTGTCGTAGAAGATTGGTGACCCGACGCCGACGCCCCGCACATCGCCTGTCTCCAAACTTATCCATCAGCTGATGAGGCGGGCATCAGTCAGCAAACATCAGCGGGCTGATGAAGAGACAACGTGCACATCAGATTAATCGGCGAAACTTTAGAATCTGTCTCCACAGTTAACATTTAAGTTGAAAATCGATATTTTCGATATTTACATCGCGATGATGTTAACCAAAACAAAAGTTTGATCCTATCATCGAAACGATAATTTAAATCATAGATTTTTTTTATAATTGTGGGTTTGATAAAAAAAACAATAATTCTAACAGATTTAATCCAATTAAAACATTAAATATCAAAAATGCATGGTTTCGATTGCTTTGTAAGCACATTAACTTTAGTTGCAGCTTCTCAGCATTGAGAAAATACACTTTGCACGACACTTCGGTTTTGCCGACGCATAAGATTGCCTAGTTGCGTGTTGAACCTGTCCTTCCTTTTATTGTATCGTAAGAAATTAAAAACTAGATTAGTTTAACCAGGTAAAACACGTTGCTGAAGAAATTTTAGGTTCATTATTTGCCTGCAATTGGGTAAGTTATCTTCAGTGTTACTTGACGAGATTGTGGAATTCGCCTGAAACCACGTTGGTTACAGTACTAAATATATCCATTGCTTCTATCAGTTAAGTTTTATTCCTAGGATCCTCGTAATACCCCACGAATCTGAAATAGCTAATAAAGCAAATTTTTGCTATCCATGACTGACTATCTCTAGGTTTTACAATGTTCTACTAGGTTTGACGGTTTCCCAATTGTAATAGGATAGGAAAAAATAACTGAGAATAGACATCTTCATAAACCGTTAAAACATGAACCTTAATTGTTTATTTCAAATAAGATTCATATTAACGATGTATACACAAACGTGTTAAAAAATAATTCCTGTTTCATTATGTGTAACGTGTGATGGATGACATTACAAACAATATAACATGTGTTTTTTTTTTAAAAGTTGATTATTTATATCAAATAGAACAACATCGATTTTAACGGTGGCGACGGATTCTTAAGTTTTGCAGATTAGGATCTGCATCTCTGTGGCTCTACATCTTGGAGCGACAACGTGACGTCACTAAAATGTAATTTCTTCAGAGCTTTGTTTATACGCTTTAATGAGAGAATAATGAATTTCTGCAGCAATAACAACTGAATAATCAAAGAACAGTACATCTTGAACATAATCCTTGGTCAGTAGGTTGCGTTGTCCGTCTGGTTGTATTTTTGTGATTTCCATGATGTTGATTAATTTCACTATATTTATTGCATGGATTGTATTGATTCTTTGATTTATGATTTTGAGAACAAGTAAGTAATTTCTTTTTCTTGATTTTGGTTTTTAATTGCATTTTAGTTTTATCAAAATAAAAAGTACCAGTTCTTATATTTATATTTTGGTGATTGAAAAATTTCTAAATTTCAATTTGGAATTAGCTTATTCTATATTTAAATAGTTTGACTAGACCCGTTTTAATTAACCTAATTCGGCATTCACGTTCAGGAAAACACAAGATGCGCAACAATTATTGAGCTATTTGGACTAAAACAGCTTCAAAGACATGCCATGAAAGTGTGCACCCACAAAACAGCAATGTGTAAAATTCAAACAAAAAAAAAATTAAATGTATGAAAACAATGTTCAGCTGACGTATTTCATACAACAATCCCATAAAGCAACTTCCGGTTCAAGTCATTACACCGTGATGGCCCCGGCACCTGTTTTTGCTCCTACATGGCGGGATTGAAGTGGATGAAATTACGCCATCAAGTTGATCACTTGGCCGCAAAACCCATCCGGGGATAAAGGCGACGAATTTACGTTGATGGCTCTGGGGCCAAATGATCAATCTTGCCTTCTGTTAAGTGAATCTTACCAAGAAGCTACTGTTTAGCTTAAAACGTAAGATTTGCATTGTATTATCAATTGTGAAACCTGATATTTCTGAAAATTGTATGTGAAAGATATTTATGAATGTGAGCAGCTATGTTTGCTATGTGTAGTATCCTTGTACTTTTTTGTTTAGTTTAAAATTGATGTATGTTTTTTTTAATTCCTCTTACAGTGGCTGATTTTGACTCGTTCTCTTCCCACAGGCTTTGACCCATGTGGGGAACTCATTGCAAAAGTTTAATTATATATTGTGCTATCTCTGTTGTACTTATAAGAAGGAATTAACAAATTCATTTTCATGTATACCTGTATAAAATGTATCATTTAAGAAATAATTGATGAATAAAGAATTTGTTCTATATGCATCTGGTGAAAAGGTTCACATATCATTATGTATGTATTCATCATTAGAGCTTTAACAAAGTTTTAAAGATTTCACTTATGATACAAACATGTTAAGCTATTCACTAGTTTGTTATTTTTTAATAATACTTTTACTAGTTTATTATAATATGATGGGCACCGCCAAGTACGTGTGTTATTAACTAATTATTCTAATTGTTGGGCTATTAATTATTAATCCTGTCTAATGGAACATGTCGGCCTTAGTCAGTAACAAGATACAAGATCGTGCCACAATCATCCTTCACTCATCTGTCAATCATACCTGGCTTAAAATACCTTCATGGGGAGTTCGCCATTTCAAGCGTTGTATCATGTATAATGTAAGTACGGTAACGTATAACTAAACTTATTTTTTAAATCATAAAGCAAATTTCGAGTCTTAGGTAAAAACTGTGACCAAAAGGTACTTGGATGCCCTACATTAATTTTTCTTCGGGTTAATGAGGTAGCATGATATTAAATATAATCGTACAAGACTTAATAGAACATTAACATTGACAGTACCTTGATATTTTTTAACACAAACCCAAAATTAAAACCTTTTTCTTATGCACAATTTAGTAGATAATTTTGTCATACAACACAATGGAACTACTATAACATCGTTAGCAGATCATCAGTTTCAGCATGACTGTTGGGATTGTTTCACCCCTGTTTGCGCCAGCATAAAACAATTATTCCCACCACCCTCGAACCTCCCTCTTACGCATCATGCACCACTTGTGACATCTCGCTTTCCTCCCCTTCTCCAACACCAACCCCAATAATGTTGGCGATTCCAAAATTTAGTTAGGAGAGTGCGTAAGCATATTTTGACTAAATGGGAGATAAATAGTTTTGTTTTATGGATGCAAAAATTATTCTTTCCAATAAGATTTACCATGATTTACTTAATTATGTGAAAAGTGTACCGATAGTTTATGGATTCGCTACTTAGGAGAGTAAAATGTTAATGTATCTAAGATGTAATTCAGAATAGTGTTCAGCACTAACACAATAAAAACTTCTTATTGTTTTAATACTTTAATTTTAGTTTGTCCTTGCATAGCTCATTTTATTACATTTTTTGACAGCGTTTGTGAAATTAACAGAAATATAAAATACAGGGTTATTACAAATGATGTTTATGATTTAAAGCATACATAAAATATAGTTTTATTAGTCACACAAAGAAATCAAATGGTAACAATTTAAGAAAAACTCAAATATTTTGTCACAGGTGCTCAGAACTATAAATGTTCGATATGCGAACCTCTTGTGACACGACAGATGTCAATCCTGTAATCAAGTTATCGCCAGACTTTGATCAGAGTGTCTTGATCGATCTTTTCAATGGCATTGATAATCCTTGCTGGATCTCAGGTATGTTCTCTGGTAGTGGTGGTTTGTACACCTTATCTTTAATCCATCCCCACAAGATAAAATCACAGGGGGTGATGTCCGGAGATCTTGGAGGCCAGTTCAGGAGATCGCCATCATTCGGACCAGCGCGCCCGGTCCACCTCTCAGGCAGCAAGTTGTTCAGTTCAGCCCTAACATCCAAGTGGTAATGTGGAGGTGTACCATTCGATTGCAGAATAAAAAAATGGTTCCTAGGAGGATCGTCATTAAACCTGGTCCTAAAGTGTCGTTGCACACTAATAACTGATTGGTTAATGTGATAATCCAACACACAAAAAGCTTTCTTGTCTTCAAATTCAGCCATTACACAACACATAAAACAATTGACTTAACAAACAGCTGATACGCTCCCAGACCAATGTAAATAAAACATTTTGAGTTTTTCTTTCCAATGGTACCAACTGAAATAGTATTAAAACAAATTTACCCCGTAATATTTATAATCAAAATCAGGAACATAATTTGTTATAACCTTGTACTTTGAATAATTTCTTACTACTTTGTGATTTAAACTGAAAGAAAAATACAGTTGAAAATCGTTATTAAATTCCGAATTTTTAAATTCTAACTATACTATACCTACAACATTTTTAGTCATCACACATCGGCATGACTTTTGTGCACAAACACAGATAAAGATGTATAGTTCTTCATCTGTGGCACAAGTAATTGAAATCGGATAACTAAAGATGATTTCAACTAGTATTTCGTGTAGGCTGACTTTCCTGTCTATAGAAATAACCAATCAGGGACAGAGTCGGCTAGCCGGTCAGGACAGGCTAATCCTGGTGGGTTAAACCACGCCATTGTCTCTGGCAGCCGGGCTTTATATTGGGGCTGGGCGCAATGCGGTCCGGCTTACCAAGTAAATCTGTTAAATATATGGTTGAATTCTAAGGGGAAATGTTCATATTCTTCAGACACTTTTGTTTGATGGGCTAGAAATTTTAAATGTAATTACATTTAATTTGTATACTGCATTTGATTCATTACTGTATAAGCTAATGCTAATGAATACCATCGTTATTTTAATATATGGTGTTACTGCCTGGATAGAGAGTCGTAAAAACACTTTTACGTTGTAAAATGTGTAATAAGGAAGGTTGACCAAACCTTCTTACATTTTAGATGACAAAATGTAAAGTTGTACTGAGATGTTGATGGAAATTAAACAAGAAAAAAGTTTATGAAATGTTTATAGAATTTTTTTAATGTTACGTAGATTAATGGCCTACTGATATTCGCGAATCTTAAAACGATATAACTATAAGTAAACAAAAGTCTATTCAATAATATGTATTTACTGAAAATGTTTTAAAATTAAGTTTACCTGACTTAAGTAAGTTGAAAGCCGTGTTAAATATCTACCACGCGCTACAAATTAAAATACTACAACTGTTAACACAGAGAGAGACATAAAACCTACATTTTTAAGTGGTCGAGGTGAATTCACAATTAGGTTGCCAGGTAGGAAACGAGCTAAGAGGACCGTGTCCGGGATAGGGTGGGGTTGGGGATTTAATCAAACGGCAGACAAACTTTTACCACGTGTCCCGAAATTGCTCGGATGCGTCGGAGAAATCACTGTTTAAAGCGCCTCCCTGGGTCCGGTGTATTCTCTGTCACACCAGAAACTGGCAACTAGAGTTAAGTAACTCTTGTAGTAAAATTAACAGGATTTTTGTTCAAAAAGGGCGTAAGTATTTTTCTTAATTTAGGAGTTTTGGTAAATAAACCCCTTATACATCATCCTTTATTAGAATTATCGAAATATGTCCAACTCATTACTTAAGCAAAAATATAATAGGTTACTATGTCCGTTCGAATCATCGCTCATTCCCGTCCAAACGTCCTTTCTTGTCCTGCCATAAAATAATCAAGGGCATAACGTTATCGAACAAATGTATTTGGCGTATTTCATCATGTATACTTTTAGTTATTTTCCAAATTTATAGTAGAATTTTAGATAAAAATATACTTCATATAATGTATCATAAGAAGTTTATATAATGTAATTTCTTAAGTTCATTTGAACTGAAAAATCAAACAAAATATACAATTAATTAAGTCACAAGTTATTTTTAGGTTGCCTGAGGACGTGAAACAGAAACTATGTACAACCGCATACTGTTAATCGCTCGAAACGTTAGGTTATTTATAAGTTTATAGTTCTTAACCATTGCCATTGAGATTGATTTTAATTGTTTTGTTGACAAACGTTGGCAAAACGAAATAGATTGTACTACTAAAGATATAAGCAAAAACTTAATTACAATATGTTAGGCATGTACATAATCAAAATAACACTTATTAGAAATCCTCTCTACAACAAAAAAATTTGGTCAAATATAACAGTTTAATATGATAAATATTTACGACTCTGTTTATATTATGTATCCTTTACTTAGTACAGCTAAGTGTCTGTATTGCAATATCCATTGAAACATGCAACAAGCATCGTGAACTTCGGTTTCCGGCTCGCGGGCCGCGCCGTCGACGATGCGCGCCATTACAAAATTTAATTTCCTGCTATTGTCCTGAAAGCACAAAGGCTGAGCTGGGCCGATTTAGATAACCCATTATGAAAATAGGCTGCTGAGCTCACAATTATTGTTCGTTGACGTTTTCCCAGGATGAAACTGGATTTTCGTTATGAAATTTAAGATTTAGGTTTTCGGATTAATAGAAGACGTAATATAGTTTTATTGAAGAATTCATATAAAATAATTTAGAATATTATTTTCATTTAATAAACTATTTAGTTTGTTAATGGTATAGCTTGGGTTTTCATAATATTTTAACTTAATTGGTTTTTGAGTTAAACTAGCAGCAACCAAAAAAAAATTTATCGAAGAAGCTTACCTCGAAAATTACCGTACTTTCCTTACTGGCTGCTAAACTTCTTCGTTCTTAATACCAAAAGTCTAAGGAAATATATTTTTGAGGGAAATTTCAAAATTTAACCCCCAGTACATTCAGTAAAGTTGATCAGCTACTTGACTGTAATGAATTACATGCCTATGTGTCATACTGTGTTAGTATTAAGGTAAAGATGCTTCAGTAAAAACATAGAGGTCTAAGTTTTCAAAGTTACAATACATTTGTTACATTTCAATTGGACTATATTTGAATCTATGGCATCACTAAATCTGTATATTATAAGATCGCCCTTAGGCCAAAACGTTCTTCTGCACTTGTTTCATATTGATTTACGTTGGCAACGACCGAAAAAAAATCTTGGTCATGCAAATTCAGAAAAATAATTTTTAGAAGTTTTCATTAATTGAAGCAAATTACATAAAAACTACAGATAAGTTACCTGCTTTGTCCTAGTAATTTTAATTTCCTACATGTTCTTAGTAATTTAAAATTTACTTAAGCGTCTGTGTAAACAGAAATACATAATACAAGTACTACTTCTTCTTGATGAACTGATAATATTGGATAATATTTAATTTTGCTATAAAACACATCAATATTTAAATTTTTTTAAATTATTAAAAATATTGGTGTGTTTCGATGTAAAATTATACAATTACTACTGTCTTTCGATTTTTATGAGGATATCTCTACAATTACCAATACAGTTAAATAGTCTTTACATTAGCTTATCAGACAAAATCAGTAAAGTTGGTCCTACAGGAAATGGTGAAGTAAATACGAACCAACAGACTTGTTTACTATTTATTCATAGGCAGTATAAAAATTATAAAAAATAGACTGATATGATATTATTGTGACTCATTTGGTATGCAAAACCAAAATGTAAACTCCAAAATGTATACACCACGTACACACTAAAAGTTTTCATTAAACGAATTTACAACAATAAAATTATTTCTAACGTAATTGTTTCCTTGTTGACCATGAATAACCCAATCGTACATAGCCTTTTGTGCCTTCAGTTTTTTTAGAAATTCCTCGTTATTTTCGTCGTCCATCATTTCTTGATCTGAAAAAACCTCAGGCTTAGTAATAAAAGACAAGAGTCCTTTCTTAATGTTTATTGCTACCTGTAACGGAATAACCCTGCCGCCTTCATATTAACATTAAAACTTGTTATGTATTTAATATTCCAGAACACTCTGATGGTTGATGTCTATTTCTGAAAGTTGGAGGACTTTTAATTTTGTATGACATTGAAATCCTTTTTTACATATCTGTTATCCACTCCATACATGACCCAGTCATGAGCACGTCTCTCACATTTCATTCTAGGAAAAGGATCTACATCATCATCTTGATCAGAATCTGAAAAGTTCTTTAAGTTATAACAATGAAGTTTAATGTGTTTCGCTTCCGGGTGTCTCACCTAAAGTGAACCATAGCTAACTTTTTTATTATAAATCTGACAAAGAACTTCTTACGGGGCACTTCCCTTAATTTTAAACGTTGCTTTTTGGAGTCACTTCGAAAATTAAAAATATTGCCGCCATTTTCCAATATGGTGGACAACTTTGATTTTTCTTATGGAACACCCTATATTTTAGAATGTTTTTAGATTCTACGCTTAATTTTAGGAACTTTTTATTCTTTATAATTTTTTCCTAAACCCAATGGTTAAGGAGGTATGAACAGTTAAAGCATATTAAAGTTAGATTTTATCGCCACTTAAAATGCATTGTGAAATTGTTGGTAGTCTGAATATCAAAAACGGTTGGGTTTGATAAAAGATAACAAAGAATAAAAGTGCCTAAAAATGTTAGTTTAGTTGAGGTTTAATCATAAAATAATTTTTAGTCGAGATTTAATCATGGAAATGTGTTATTTTGAATATGATTTTACTCCATAAGGAATACATGAGATGGCACAGTTAAAGGAACACAATGCATTTTAAATGGGGAAAAATCAAACTTTAACTGCTCATATCTGCTGAACCATTGGGTTTAGGAAAATATTATAAAGAATAAAAAGTTCCTAAAATTAAGCGTAGAATCTAAAAACGCCCTAAAACATAGGGTGTTCCATAAGAAAAATCAAAGTTGTCCGCCATATTGGAAAATGGCGGCCTTTTTTTAATTTTCGAAGTGACTCCAAAAGGCAGCGTTAAAAATTAAGGGAAGTGCCCCATAAGAAGTACTTTGTCAGATTTATAATAAAAAAGTTAGCTATGGTTCACTTTAGGTGAGACACCCGGTATAATGAATCACAACTTTTTATGCCAATAGCAATTCTATATAGTTTTTCTGTCGGGTAAAAAATGTTGAATCTATCCAATTTTTAAAATTATACATGGCTTGTTATGTATTCTAGATTGCCATGTTTGTTACTCGAAAGCATAAACGATAAATTTTCATGAATTACTTGGTTGGGGACATGCTGATGTACTTTAACGATTTCAATCAGTATTTGATGATAAAATAAGTATTGCTAATTCATACAAATAAGTGAAAAATATTGAAAACCAGCCTTGCAATGGACGATGGAAACGGAAACTCCTGATGTACTTTAACAATTTCAACCAGAATTTGATGATAAAATAAGTATTGCTAATTCATAAAAATAAGTGAAAAATATTGAAAAACCAGCCTTGCAATGGACGATGGAAACAGAAACTCCTGATGTACTTTAACAATTTCAACCAGTATTTGATGATAAAATAAGTATTGCTAATTCATACAAATAAGTGAAAAATATTGAAAAACCAGCCTTGCAATGGACGATGGAAACAGAAACTCGAACATGGTAGATAAATAATATAGTTAATAATCCGATTATATTCCGGATCCACAAAGTTTTCAGTCTACACAAAATTTCGTACATTGTAATGTAATTATTTTTTTCTTTATATTTTCATCCAACTGTAATGTACTGTACTGTATTTCAATATTTGACTGACGAATTGAATGATAGATTCTAAACATTATTTTTATTTGGAAGCGCAACTGTTCAGTTTTGTATATATCTGAGGGTATGTAACACCACAAAAATTTAAATTTTTTAAGTATTGGTTGTTTAAATTGCAATTTATGTACTCGTTTTAATGTTACAGTTCCTGGAATTACATTAGTCTCACTTAGTGGGAATAATATCTTATAGAAGGCGTTTTCGAAAGCGAATAATATTTAACAAATATGAAGTAACATTCATATTTATTCTTTGACTAAAAATAAATTATTTGGTGTAGTAATACCAGTGTATATATTTTAATAAAAACTGGTATTTAGCATGAAAGGTTTACTTGTAACTTCACTGTAATGCTATAAAAATGCTGCTGTTATAAGACATAACTGCTTAAAAGCTCTTCCTCTGAATAATTAAAAATCCCTTCATTTATGGTTGCAAAAAAAGCTTAACATCAAGGGTTTGATTAGTCTTTGAAATTATCATCATTTATTCGTTGGATAGTCATCGTAGAAAATTAAATTGAGCTATACTTGTTTTCAGTTTTGTGTGTGGTTAGTGTTCGTTTTGTTAAATTTTGATGTCTACATCTTGATTACATTTGATACCATATCCCAAGACTATTCTTAAATATTTGATTAGTTGAAACCTTATAAGGATTTTTAACATAATATAAATCAAGCTCATAGTATATTTGGCGCTAAATCTTAAGGCCCACGTCGTCCATAAGGTCAATGATAAAATTAAAATTGGTCTTGGCAAAGGTTATAAGGAGAGATGATACAGTACCGTCAATGTTGCCAATGTACGCTATGTCCAGGCAGTTGCCCTGCAGTTTGCTGTGCTGGGACGGGCGGTCCGCCTCGTTCTTCCACCCTCGTCCCTCATATATCGTGCCGTCCGCACCCACCATGAAACTTCCGGGAACACAACCATGTATTTTATTGAGAATTTGAACTATCGAATAAGATTCTTTGGTTTGAATTCATTCTTGGTAATGGTGAGTTGATGTTTTGATTTTAATTTTTGAAGATATTTGCCGTTACTGATTCGTAAAAACAAGTTTTACGACGTTTATGGATATTTTTTAACGTACGATGAGATTAGATTCTGGATCTCGAAATGTTGAGAAACTTGGTTTTTACTAATCAGTGATGGAAGATGTAAAAAAATCCATATCAATCAGATTTTGTACCATTTTATACGCATTAATTAAAACTTAATCGACTCACCCCCATAACATTTACTACTTGTTCATGACTGTCATAGTCAATATATTTAAAATATTATTCAATAAGAATTGCCAGTTAAGTCAAGTCAGGTCAATAACAGTTTCCTTGCTTGGCATGTTTAAAAACTAATATTGATACTATTGATTAACAGACATTTTATCATATATGTGCTCCATTTATAAGTTCTGTATGAAGGGAGTATAGAAACTTATGTACTTTGTAGCCTGTATATATTGCCAATAGGAAGAAGTTAACACATTTTAAAACCGGATTAATTGTTGACTGGGTATTTATAATAATTAATTTGTTTCCTATCTATATACCTTTAAATCTGTGTCTACAACAAACACCTAACAGTTACATTTAAATTTGGAACATGTTAAAACATGCCTCGTTAATTCCTCAGACTCAGAAACACGTCTATTGCAGAAAAAAGTACCACACACTAACTCTGATTCCAAAAAGTTATTCTATCATTACTTGTACTTAATGTCGGCCAGGCTCTCCTTCTCCATGTGTTGCTGCTGCAGATGCTGCAGAACCTTGAAACACTCGTGTGGCGTGTAGCACTCGTCCGTGCCCGTGTCCGTGAACCGCACGTTGTCCACTGGGTGGTTCAGCTGTCGCATAGGGGGGTCCGGCTTGGCCGGCTGAGCGTTCCATATTTCCCGCGTGCAAAAATTAAACGTGATTTCCTCATTGAGTTCAGGTATTTTCTTCTGAATTTTCTTCATTTTGTCTAATACTTCGTGGTCTTTGTCTGTGTAGGGGTTGTTCCGCAGATCCTCGTCATCTGCAAACACGATGGTTTTAATATTTGTAATTTTTTTTTAATTGATATACAGTAAATGATAAAGATATTTATCCATCAATCAAAATAGATGTAACATATATATCCCTCCATAAATATAACTTTCCACAACCATGAGAGTCATCATCAAGAATTTGTGGTAAGACCAGAGGTTCTTGTTGATGCCATATTATTTATCAGTCAACTATCATTGTTACAATGGACTTGAAGACACTTTCGAGTAGTTTTTGCATGTTTCATAGGAAGTTCACTTAGAATCTATTTTGTATTTATAATTTACTTAGCTCGAAAATAATTTATTCTTACGCCTCTTTCCACTTATCGGAACTAAATATAATTTTGTATGCACATTTATAAAACTCGCCTTTTGGATCGGTAAAAAGACAAATCAGGTTTAAATTAATCAGGTTTAAATTACTCAATTAATATGAGTGGTAATCCTTTTTTCAGGTAACGTGAACTAGTCCAATAATAGTAACGATTTCTTAACGATGAAAAAATAAATAATTAGTAACTAAATTTAAAAAAATTCCTACTACCTAATTGGTCCTTGAACTAGATTATTAGCAATTTAGATCTTAACGGTTTCTTAACTATCAAACTTTGCCATTTTAATAGCAATAAACTTTATTGTTTTATCATTTGATTTTTGATAAAAACAAAAATAACCATGAAGAAGTTTAAACCTTCTCAAAATGAACGATTTCTTGGTGTCGTTATTGTTTACAGTAATACTAATTTACTATAATTTAACAATCGGTTTTGTTAAACAATTCATTTATATTATTATATTTATTTATAACAACTGACCTCCAAACGCCATTTTGTGACAGTTCGCTAGTAATGTTGAGCCAGCAATTCACACTCGACTGCTTATCAAAACCAGACTGATAATGCCATAACATCTAAATAACGATAGTATGTTAGGTAATTCATTTCGAGGTGAGAAATTATAAATAACAAAATGTATAAACATAAATTTCAATATATGTAACTTTTAAGTTTCTTCAAAAACTAATATATATATTTTTAAGTTAACCAATGGTCGTTGACAGTCCTGATGGATACGAAATAGTGTCTTACGTTTTTCTATTCATGTTAAGCTACAAAACCTTTAAATTACTCATTGGAGGTTATATTTTAAGTAAGATTAAAGATATATCACCCACTGTGCCCTGATCAGGTGATTTTGCAGCATATTGACGGTACTGTGTTTCTTACATTAAATCAATAGGAAAAACGATCTCGCCACTACGGTCTCACATGAAAAAGAAATTAAAATTATTTTGTCTATTCATCCCGAACTATTTTGTCTTCTGTTAAATAGCTTGCTTTGTTGTGATATATCTTTTTCACGTTTTAATTTTGTCATCTGGCTCAGTACAAAAGTAAATATAAATTGTTTAGGGTAATGTATTATTTATGAGTAAACTAATAATATATATATATAAAGTTATTTATAGATTTGTTGTTCAGCACATATTTACATTTATTGTATCTTTAACTTAATATTCTCAATAAAATTTTTATTCCAGAGAAAATATGTTATTTGGTTAACTATCATGACAGACAGATGTAAACTATTTCACCACTCATTACTAAAAACTTAAATCTTTATTAATATACATATAAATAGAAGGATCAAGTGTTAAACGTACTTCAGAGCAACTGTGAGATTCAATGTTATTGTTTGATTGCATTGGCGTAAGGAAAGGGAATTGGGTGAATTAGTTTTTGGACTGTTATTGACTATTAAAAAACAGGTCAATTAGTGTGTTTTTTAAAAATATTTTTTGTATTTCATACCATTTCTAAACGAAATATTGAATTCGTTTAATTCATAAAAACAACTAACTTATAGTACGCTAAACACATATTTTATTGATATATTTATAAAGGTTGGCTAGAGGTATATGTATTTCATTGTATCATAAAGTGTGATACAGCCAAATAGCAACTGTGTTTAATGTCAAATCCTTCCTCATTATTAGTTATTGAAACTTAGTTAGTTGTGATTAATTAATTATAGAAAATTTAACTTTTTTATTAGCCTTATTGAAAAAAATCAATAACATTTAACATGGGTTTTTCTTAATATGTCTTTAAAATTACTTAACTTTATTAGGGGCTTTAGCACAAAACCATACATGGCCACACCTTATGGGTACAGATTTATTTACCTTTCGCCCTGAAATGGGGTTGAATAGGGAAGAAGTCGTGAATATAACCTATAGGCGCATTTTTATATCTTGAAGGTGTGTTAAGTTTACCTATTTGTTATAAAGTCAGATGAATGTAGGCGAACATTGTTAGTTCCGTATAAATAAAATACAAAATCCACTTTTCCACCAACATTAGGTAAAGTCTTTCTTTCCAAGGAATACCACACGGAGACTATTTCACGAATCTATAGGGATTCTTTCTTGCCAAGGGAATATTACATGGGAATTATTTCAGGTTCCATAGGTAAAGTCTTTTTGCCGGGGGAATTCCACACGGGAATTATTTCAGGTTACATAAGTAAAGTCTTTCTTGCAGAGGAAATACCACACAGGAATTCTATCAGGATCCATGGGTAAAGTCTTTATTGCCGTAGACATACCTCACGGGAATTGTTTAAGATCTATAGGTAAAGTCTTTCTCCGGAGGAAATACCACACAGGAATGTTTCAGCATCCATGGGTAAAGTCTTTGTTGCCAAGGGAAAACCAAAGGGGAATTACTTCTTCAGACAACATATTCTTTTCTTTCATTCTAAAGTACAGTGTTATAGCTGCCCTCTCAGCCTTCATCGGCAGCGGTGCTCTCTCTGAAACAAACGAAAGTACCTAATAACATTCTTGTTAAGATAATATTTCACTTATCGCAAAAACAAACTCCGATTTTTGTTCAAACATTATTTGAAGAACAACGTTGCAGGTATATAAAGTACGCTTACTGAAACAATTTCCACAATTGTGATGACGTATTTTTATATTTACTTTTTGATTGTTTGGTAAAATTAAATTTGTTA
Organism: Flexamia atlantica; assembly: GCA_035578135.1. Classification (NCBI taxonomy): domain Eukaryota; kingdom Metazoa; phylum Arthropoda; class Insecta; order Hemiptera; family Cicadellidae; genus Flexamia; species Flexamia atlantica. Next base: position 17,324,009 of record JAQJVK010000003.1, on the reverse strand, counting down.
TGGGCTTGCAAATAAATTTTACTTTGATATATACAGGTCATTAAGTAGCAAGAGGCAAGAGGAACAAACTTTACCGCATAATTCCTTACTTAAGATTAGAAAATTGTGATTAGAACATGGGTCTGGAAATCATTTGTTATGAAGATACAGAAATTGTTTTCCAGTTTATGTATTGCACTTTTGAACTATAGACAGAAGCAGTGAGTGATATTATGAATGATTTCTGATTAAATCGAGTTTGAGCAAAAAAATATAATTCAAATTTTTTTTCAAAATGTTTGAAGTTTTAACGTTTGAGGTTTTTCTGCCTATAATATCATAGACGTTTAGTTAAATGGGCTCAGAATTCATCATAAAATGTTGAATTTAATGTAGAAAAATAAAATACATATTTGATGTCGAAACGCAAAATATTTCATCACTTCCAAGTTTTAAAAATCAACAATCACTAGCCAAGTCAAAGACCCCTTCACCTTGGAATATTATCAACTCCTTTTCGCTAAATTGCATTTTTCCTCGAAAACTATGAACTCAAAAAAAATCACTGTGTAGTCTACAGCGGGGAATTTCATTCCATTAAATAACATATCAGAATGGTATATATTTCCAACATGACGAAAGTGGTGTTATGTTATGCAACAATATAAAAGCAAAACATCCTTACTTGCATAGTTCCCAAAGAAACAAATGTTTAGAAAATTGTGTTTCCATACTTCAAGATGTTTGACAGGGTCGTAGGCGTCGTGCTTCCACCCTCTGCACTCGTAGACCACTCCGTCTGGGGCGATCAAAAAGCTGAAATCATAATGTTTGTAGCTCGTAAGTTGAATATTTAAATAATTTAATACATTTCCCTTTTTACTTTCCTAAGCGATAAAAGTTTTTATTTTGTTCATGAGTAATTCCATTCGTTTTGCATTTTTTCTTTTTGTATTAATCATATTTTGCTAAATTGTAAAAAATTAAGATTCCATTTATAAAGTTCACAAACATACGTGAAATCTATAGTTATTACGACGTTAGACAAATCTTTCTGAAAAAAGCCATTGCTTGCTTTGGCTAGCACACAAAATTATTAATTTGAATTTATTTAGTCAGGAATAGTATGGTTTTAAGTGTTTAAAAAAATCTTTATCGATAAAAATACAAACCTGGCGTATTTTTCTTGAGTCGTGCGAATCGTTCAGCAATTCTCACGACTCAACCAGTTCAGTTCACGTTCAGCGTTCAGTTCACGCCAAACTAAAGTTATTGGCGTGAACTGAACGCCTAGAGGACACAAAAGCATATGCAAAACATCCAACTGGTCTGACCTGTCTAACAGCTGGAAATGTAATAAATTTTCATTACTAATTGAAACAATTTAGAGTAATTGTTCATTAAAACCTTTAAATGCTTTTTTATAATCCTACGAGATTTTTTCTGATTATTCCAATGGAGAAGGCCAAGCTCAAGATATAAAATGCCAAGTATACTTTTTACTTACTTGAACTTAATATCCGGCAAATTGAGCTCTTCCATATGTTGCTTTTGCATTTTTTGCAATAGCGGGATGCATTCTTCCCTGTTTTTGCACATTATATCTGAGCCCGTATATTGGAAGCGGACAAAACGTATAGGGTAATGTATGTCCTCTGTTGATTTTGGAGGTAAAGCTCCCCATTCTTCCCTTGATACCTCTTCCAAAAATTCATCACTCATGTTGCTAGTGCTGCGGTAATCCTGCAAAAGGTATCACCCTGAAATATTTTTCATTCAAATATATTAGGTACATAAATTCTTTTTAAATATACTGCATTTTAAACAGTTTTTTGGGTCTGTTACATGGTTAGGGAAACATTTTCTTCGACACAAGATATTATATCGTTTTTACAGTTCAAGTTTTGAGGCTAAATTAAGTGATACATTCAAACGCCTTGTTAAAGATGACAAGAAAAATAGGGACAAGTCTAGTAAATTCGGCCTACCATAAAATAAAAAAATCCTAAATCCTGTTTAAATAGCCTTCATCACAATCATTAAAATATAAATAGTCTTAATTATGGTGTATTATTGGATAAAGCTATTTCGATAATTCAAAGGATATTTTTGATATTCAGGCTTTTATAGCGCAAGGTATCTAACAGTTAAGATACGTATCTATACATGTCTAAATTATTTTGGCTACAAATTATCATTCCTTTATGTAAAATATATTTTAATTATTGATGCTGGCTTCAGATATCAGGCCCAATGTGCAATTTTAAAACAGTTTATTGTTTTAATAATAGTACTAAAATGCAAACATAATTTGCACATAGAGGAAACCGTCAAGAAAATAACATACCGGTAACCCTCTTCATGTATATTAATTCTGACCAAAAAATTATCTTAGACTTACCTGTCAATTCTTAATATGAGTTACTTTTCACAAATTCTGAGCCGAAATTTCATTCTGAATACTAATATTCACTACAACTGTCATCACCACAACTGTCATTAAACCACAACATTTTGCCATGAAGCGTCAGAAAACGGTGGCATTATACTATGAAACCACTCAGCAAGATACAATTAACGTTCTTCAAATTGCACACTTTAGATAAACACGTCATTTATGTTTAGATACGGCTTATTATTTGTATAAAAACAGTGGTAGAACAATCTTAATTGACAAATACCAATAATGATATACTATACTTTCATTTTGATACTAAATTATACATCAAGTTATTGCCAATGAATTATTCTTTCATAATCAGTATTAAAAAAATATATTTCTCTTATGTATGATTGGTAACTACTAAGATACAAAAGCTTAAAACATCCCAAAATTAGCAAGATACCAATAAAATACGGTTTATTTAAATGAGACTCCTGCCAAAAACAAGGTCTCACTCACTTCTTTCCTAATCTTAGAAGTTAAAAAGCAAACCCAAACAGTTGTGCTACTGCGTTTTTCTTCAATAGTTTATCCTGGATGAAATATATTATAAAATAAGAGCTGTTATATTAAATAATAGGATATTATACCGATACCATCAACTGTTATATTAAACTGAAGCTGTTATATTTCTGAAGAAGATAACTGTTATATTAAATAAGCAATTATATTAAAACTGGATTTTTGCTACTTTTTAACGTATTTTTGATTGTTTACTGCAATATACTGTAAAAAAATTGTTAATAGTTTATTCCAGTTTATACGTTGTAGTTGGAAACACGCCTGAACTTTGTTTTCTCAAACGTGACTGTTTAAAAACATGATTATCAAGCAGTAAAGTGTTTTTTAACATGCGTAAAAGGTCTCAAAACTTTTCGTCGCTTTAAAGAAAATCTGAATGATCATGAACTGGAAATAATGGGAGTCTAGACTTGGTTTATTTTATACAATCATAATTCATTTAAGAATACATTTTTCCTTCTGAAGTTAATTTCACTCAATAAGGTTGTGGAAATCTTTCATTTCCACACGTTGTTGATAAATTGTTGTTTCCCATAAATTAAACTTATGCGAAGTCATAGAATAAAGAAAGTAACAAGTACCGCTCGTTCATTTTATATCTTTTCTAAAAACTTTATTTATGGTCAGCTGACGCAAGCTCACTTGAACTTATCGCCTTTCTCATCTTTGGTTACCTGAGTTACGGTGATTGCAAGCTATAAAGTGAAACGAATTCCTTCTGAAAACCAAACACTATTAATTCTAAATTTTGTCTCTCGAATTTCCATACTCTTCACAAAATTTACAATTTTACTTCAATTACTTAATTGTAGATAGCATGTGAATTAGTCTGTTAATGTTAGGAAGTTAATATAACCGTAAGGTCTTCAAAATTTGTTTATGTACATATTCAACATTTCATGTAAATATTTCAATGACCATAAATACATTAAAAAGAAAGGTGTTGCATCTAAAATATTTGAATAGAGTTAAAATAATGAACGTAAACTATTAACTTACTATCACTTTGTGCTAAATATTAATGTACCGAATTTTAATTAGAGATCTATAATACATAAATCTACTTATACTTGTGTTATGAATACTATACATTAACACAAGAACTTCTAAGACTACTTCCTCATTGTAATTACTGACCATTTGGTTAATAATTTCACTGCCCCTTCTCCTTCGGGGACACTTAAAAGAGGTATCAAAACAATCCCATTATAAGTTAAGTCGTACTTTATTTTGAAAGTTTTTGAAAAATAAATTAAAAGTACACAATTGTATAGTTATTATGATTATCTTACGAAAAACTCTCTAAAGGCATTGAAAATTTAAATGTAATCATTGGAAGAACAACACTACGAGTACATTGTACACCGTGATGGTTTGGGCAAAACAGCCAATTCAATTATTCGAATTACCACTCCAATATAAATGTGTGCTGAATCAGTAACCAATAGGGTCTTTGATCCGTGGTCGGGGAGCGGACAGTATTTACCACTCTATTGCGGATCAAGGGTAAAACATCTCTTTCTGCCTCGGTCAAGTCAACCCAAAGCAAATATGTGCAGGTTTCCCAATGATTAAAATATTTCAATCCCTTTTCAAAAACCTTTGTAGAGTAGAAAGAAAAAAAACGGACCTCAAATGCATGTAGTTTGAAAATTGAAATAAAGTTTGATTCGATGTAATACCAGATGATTTACAAGGATCAATAAAGAACTAAGAAAGAGGGTTTTATGCCAATATGCGTAAAATAGGTTATGATTCCTGAATGTTCATTTTAATCACTCTAATCACCCAAAGACGATGAAAAGTTTCAATGTATCTCATTCTGTTCATCACATTATATTCTCAAGTTTTAAGTAAATTTACAGTTAGACAAATATAGTTTTTTTAAGTTGGTGCCTGATGGAACAAAATTAATTATTTATATTTTCCCTTTGATTATAAACATCATTTTCTCTCCAAATTAGGTCATACTGAAATCTCTTTTAAACATCCATGCCAATATCAACATTTGAGTAAGTCAGTCAATTATTAAAAATGGAAACCTTCTAAGCATTAGAACCATTTACGGTTTTTAGGTGTTTTAAGGTTTAAAAATGTTCATGTAATTTTGTTAATGTGTATATGTATATACGTGTTTAATTATACCTCCACTATTTTTCTCCAAAGATAATTGTCTCCAATTTCAAAAAATTTAAGTCCGTCGACTGCCACACCCACTAAAGAATGCCAAATCGTCCAATAAAGCAGTCGGGTAAAATTACAGTTCAGAAGTAGTCAAAGAATGAAATACTGGCGCACGCCGACTGGCCAGCTGGACCGAGGGTAGTTATTCACTTGTCCGGGGCAATAAATATGCCTGGTTAGGGCAATCATGGTAACGAGAATAATGAAATAAGTACCGGGTGGCGCTGTAATTGATCTAGCGGAGGTGTCGGAGCGGCAAGGGCACTCAAAGATAGACCGCACACTGGGAATGCCTTGTCTTTCGTGATAATTGCAGTTAATGTCGAAACAAAAGTATGTTTCGACCTTTTCAGTAAATTCACTACCACTCCTTTTTATTGTAATCCGTTCATTCTCTACTAGAAACTTAATTTTTTGGGGAACTATTGTTATAAGACTTAAATTTAAATACCCCCCGTTGCAGCAGACCTGCATACTCAGCGAATTTCAAATGCAAAACAACATATTTCAATCCAACATAGCAAGATTTGACATGTTTTGGTAAGCTGCATAAGAATAACATGGGGAATGAGTATGCAGGTTTGCTGCTACAGGAATATTAAAACTGGGTGGTTTTAATTCAATATTTAGTATATCTGAACTAGAAGAAGCTATTTACCGAGTTTTAACAAGATATGTTGAGATATAACCGAGATATAGAATTTATTTTATTTCCCATAAGGTTAACATTGGGACAACGTACTGTGTTTACCACTTTCAATATCTCGGTAACCAATGGACATAGAGCAGTGATTCAAAATACTAAATTGTTTGTTTTTTTTTTAGCTGAATTCAATGGTGCCCACATTCAGATAAATTCGATAAATTTTATTTTTCTATGTGAAAAACTCAAAAAACCCATTTTTGTGGGGGTTTATCCCCCTTTACCCCTCCCTTTCCGGTGGTCCGATCGGGCTGGTTCACGAACTCGTCCAATTGATTACCACTCTACATGTCCGTACCAAATTTCATAAAGATCGGACCATTTTTGCGGCGTGCTAACAGACACGTAGATATATATATTATTTTAGTTAACATTATTAAGTTAAGAAACAAAGTACCCTTTTTTGAAACATTTTTTATATATAAATTCGAACAAATAGTGTTTTTTGCTTCTGGGGGCCCCAAAACGAAAAGTAATAGTAATCCCGAGCTTAGGTCTTACCATGAGACCTACGGTAATAGCTTCTTCCCTATAGGGGAAATTCGCTAAAATGCAGATTTCACACTTTTTACGTGAAACATTTTTTGCTACGGTATCTTTCCCCACGATCTATCATTTTCTATATCGTAAAGTTTAACTTGAAGTAGGTAATCGTGCGAAAATATTATAGATAAAAGTAGTAGGAGGTTACTTAAGTTTAGAAAAGGAAAAGCGTCACCGTGTAGGGTGTGCAGCGATCCGTGTGTTGTTAATGTGATTTCAACCTAACCTAACCTAACAAAACCTAACTTAAATAATGCTAATTATTATAAAACAATGCACAACTGTCTCCACTTCAAGTGAGGTTGTAAAATATCGGAAATATTAGATCGTGGGAGGGATATATCAAACAATTAATATATAAGATATAATGCCAGTGATAACAGATTTATAGCGGTTAAGAAATACCACAGTGGACGTAAAATGATTGAACAACAGTTTTTGAGCAATGGACCAATTACCAAGCGGTAGCGAACTAACGGAAACCAAACAAGTAGTGGTAGTGAATTAATGGAAAAGGTCCATAATATAAATATATATCTGAGTATATGTATATTGCACGCCTTAAAACCCCTTTGATATAGTGGGATTATATAAGAACTGACAAAATATATGGTAATCAGCCTAAATTTATTGAAGAGACTCAAAGTTGATGTTGCCAGTATATGTACGGATACCAGATACAGCAATGAAATTAATCATAGGTGGAGTTATTGGTTCCATGCTAGTCAGGAAAAATTTAAGTCCTCAATAAGATAGATTAGAATTGAAAGAAAAATGGGAAGGGATGTGAAATGGGTATGATGCATGTACAAGGTGCCCTCAAGATGGTTCACATTTTTGTTCAAAGTGGTTAAAGGCTTTTCGCCTTTAATCCATCCACATTTTTCTCTCTGTCTCTCTCTTCATAAACCTCATCGAGGGCTGATGCTGCTCGGATAAAGTTAAGGGAAGCTTCCAGTTCTTCTAACTATAAAAAGTACGAAAATTGGACTGAAGCGTATTTATGGTAATCCAGTTGTAACTTGGAACTCGAAATTTAATACCTTAATAAACAGAAAAAGTAAACGAATTTTGAAATCTACCCAGATGTTAAGAGAACATGAAAAAATTGCCGTCTAAAATGAAAAAGAACTAAATTTTTATCTTGAATGTTAAAAAAATGAATAACTTAAAATCCATACAATGCTGAATGTAACATGAAAAACTTCCAGAACGAAGAAAATCCTGTAGAGGTCAGGTATTCGTTGGGAATGCGAAGCATTTCGAGTATTAAACTCAGCCCATACGCGGTTTGGGGTGAACACCGAGGCTAAACGGTGATTTTGTTTTGACTTTGATCTGAAAGGGAATGACAGATAATTACCACTGAGAGGGCAGGTTCAAAGGACGGGTTTTTTCCCTGACTCTGCACGTTTATTTTAATGGAAAGATTGAATTAAGTTGATTTAATTGAAACGTGGAATACGTAATTTATAAAGAAATTGATCGAGATTTATAAAATTTTCATAAATTTGTTGTCGATTTTGATGAATGGATTTTGATGGCTTGAGCGTCTTTTAAAGTCTTGTAAATAAGTCAATTTCAAAAAACGATGGAAAATAGGTTCCTCATACCGTTATGATATTTTAAGTTTTGTTTGGTTGAAAACTGAAAATGCTAGATGAAAAGATTAAATCGTGTAAATAACATATTTAGGAATTATCTTTTTAGGAATGTTTGAAGGATGTATAATTTACTACATACTACGTAAATATTACATTGAGTTATATTATTTTTCCTCTGTATAAAAGAACCATGATATTCAAATTTGTTAGTTCCAGCCAAAAAAAAAAAAAAACAGAGAAAAAAAGAAGAGTCACCTTCTATAATATTGTGTGGAATTCGTCTGGTGGAACGTTTACGTATTTGCAAAATATTCCCCTTCTGGTATAAGATTCATCAAAATTCCACCCCACGCCGCTGATGAAATACAAAAGCCATGGGGGGTAAGGGCCGCACTGTCGCACGCGTGCAGGGAAAATTAATCCTGTTTAGTGGTTATAAACTGTGTAATGGATGATCATTAACGCTCAAGTATTTCTCGCCTTCCTCTTATACTGAAGGAGTTAATGCTTTAAACATCTGTTTCAAAAAGACTGCCTTTTTGAAAAAAAATTGATTTTTGATTTGGTTTTTACTGATTTTGGGCTAAGCGAAAGTTGATATTTTGAATAAAAACTTCGCATGTACCTTTTAAGTCTTTGTGAAGAGAGATCATGAATTGAATGACAGCTCTTCTTCCTTTAAGCATAGTGGAAAATTAGTGTAACTTTCGTGTACAGCACTCTAATAATGTAGGCTTTTTGTACAACTGAAATCGGTAAAACGCTACAGCATATACATTCGTAATGATGATGTTATTTTTTGATTCGGATTAAGTTACTGTTGAGTTTAATTTTCGACTTAATTTCTACAAGTAATGTAAGATTACAGTATACGTAGAATTTCATACAATATGTATAATGTATTTGTGTGCAATACTATGGAATAAATAATGATAATTGCTTCGTATTTTATTATACTGATGATTCCACATGATATTGTTTCCGTGTCAGTGTGGAATAAAAGCACATAGCAATAAAGCATTCGGTTTGTTGGGACTGGAAGATTGTAAGCTTTATAAAAATACAGGTTTTGATTCTGATTCTGATAATTCAGTAGATAATGATTAAAATAGAGCTTCGTTTGAAATCAATAAAATGGAGAAAAATATTGAAAGTTTTAAAAATATATTGAGGGGTATATAAATGATTTTCATTACAATTTTGTAGGTATGTAATAAGAATTTGAATAAAAAAGATTTGAAATAAGTACTTGAATAAAAATAATCACGCGTTACGAAACAACAGTTTTAATTCATGGATTAAATTTTAAGTGTTGACTTATACTCGAATTTCAGTAAATTATAATATTTTTATATGTTTAAGAAAAAATGTTATTCTTACAATACATTCCTAAGTACCGCATTTTTATATATATTTCAATGTAAAAACGTCTTTAAGTGTAAAAAGAACAATCTAGAATACTAATCAGGTATTTTTGTTAAAGGCCAATAAACATTTGACAGACTGATGGACTCAATCAGCCTAATGGACAGCGGGCAGTGTCGAGAACAGGCTGTACATTAGCATAGGTCCGTCCTGTCTTGTACCAACAGCTGATCGCCCGTAATTAGAACAGCTGATCTGTGGCCGCTCGATTGTCTGGTTTATTGCGTCTGCCCAGGTGAAAAACGAGACAGTTTAAACAACTTCCTTGTCCTTGTTTTTTTAAATTTATTTTGTTTTTTTGGACTACTTTTACATTTTGACATTTTGTAGCGTTAATGGTCGGATTTAGAGGGACAGATAGCACACAGGAAATTTGGAGGGAGGCTGGTTTTAAATGCCAATAAAGGTTCTGTGACTAATTCTATATTTGTTGATGTCAAATAAATGACTTAATAGGGACGACTATCATAAGCCACAAACGCAGTGGATACCTGTGGTACGAGGGGAATTTTAATATTTTTTACTAAAATATTTAAGACAAATTCAGACAAAATTAACATGGGTAAATTATTTGTATGGTATAATTTAATATTTTTATAAGATATATATGCACTTGGTTAACAAGAGGACTGTTACGTTTTCCTTCTGACAACAAAGTAATGAAATGGAAATCTTTAAATAGTATAGCTAATGAAAAAAGGTAGATCATGGTTTGTGTGTTAATATATAAGGATAATTATCAGGAAGTCAAGTAATATTTATAATATGTCAAGAAATAAGGCTGGAATAAAAACATATTCCATATACAGTTCTCAGATTAAACATGCTATTACAAGATTACCCGGTTTTTTCAAAGTAACCATGCCCAGATGCACTTATTAAAGTAGAGTACTTTGTTGATTGTATAACTTCTTATATTTCACCAAATTTAAACTTTCCAGAGTGAGAAATTCTACACCACAGAAAAATATATCAATGTTCAGAGATTGTAAATAATGCCCATCGTTTTAAAGAAACAGAAGACGTCTATCGGGGCGGCATCTACCGTCTGTTTTACATAATTATGCTCAAAATTTCACTTCCGCGAGCCAGCTGGCCGCCGCCACTTCCGGCTGGATCCTGTCACATAATCTATGTAAACAGCTGACCGCCCTTCCATACTATCTACCTCAATTACCACTTCCGGTGAGTGTAAATTGAATTGTTCAATTTGCCGTTGGAATACATAATGATCACTAAAAGGTGAAATTCAATTTAGATAAGGGTTTCACGGTCAATAAGCACCTTAATAGACTTTTAAAGTGGAAATGATTTTAGAGTTTAGATTCACTTAAAAATTAAAATATGAAATGTATAGTTTTTAGAAAACTAAATAATTTAGATGAGGTAAAACATAAAAAAGGTAAAATATAAAATGAATAAAATAATGCTAAAAATAGCAAGCCAAAAACCACATACATTATTAACAAAATGGATTTTTAAATTTGCGTTACTAATATATTTTCTGTTGTGTTATTTTTATTGACTCTTAGCTTAACAAATAGTGGTTCATAGTAGCAAGATGGTGTGTTGATTTCTTTAGTTTAATGACGATTATTTTGTAATTTTATGCTTTACGTTTTTTTATTTTATTTACTCGGGTTTAATAACAATATTTTTTAGTTTATTTACTTATTAGAAAAAATAAATATAAATGTAAAAGGCTGCGTATTGATTTTGAGGAAAAATTACAATCTAATAGGTACGGATTATCAAGACACATTGTAGAATGGAATACAAGTTTATTCATTCAAGTTATATCGTTTTGAATCAACAAACTAATAACCCAACTAGTCTCGACTCTCGAATTATTTAATAAGGTCTTTCTCCATTTAAAATTTATCACAGTCTTAAAACAGGACATTCCTCGGAATGACGTCAAGTTTATTTTTGAAGTTTACAACGTAGTAAAACCGCCCTAAAAACGTCCTAAAACTGTCAAACGGGTACGACGTCGGCCGATCCGGCCGGTTATTAGCCGCGATTGATTACAGTGATTCCCTCAACGACTGAGGTACAAGACAAGAAGTGTGACAGCGCCCCCACGCCATCTATTAGCAGCGCAACAAACTAGACTGCGATAATGTTAATTAGTGTCTGGAAGCACGAGTGACAAGGACATATGTGGGCGCTGGAACGAACCGATTTTTGGAGATACTGTTCCGGAATCTTATTATTCTGGGAGGAGGTGGTCTTAAGTAGGGGATTTTAAAGGGATTTGCTATAATTTCCGTTTAGGAGGGATATACGTTTGGGGAAATAAGCATGTATTTACAATAAGATATTTTAGACAGTTTTTTGCCGAAGTAGACATTCAAACCACAACAACCCCTCAAAAATAAAGTAACTAAGATGATGTTTTTTTTGGCTAAAGAAATAAATAAAGGGGTGGTGGTTGGCTATAGGTCGAGGATAGTAATAAATAGATAATTTAAAACTGTACTTGGCTATAGATTTTTAGAGAGGTATAAACTGTGGTTTTTTGATCGAGACTGAAGTAGTCCTGCCATTTTGGGAATGCGCATCCTTTTATAACCAATAGCCAATAGTGACCTTAAAAACGAAAATTAAAAATAATTATATTTCAGCGTCCTATGCATCTGTTTGTTCAGCTAACAATACCTCTTCCATACATTTAAAAGTTCCCAAAATACACAGTCGGAAGAAGCGCGGGTTGTAACTTATTTACCGACAAAACTTACTGTCTTCGAAATAACTTCTCTTTACGACCACACACAACCCTTTACAAACAATCGTTTTCAAGATATTTAGTTTTGATAGCATTGCTAGTAAAACTATTTTAAATTTACTAAAAAGAAGCATGTAACTTCCACAAATATTAAGAATAAAGGCCCCCACAGATATTAAGGAATAAGAGTGTTTGTATGATTAAATATTAAGTCCTTTTTTAGCCTTTCCTGTGATTTTCTTTTCTACTGTGTATACTGTAATCTAACTATAAAATTTATTAAAATAACGTACTCTACAAAATGAAACTAAGTAAACAAATTCGATTGATAAAACCTGCCAATCATTAAAACATGGTTAAAATACGTATATTAGCCATATTATTAGGCGTTGTGGCGTGGCTTACAGATAATTGAAACCTTCAGTATGATCCCCTACAATTATAATTAACTTTGTGGTTAGCTTCATATCTGTATCGGATGGTCTATATTGACCGTGGGATCATATTTTCTATATAGCAACAACAGCGTTCATTTTGAAGCAGATAATCAAATGGGCGCTAACTTTGTGATCCACCTTAAATCATGCAAATGGTCAACCTCAATAGCTTCCATTACTTTTTTTCTATGTGGCATGGGTGTGACAATCGTAATTCAAAGGTATTGTTATTTTCAAAGTCTATAAAACACACTTCAAATAATCATTTTAATAAGGCTACTGCATAGATCTTATTTATTTCATAACCGTGATTGGTCGAAATTAAATAGCACTTAAATTTAAGCCACTTTAATTTAATTTTTGAATGAAATATTTATATCGGGAAGCATGAAAATCAATTAAAGATAGAGCTGAAATATATTATATACGTGAGAGAAATAAAACTTATAAATCAGTCAATAAATAAATAAATTGTAATGTATTTTACTTTTCAAACCACTAACTCTTTGATAGGATTTGCAACAGGCCGCCTTTCATTCTCGACAACTTAAAGAACTAAACAAATCACTATTAGCTACATAGTTAAGAATTCGCCTCGAAAAGCGACATATTTTTGGTTTTTATCTTACTCTCGCATTTAATATTATATATTTTGAATAAGCAGTTAACTTTATTATGACTTGAAAACTATTTCATCAAAACGTAAACATGCTTTAACGTAATTGCACATTTACATTCTAAATTTAAATTTGTTTAATACAAAAAAAGTAGCAAAAATTGAAAGTTAAATTGAAATTTCCCATTAAAGAAGAGTCTCCAGGCATGCATGACTACCAGCTTCTCCTTTAAGACCAGCGTTAACTTTGAAATTCAATGAAACCTCAACTGCTACATCAAAATTATTGTTTTACAGCTTATTTGAAAGTGAAAGAATTGATTAGAAATTTGAGGAAACAAAATTTTATCATCACGATAAGTAAACTTTCAAACATTTACGTTTACAAAAATATATATTATTTTTAACTAAACTGTATTTTTTAAATATTACATTTACATTCACTAGAATAACTTGATAATATTTTGCTCCTTCAAACGAGCTATAAATCATTGATTTGATCGAGTAGTTGAGGCTGACCGAATTCAAAAGTTAGCTTTAGGCTTTTGAGAGAAGTAGGCAGAATCCGTCGATAATGGAACCCATGCTCAAAGATTGTGCTTTCAAAATAATAAAATGGACTTGGCTAATCAGTTGGAACAACCGACTTCCTCCATATCGCGTGAGCAGGAGCAGGGCGGAGGTACCCTAGCCATGCCTGGAGCTTGGAGCCAGTAGGCTGGAAAACCCAATGAGCGTCTCCACCTATCGGCTATGACACGACATGACATCGGCACATCCGGTGTCGCGTGGAGGCTACTGACACCTCATCTGCCTCCGCCGACGCTGCGGTTAGGGGGCAGGTATTTTTTAAAAGGGGATATATCGCTCTTCCGATGTTTTTGAACGAATAATATCGATACATAAAGTTCATTTTTATATCGGGGGGGGGGGGGGGTCGACATTTCTGATACATCGAAAGAATCTATGTTTTCTCAAAAAAATGTTTGCAGGAAAAAGAGATAACTTTAAAGTTTTGTATAGGTATAAAACTATTACCGTTGTTTTATAACAAGAGACGGAACTTAGGATTTCTATAAATCTCTAGAGGGAAGATTTCTGCTCTTTACAACCCTCCATTACGTTTTCACCGAATGAAAACAAGGCAAAATAATACAGGATGTTTCTTTTAACGCAACCCAAAACTTTATTTCATTAGTGAAGGATTATTCTTCCACAGGATTCCCGGTTTTGGCCCCATTACATTATTTTCTATGTGGATGGATAAAAATTAAGGCCTACGAAAACAATTCACAGGATATTGTGCAGCTCAAAAAAATCATTAAAACTTTAATGCAAAAAATTTTAAGAGGTACCTTGCAATACGTGATCAGGAATTTGATGGAGAGAGCACAACTTTGTACAAATGCCAATGGCGGATTTTTTAAACACATTATTTCAATTAAGTGTGATGAAACCTTAATAATAGGTTGTATAAAATGTAAAAACTAGCAATACAATAAACAATTTATATTTTCATGTGCGTTATTCACTCTTAATAATGGGTTGTGTTAAAAAAAAACAATCTATCGCTTTTTACGAGAAATCGCCATTTCAAGTAACAGTTTTAAGTTTAAATGTTATGAGTATCGTAACGAATACATCGATACTTCCGTAATATCCATATCATTTAGCCTTCCCTAACATAGAGGTGGAGGAGACAGGAACGGAACAAAGATACATGGTTTCTGGAGTTCTTAAACTATACAAGCTGAACATCCTTTTCGGTGAGATTAAATGGCAGTTTAAAAAATCTGTACTCGTACTAAAATGCTAATGTAAAATGGCTATACACTAATAAAATTACAAAACCAAATGTTGAGAAACTCTTTTCTAAATATAATAAGAAGTATCAGAAATATATGCATTATCTTTCCTTCGCCTATTTTTTTACAAAACCAAATATTTAATACTAACATTCAATATTCGAAAAACGTTTTAAAATAAACAAAACACACACAAATTAAATCAAAGGGAAATAAGATTTTTTGGGGTTACTGTGCTATTTTATTTTTATCGTTAAGTACTTACAATTCACAACAATATATCATGAATAACATCCGAATAAAACCTACTAAAGATCCTGAATTGGTCAAAATAATTCAACAGCTTTAAAATCGATATTTCACTATCACAAAGGCGAACAGAACATCGCGCCGTGTAAATAAACTGTCCTCAGTAAATGTTAAATTACATTTAAATGAGTTTATTACGTAGCGTGCAAATATTGCGGGGAGTGGGGCCAGTGGATAACAGTGATACATCAATCCGCTCGCGGGGAATCTGACAGAGTATTGCCTTATCTGGGGGAAATTAACATATTGAAACGCCCCACGAGGGGGCCGGACACAGGGTTTGATTAGGGTTGAATATACAGTTTTGGCCAAAGTATGCAAACGTGCTTGTATGATTTCTACGTTAAAGTGAACGTTCACCTGAAATATGTAAGCAAAAAAACTCCAGTGAGCTCGGTGTCGAATATCCGTTATTTCGCGACCATTTCAAAAAATGTGACTAACAAGAATATTAAAACAATATTATTAAACTTAGCAGATGCACCTCAACTATTTCATCTCAAAGTAAAATTTAGCCCTGTACTTGGAGGGGTTACGTTGCATACTAACGTCATAATTATATCTAACGTCGCCAATTTGTTCCTTGAACTGCCACATAATAAACTAAAAATTAATCGAAGTACTTACCAGATACATTTCAGCTATTAAATCTTAAAGAAAAATTTAGCCTTAGTACTTGGAGGGGTTACGTTGCATATTAACGTCTTAATAATGTCTAACGTCACAAATGGTTCCCCAAATGGTTCCACAAATGGTTAATTGATTCAGTATTAGAATAATACTGAATCAATGTTATATTAAACTTAAAATATAGTCATGATTTTGGTGAACTATGACCTCAAACACTTCTCAACCTCTCTGGTCAAATAAAAGAACTGCAGTTTTCCACACACTCATATAAGGCTTGCAATATTAATTTTTCTAAAACCAAACAAAACTATGAGGATTTATCTTCATTTCTGAACATCCTAAGAGGTTAGTAGTTAGATAAAAAGGTAGATTCACGTGTCGTGTAATCAGAATTCCTCAGATACAAATGTAACTTTTGATTAGACCTTTTCATTTCACACAGTCCTTCAAATACAAAAGTAAATAATCCAAGTGTAAGTAAATAAACACATATTTCAAATTCACATTTGTTTACATGTCAACATATGGGTATGATTTGAATTAGTTCTCAAGTTACTCTACCAGAATGCATACATGGTCAAGTAACTTAAAGGCCAGTGGGAGAGAGCCCCAGGGTCGAATTTGAAATTTTATTTCACACAAACCTTGTCCTAAAAAATACGAAGAAAACAAATAAAAAATCATCCAATTTGGTGCACAAATAAAACATTTTTTGAGTTTAAAAGAAATAGAAATGTTTTTATTTATTTAGGTAAGATTAACATTGGAACAACGTACTGTGTTTACCACTCATCGAATTGATTTTTATTTATATAGATAGATTATTAGGATGGTCCGCGCGTTGACAGTCAGTAATCCTTGTCACCCAACATTCACACAATGCCAAACGTGCTTATTTTCTCATCCGTTTCTGTGTTATTTACATTTTTCCTATGATTTTTCCAGGTTTTAGGATACTTTATCGTGATATTTTCCAAATATAACGTACCATAAAGGCCTCAATAGGAAATGCATTAAACATTAAGAGACCTTTAGCGGTCCGGAAATGGTAAATCTACACTCTGTACTCTAAAACAAGCAATGTTTGTACGGGCAAAACTTTTATTTCGTCCAAGGATTTTAGATTTTGGTGGTCTCAAGTCTGGGAAAAATCCAGTACAAAAATCATACAGCCCTTCAAAGTGCCCATTCAAGTGTCCATCGTCATAGGCATTCTTTGTCACTACATTTACCCAATACATCCGATTCAGGTTGTTTTTATTTTTACGTAGGTCAGTAAAATGATTTGTGTCGAAAGTCTTGCCTAAGAAATGACAGTTCATTATTTTAATTAATCACATGTTTTATGTTTACCCTCTTTATTGTATTGTTTTGTTATTATATTTCTCAATGTTGTAACTCAAATAAAATCATTCTAAAAAAGTTCTTTCTCGTCAATTCATTCGAAGATTTTTTTTTACGGGCAAATGTAAATATATATCTCTAATAAATTAATATTAATTCAGAAAAGATATAATATAAATACAAAATAATAGAAATACAAAAATAGTATCTCTCGCCACAAAAATAAAACATAGTGTGTAAATATTTCTCACACTCTACAACACCGGTACACAACAAACGGAAGGAGGAAGTAGACGAGGAGTCCCCGCCGGTAAAGGCCGGAGGCTCGGCAGAAGTCGGGGTCGTCGTTGTACTCGAGGTCGGGCGTCCTGGGGACGTCGCGTTTGACGATACCGTTGATCCAGGAGTTAAGGGGGTAGAGGTAGGTGTAGACGGAGATCCCCGGTTCTCCCATGCAGTTCTCCTGAGGGTAGGTGGAGTCGCAATCGAGGTCCCAGATCATGTGGGCCAGACCGCGTAGTCGGCCATCGCGGCAGACCAGCGGCCCGCCGTCGTCGCCCTTACAGACCCGCGGGTATCCGCGTTCCTTGACGCAGATCAGCCGCTCCCACTGATCCCCCGTGACGCAGGGACAGGCGTCAGCGCCGTGCCTGGCGGATATCTGCCACAGCTTGAGGTTCTTGTTGGGCGTCGAGCTGCGATTCCCGCCGAAGCCCAGCATAGTGCAGACGTACGTCTGGTCGGTGGACTCTTCGTCACTCGGCGGCCACTCGGTCGCGGAGAGTTTAATGGGCCAGTCGTCAGATTCCAACGGGTCGCGCAGCGAAACCAGAGCGACGTCGTACTCGGCGACCTTGTTGTACACGAAACTCGGGTGGACGACGATGTCGGAGCTTACTGTCTCGTGCATGGTGTTGGGATTGGGTTCTCCGTAATTGACGATACCGGCCTGTATCTTGGCTTCCTTGCCGCCGATGGGCTTGCCCCGATGATATAAGCAGTGCGCCGCTGTGATGGCCCAGTTCTTGCTGAGGAGGGCCCCGGTGCAGACCCCCGCCTTGCTCGTCACCACTGCCACGTACGGGAACGCACCCTCGCTCCCCCTCGGAATGTATACGTAGGTCTCTCCCTCGTCCTGCGCCCAAGTGGAACGGAACACGAACAAAACCGAACTGGCTATGATTAAATGTCTCGCGGACATTGTGATTGTTATTGTGGGTTTTGTGCGGTGTAAGGAAGCATAGCCATCTCTAGGATGGTTATGAAAGTAGTCGCAACATTTTATTTGTAAACAAGTTTTTAATTGTTTAACCCTCCAGCTGTCAATTGCTGTTATTCTCGAATGCCGGCACTGTTTTGCTGCTTGTGTATATGTATATAATTATATTTATGTATATATTTAGGTCTTACAATGAGTACTACGGCAACAGCTCCTTCCCTAGAGGAAAAATTCGCCAATATATTAAAATTAAATGAAAAACCGTTTATTAATTCAGGCAAAGTTAGGGCCTCTTGGGCTTTTCTTACACTTTATATAAGAATAATAATATAATAATGTAAGTTAATTTATTGTACCCATTACACAGTAATCTGAACCTCCGAATTACTTGGAGGAGTTGTACTGTATATTGTAAAGTGTTTTATGAACACTGTTTACAGTATAATAATCATTTCTAACGTCGCAAATTCGTTCCTTACCGAAGGTTTTCGGCACTCCTCTCTACGGAAGTGGGGTGGGGTGGGGCTTCTTATCATTTTGATAGTTAGTCGCAGTCGGCCAAGCGGCAACTGTAATAGCCTATTACTGGGGCTGGCAACGCAACCTTCCGGTGCGCACCTACTGTAGTAGGGCCACCGCAGCCGAGGTAGCGACGGTATTGGGGGGCTTAGGAAATGTTCGGTCGATGAGAGGAAGGAAGTGATCACTGCAAGGGTTAAAAACACCATTACAAGAGTAATTTTATATAAATGTATTTATTTTCAAGTATTGTCATTTGTCGACTAATATTATTTCTGTAAAAAAATCTTCGTAAGAACCTCGGTAAGAAGACACTCGATGACACAAAAACCTTGATAAAATAGTGCACTTTTCAAGTCACCTTGATACTGTAATTACACTTAATATCTTGTTGACACGAACCTCGATAAGAAGACTCTCTTAATAACGAGACTCTTTCCGGAATCCCCTTGAGAGTCTTCTTATCAAGGTTGTCTGTACTTGATTGTTTTCAATATATAAAGTGGCTATGCTAATTATTTTAATAGCTTTATCATTGAAACTTTTGAGAAACCACTAAGCTTAAAACGGAAAACAAAAACATAAGGTTTACTCCCCAGAGTAGGAGTTATAAGAAGAATATTTCATCAAACAGTTTCGAATGTAAACTTCTTGCAAGATTCATATAACTTTGTTGAAATTTCGTAACTTACTTATCCTTTGTATAGTAGTGTAAAACGACAGCAAATATATTTTGTATTTTAGTAAAGCACCAATATTTCGATGCAATATTGATGTTGCATTCTGATTCGTAACACTTAGCCTAGATATTATTCCAGTCCTGCTCTGAATCCCATCATCTGAAGCATCCCCTAATCTTGTTATGTTCTAGGTTTTCTTCCACCTCAAGACGGGATCAGATTCCAGATCCAGAAACGTCGTGAACTAATAACTGATGGCAAATGTCCACAAAAATCCAAATCAAAATATCTGAAGCATTTTGACTTCTTGTGCTATAGAGTTACTTAGACCAACATTTGAGTTAATATGCAACATTTTACACGGAAACCAGCAAACAAATGAAAGCAGGTCTTTTTAACAGTAGACGTAAATTTATTAAGGATTTAAGTAATTAACAGTTAAATAGACCAACATTTGAGTTAATATGCAACATTTTACACGGAAACCAGCAAGTAAATGAAAGCAGGTCTTTTTAACAGCAGACGTAAATTTATTAAGGATTTAAGTAATTAACAGTTAAATAGTTTAAAACGAATAGTAATACGTATATTGTTCATATAGTCCACTATAGAGTATTCTACATAAAACACAACATTTAAATGTAATTTCTTAAAAATAAAAACAAATGTATAATTCACTAATAAGACAGATGAAGAACTCTACAGATTGGCAACGTGATGCACTTTTTCATGCCCGTTTTTTTTCAGGCGGCGACAAGTTTGTTAGGTTGTTTTGTCACCCAAATTGTATTGATGATTTGGTACTTTGGTATTATACTGAGGCCACTGTTTTTTAGAGAGATTGTTTTGCTAGACACCAAATATAACTACATTATTAGGAAGAACGTACTTAAATCGACTTACTGTCCAAATTTGAATTAATTATGAGGGACGGTATTTGTGTTCTGCCTCCCAGAAGGCAGTGATGTCAGCTAGGATTGAGTGTTCAAGTCGTCACCGCCGCCGCTATCGTCCACATCCGATCGCCACCCTTACAGAGCGCGCTGCGGCGGTTGTGTTAGGTTAGGTTGTTATAAATATGTTATTAGGACTTCCCTTGTTATCTTACAAATCAAACGATACCAGATGAGTCATACTTATACCGCCAAATCCCCTCCAAGTAGGCACAGGTCTGGTCGTTGACCGGAGTTCGCGCATCACCTATCAACGGATTTTGGCAGGCGAAAGTAAGACTCATTTGGTATCATTCGATTCGTAACTAAATGAGGAAACTCCTACTAACATATTTATGATAACCTAACTTAACACAACCGCCGCAGCACGCTGTATGAGGGTGGCCTCCGTATAATACCAAAGTACCGATGATTTTGTCTCAAGGATGATTTGGCCAATATCAAATCTTTTGGTCCCAAAGAACGGATATAGCTAATAATAAGTTTGATATCAATGCGATTTGGGTGACAAAACAGCCCAACAAATGACGCCGCTAAAAGCAAAAAATAAACAAAAACAGGCACGAAAATATGCATCAGTACAGTTCTTCAATTCAAAATAGTATAGTATAGTTCTTCAATTCAGTTCAAAAATTCCAATCAGTATAGTTCTTCATCTGTGCTGCTAGTCACGAAAGTGACCTATTTCAGGGCAAGATAAGGTTTTACGTGCGAGGCGTGCCGAGCGTACCAAAGCAAAAACCTAGACAGCGACCGTAGCATTTTCTTCTTGATGCAAAAACTAAACAAAGTTTTATGACATACCATGATTTAGTAACGATTTCATTAGAAAAAAACAACACGGTTTTGCTTTTTATTTTACCTTGACGTCAAGTAGGGAAGGAAAACTTATTTTTGGCACGGAAAAGTCAGTTGATCATTATTGTAATGGACAAAGAATTCGCAGATCTCAGTTTACATGGTAATGGGCTATTATTGCGTACACTAATTCATGAAAACATTTACTACACATATACTTATTACCATTAATAATCATCAGACTCGGTAACAAAGAACCCTGACAAGCAAGCCTGCCCCTCCGCCTCACCTGCCGCGAACACATGTCCGTTGATGACGAGCATCGCGTGAGGCGGGTGCTGGCGGGGTGCCGGCCGCAGACACACGATACACGATAGCGTCCCGCCCCGCATCGCTCGCCTGACGACGGCCGCCGATCCCGGTTAGAAACCCTTCCACGTCGTCGTAGATCATCGTAATGGATACTTAATACTGCCCTGTGTGATTGTATTTGTCGTTTTGGATTTTGGAATGAAATTATTACCTTCATAGTTTGATTCGTCTGGAATCAGATGGTAGAGTTGTTTGGATTTTGAGATGGAATAATTCCTTCATAGTTTAAATTATTTTCAATATAGTTTAATTTACTCTGCAGGAAGGTGGAAAATGGTTTTAATACATGAAAATCACTTCAGTATTATGTATTCAGGTGGGTGAACGTATGACGACAACCACACTCGTCCCGAACCTTTCCTGTCATAGGTCATCTTAATGGATGCCCAGTACAGTGTTGTGTGATCGTTTTTGTCGTTTTGGGTTGTTAGATGGAATAATCTCTTGAGAGTTTGGATTCGTCTGGAATAATTTGGTAAAGTCAATTGTCAACAAGGTGGAAAGTCGGTTTTTACATATGAAAATCAATTCAATGTCATGAATTAAGGTGATTAAACCTGACGACGGTCACCGATCACGGCCCGAAACGCTTCGGCGTCGTCGTAGATCGTCGTAATGGCTTTAATACTGCGTTGTGTGATTTTATTTGTCGTTTTGGATTCTGAGATGGAATAATTCCTTGATAGTTTAGATTGGTTTTAATCTAGTTAAATTTGCATGAAGGAAGAAAATGGTTTTTACATATGAAAATCACTTCAGCATTATGTATTCAGATGGGTGAATGTGACTAACCTTTCCACAACGTTGTAGACCATCGTAATGGATGTTTAGAGCAGAGTTGCTTGATTTCATTTATTTGTCGTTTTGGATTTTGGATGGAATAACTCCTTGATTAGATTAGTTTTTAATCTAGTTGAATTTACTTTGCAGGAATGTAGAGAATGGTTTTTACATTTGGAAATCACTTCAATGCCATGAATTCAGGTGAGTGAACCTGCCGACGATCACCGATCACGGCCCAATACCCTTCCACGTCGTCGTAGATTATCGTAATTGATGTTTAGATGAGAGTAGAGTGATCGTATTGGTCGTTTTGGATATTGAAATGAAATAGATCCCTTAAGTTTGGATTCTTCTGAAACCAGAAGAAAAGTTTTATTTTCATACATTTTTAGTACTTTTTATCATTTATTTCTTATGAAATGGTGAACTACCCATGGCGACGTGAAAAAATTAAACTCAACTTTACATTGCTAGTAGCACATGGTTAAGGTTTATACTCTCTCAGGCTAAGACAATATACGGTAACATACCAACGATGCTAAACGTGGATTCTGAAAAGCAGCTACCAAAGGAAATAAAATCTTCAATTAAGGCTATTCATGAAAATATACAAGGATTTAAACTAATCAAACATTCAATGTTATCGCTACGTTACAATTGCAGTAATTTAGTCAGTGGTAAAAGAGCGATGAGAAAAAAAAATTTCTTGTTTTCTCATAAAACTAATATGTGTACAATTTACAAATTAAAAAAAAATCACTTTTGACAACTTTAATTGATAATTAACTGGACCATTCCAAGCCGGCAAAAACTGCATTCGATTTTTGCGTTCCCATTTTGCCATTCTCACCAGCCACATGCCACAGTGGGCGAGCACGGCTGCATACATCAACACAACAGTCGAGTTTCCACTTACGCTTCTCTTCCCCGTTACCGTTCCCTAGACATTGGTTATTTATGTGTCCGCTGTAGCGGCACAAATGTCACTTGCCTACGATACTGGCCAAGCGTGCCATGTGGCCTGCTAAGGCTGATAAAATCGGTAACTGTAGTGTCATTTGGCAGTTAAAGGATAATGGCTAAAAAACAATCTTTTTTAACAGTATAAAATTAGTAACATGGGTTTAAACTTATTTTAATCAAGATTCCTTTGAAAGGTTTTGATCGTGGTTAATACAATATGTCAAATACATTCAAATACAGTAATATATTGAAATTGCATACCTAAATCAGACTCCATCCAAACTCAATAAGAAAAAGTAGTTTTACGTATCGATGTTTTCTCTATGTTTCTTTGATGCTTGTTGCATTAATGGTGATTTATTTTACTTAATTCTATTTATCGTTAAATATATTTAATTAGAATAAATAGAACTACGTATTGAATGATAACTTCTAGTCCTTGCTAAGCAGGAAATACATCTAAATTCAAACAAATATTTTATTTACGATCATTGCAATAATCACAAATAACGATGTTACAACTAATGTCATCTACATGCTAACTCGCTTCGCTCGTGTTCTAACTTACTGCTCTATCTCACTCGTGGCTTAAAGACATTCATAATACAATCGTTGCATTAGCTACTATTAGATTGGATGGGCAGCGAATGTCAAAAAAGGTGTAGTAAGTTGAGGAACGACGTTATGAAGTACCTAAGATCATAAAATGTATGTAAGACCAAAGAAACTGAAACAACATTGTGAACCGCTGATTTATACTGTCTTTAGTCATTACCTCCTAAACATAACCAAAAAAGTAGCCTAAATATGTATGTAAACTATTAATTATCTACAGCGCAACCAGATTAATACTTGTGATTTCGTATTAAGAAAATATAATTCTAAAATTTATTTTTGTATTTTGTAAATAATTTAATCAGATGTATTGATATACAGAGATATAGACGTTTAAGGTTAATGAATTACTGACGATTATTCAAATTCAACTAAGCAGTTTAAATTTGTCTACCAGTTACTTAAATGAAGGGGAGTTAACGTTAATATTTCCATCCATCCGTACATAATATTTTGTGACCTAGAAACTAAATCCCAAACTCCAGCCCTATTCAAGCTAAATGATGCCCATTCACCTTATATCTGATGAATGGGCAATACACGGTTCCAATAAGACAAACGATCCCCACGTGGCCAGTGGTTCTGTGACCCAAATATGGCGGTCAATGGGCCTTCGTGCCGGACTCAACCATCCACCGAGTCATTACAGCGAGTCCTGCTGTCAAACAAATTTTTGTATGCTGATATAGTTGATTTGTTAGCTCTTGTTTGTGCAATGAGATTAGGCTGTTTCTCATCAACTCAATGAATCAGTTTTCTTTTCCCTGTGACCAACACTTTTTTCAGTGCAGCCCTTAATTGAGTTATTGACGTTGTTTTAAAACATATAATCATATGTATCATATAATGCTTGTAGATAACGGTAAATATGAAAACTATGTTATATAATTTTGTATCACTTTTGCAATACATTTAGTACTTCATTGTGTTCTCTTACCTCTTGAGCACTTTGAGCTTGTCATGGACAATTTTGTTTGTTATAAATGCAATGCGATTTTTCATTGATACCATACAAAAAAAATACATAACGTTTTGAGTCTTTTAAAAAAGGGCTTGTTAACACTTTTTAAGGACTTCTACCATTTCATATCAACACTTTATTTATTTTGGAAGCCAAGTACATAAAAAGCCTTGAATCAAGAATAAAAATCCCTTTATTGCCTCTACCATGTAAAATAGCATGGACAAATCGTCCTTAGGCTTCTGGACATTTTAATCATCAATAAAATGAAACCTAAGTACGAAGAAATAATACTAGACAAGTACTCTTTGACACTAAAATATCCCTTTAAAATTACTTTCATGCTTGCTCTTAAGGGCCTACAAAGAGCAAGACTTCGTTATGTTAGTCCTTAAAACAACTTAGTTGAGCTCATTTCCTAAAAAAAAAATAGTGAACACATATTACGTACAAACGTTTCTTTTGTTCCTCAAAGACACCAGTAAAAAGCAGAGCCCATGACTTGTCGACCAGCTGGGCCGAGGTTCTGCGAACACTCTGTCATCACCGTCCACAGCTCTGCGCAGCTTCGCGGTCCGCTGACGTGTAAACACCGCTTCGCGCCAGCGGCTATCAACACCACTGTTCAACACCAACACCACGCTGTGAGAACAGCTTTATGATTTCCGCTTGGTATGTTTCTGAAAGTATTAGTCATTAGTCCATCGGAAAATGTTTGTCAAGTGTCTAATAGACTTCATCAGTTAGACCATTCGGCTGTAATATCGCCAAATAGAAAATTGTGGGAAGAAGGGTGTTAGGGCGGTTGGTTTTTAAGAACATTCTTACATAGCTAATTAATTGAAAAGCTAAAAATGTATTTTCACCAAGGGATATTATTTGGCAATAGCTATCTTCGGTTGAAAGTGTTTTAAAAAGCCATCAGGCGGCTTACTTATTTATCTAATTATTGATTAAGAAACTATGTTAAATTTTTTTTTTCAATAATTGTTTTAGAATCAAAGTAACACGATTCTAACTAGCTGAAAGACAAAAGAATTGTTATGTTGAATCCCGCAGGCTTTCAAGTGACTGGACTAGTCCATCGTCAAAAACGTTGAGTCACTTTCTTAGATTGCATTAGTACCTTCAAGTGTGTCATTATAGGTAATATATTTAATTCCCTCAATCTTCCCATAGTGTTCGCTTCAACCCAAATGGCTTTCCAAGTGGCTCAAATTGAACTTGAATGGTATAAGTACCCTGAACTCGAACTATCTCAGGCCTTTAGTGTTCTTAGGAATTTAAAAAGCCATAAAAGTAAAACTAAAGTGGTCCAACAAAGATTTGCTGGAAAGTAAATTGAAACAAAAAACCAAAATAACCTGCACACTATGACTTTGAATGCCTGTGTACACATACATCCTCGTTAAAATTACGTTTTGGTTTGAATTTTACCAAAATACTTCACGTTCATACCAAAAGATACAATAATGGGCTCAATATGAGTTTCGTTCATAACAAAACACATATAAAATCGAATTTATTTTTCGTCATTGCTACTGCAGCACAAATAATTGTTCAAATACCATGTATTCTGAGCGAAAACCGTACTCATTCTGTTGCCTTTGAATGAATATGCACAAAACCGTCACCGGGGATACAATTTGATCGTATCTCCCTTTCTAAGCTCAGAATATCAGGATCTACCGTCGTGGTTGCAGCATAATCGCTGTTGTGATGTAGCAAATATTTTGAATTGGACTTAAAAAGAGATTACAATGAGGTATTATGAGGTAATATTTGAGTTTTTACGAAAGTTACATTCAGATTATTTAGGTAATTAGTTGAGTATTATGCTGTAAAATAACTAGTCTCAAATTTTATTATGTATTTTGTGAGACTGACTGGTGAAGTAAAGGATTTCAGTTTATTTTTTTAACAAGGCTGTTTTTCAATTATCTAATTTATTCTAAAACATAGTATTAACATGTGCTTGCCACTTACCATCTGCCGAGTATCCAAAACATAGGTAGTAACATTTTTAGATGTTTGTACAGTATATGATGTAATAAACGCTCCATTACTTCTTATAAACAAAACCGTTGGTTTATTTAGCTGTATGTTATTTTTGTATTCATACTAAGTATCTACATAATTAATGGACAAGCATGATTTTTGTGGCCCTTTTACCTTAGCCTGTGGGTAACGTAAGAAAAATCTAAGCTTGCCGATATAATTGTATTTCCTGTAGATGTGCTCAATCCCATTTAATATGTATTATTTTAAGAGAACGTAAAAAAAAAATATTTTTAAAATAAAATAATAATAATTGTTTTTGTGTTGTCACGCTGGTTACGAAATAAAAACGGAATGTAAATAAATCCACATATGTTAAAACAGCAAGGAGAGAAAACAAAACCAAAATATAGTTTCTAGTTAAATTTCGACCAGTAGACGATCTCAAGTATCTAAAATTAGTATCAACACAGTTTAATATAAAGATGTCGATTGTTTATTGAATTTCTGGGTATTCTCGCCTATTTTCAACTCTACACAGGAAACAGAAATAACCTAATAATCTACGGTCATAAATCTGTCCTGCAAGGTTCCGCTGATCAGAGTTGATGGTATTAAGTCCCAAGCGTGTCGACTGCCCGCGCTCCCCCACAACGCTGCAACGCTGGCAAGCGGCCTAGGCAGACTCGCTCCATGACAAGTGGTATCTTAATGATGGCGTGTTCAACTGCAGCCTTCATCGCTCGGGCCGAAGAACAGACACCCCGCTGGGATTCAGACCATGCCATAACTCATGTGGCGACCGGGCTGTAAATAAATTAAAACAATATAAAACCGAGATGGTAGACCGAGATATTGAAATATGTGGGAATTTCTTGGTGGTTTTTTATATGTTTGTTTAGGGTTGAAAAAGGCTTGTAATATATTGACTGGGTCCGGCATACCTGTCGTAATGGATGAGAGAGGTTCAATTTGTGGGGAATTTGTTTAACTGTCAAGGATGTTAAACATGTTTTGGTAAACATCTTATCAGCATTGATCTAAGAAATATTAATTTTTATGAATTATTGTGGAGACATTTTCTTGACCATAACCTCGAGTGTAGGCTCCATAATTGAATTGGAGGTTTAAAGCTTTCTAACTAAAATTTGCGTTAAATTCTAAGTTTCCTAACCAACCAATATTTTATGAAACTAAAGATTTCTTAATGTTATACCGAAGGAGAATTTGGCTCTTTTAGTTAAATAAATCAATATAAAAACGTTACATTTTTCAATTGAAGGTTTTAATTATTTCATACCAACCTCATAAAGTTTTTTTTATGTTTTACGTTAAATTCTGCTGTTGATTTCAGGAATTGTAATTTTTAGATTTTTAACGATGAAATTATGATTAAATCAAACAAAAAATCCACTCTAAAATAGGGAAGATCTTTTTATGTTGAAGTTTTACGATAAATAGTTTTATCCAACTAAATAGTATTTACTGTATTTTCTTAACATAACTTTTTCTGGGGCAAATATACACAATGTTAGATTTTTCAATCAAGTTTCCAGTCGAGTTTATCAATAAGCGACTAAGATCAATGGCAGGAAGATTCAGGCTGGAAGGAAATCCAATTATTGCAGAAGGATGACTAATTCATCTTCCGCCTTCCTTCCACAAGGGAAGGCAACTTTTTACAGGAAGGCAAAGAGTACAATAACCGTTCCAGTTGAGTGGGTTGCAAGTAACGAGCTCTACACATACAACCACTTACGCACCCACACACAGGTAAGTTTGGGTTAACCCAGATCCTAAAAATGGTTTTGTTGGTTGGATTAGTAATTATTTTAGTGATATTATGAAACTCATTTAATTTATAGATTACAAACGATTTAAAACATTAAATGGTCAAATAATTGTTTAAAATCAGTTAAAAAAACTATTATTTCAGCATGTAGAAGTTTAATAGCAATCAGGTATTTTCATTTTCTGTTTTACAATCATAAATACATTGATACGGTCTTATTAAGTACAAACTATGTTCGGACATCAAATTTATAAATAGTAGTAAATGTATTGTAGGTTTAGGTTTTACTCAAATGTTTTTTTTCATACCAATATACATTCTAAAATAATCTATTAGGGTAGCATTTTGGATATATTAGTTGAAAACCCAATAGATAGTAATAATTCTTCAAGGATGCACGCAACTGTTTTCCCCCACCTTTCATGTTTCGACGCTTTTTACTCCTTGTAGTGGGGGAGTAAAATAATATTTTGTCTCCTAGCGGGAGTAAAGTGATTACTTTGTTTCCTGGCGGGAAACAAAGTACACTGTGAAACACGTGAGAATAATATTGACAACAACCAGCTGTACGAACGTCCGAATTAAGCGTTTTGTGGGGTGTAAGAATGTTGCAACAATCAGCTAATTGCTAGTACATGAATGTTTGCAAGCGATAATTGTAGCTCGAAACAAAATTGATATTATTTATTGTTTATCGCTAATTTAATGAAATGATGATTAAAGATTGAGCATTTATCATTGCAGGTGGGGGAAAATGTTGTGGGTATTTCGAGAGTAAAGTACATTGTCTCCCTTGTGAGACAATGTTATACTTTACTCACTCAACACACAAATAACATTATTAATCATTATCATACTTATAAAATACGTACCTACACATGAAACAAATAACGATAAAATATTGGCAACCACGTTAAAAAAACTGTTTTAATATGAGCCTATGCTTAGCATAACTTTCAATACCAGTGAAAACCCATACTCATTTACTGTCTTTATTTACACTTAGGAGATAATCCTCTACATTATTTTAGTAAAAAGGCAAAAAAGTGTTTTAAATTTGGCCAAATCTTCACAACCATCACAGATAGAACGTAATGACAAACAGACAATTTGCCGCTAGGTTAATGCGGCGCGGTCGCGGCCTGATGGGATGTTGTCGTGCCGGCCATTCATTTCCCCAGTCGTTCTTTCATGGCAAACATTCACTCACACAAACACTTAGCCCAGGTGGATTGATTCTTCACCTTTTAATCACGATGGATCGAGACAGTTACTTCACTTAGGTTCACGCAACTGTAACTTATTATTGTTGAGTTATAAGATGGATCTGCTTTAGTCTTCCAATGCTACTAAAGAACGAAACATTGGTTAGTAAAATAATGGTAAATGTCTTTTATCCGAGTTTTCGTTCTAATATGTTGTTTTATCATTGTGTTTTGGTTTCAATGGCCTACGTAATCAAATCAAAGTATATACTTGGAAATCGAAGATACCTAATGACAAATGTTTTCTGATGAATAAACTTATTTTGATATCTATTTGACTACATGAAGATGAAGGTACTCCTTTTAAAATCCAATAACTCAACTTAGATTTTAAGATACTCATAATATTATTCATACACTGGGATTGTTCAATTAAACTTGAAAAGTCAAAT
Source organism: Flexamia atlantica (assembly GCA_035578135.1). NCBI lineage: Eukaryota > Metazoa > Arthropoda > Insecta > Hemiptera > Cicadellidae > Flexamia > Flexamia atlantica. Next base: position 17,293,427 of record JAQJVK010000003.1, on the reverse strand, counting down.
GTAAAACACGGCATTATTATAGCGAGGCAATTGCAAACGTAATTTTAAAAATAATATAAAGGACGAACTAGAAACTCATTCAGATGCCATTTATTTGACTATAAGTAATTATTTAATATTTTCCTAGCCTGAGTCGCCGTCGAAAATAAAAATGGAATCACAATTCGGCAAGTTTACCTTGATACCGAAAAAATAACCATATTGTGGCCTAGAAAGGAAAGGTAAAGTGTTAACTTGGAAAACCTAGTTGCCGCTTCAAGTTACCAACATTATTGAGTCACAAAATTCCTCGAACCAACAACATTATAAACATAAACCAAAACGCATATAGTTATTTCAACTTGTTAATTAAACTTTGAGAACGGGCCAAGCATCTTGTAACACTTAACAAATGTATTCCGATACATCAACCCGTCCCTGTCACTCGTTAACGAAAAAAGGCACTTATCTGCTAATGAGGCTGTTTTCGCTGCTTACATAAAAATGCAAAACGGCCGTTACAAATTCTCGGGTGTCCGGTTGTTTATGCCGGCTTGTACCCGGTACATGTGTCGCGCCCACGGCCTCTCAACGCTTACCCAGGCTGCCCAGATAACATCGCGACATCGCGATATTGGACCTTAATGGCGAGTCTTCATTACCACTTGTAATGAACTGCAAGAGTGGCAGGGAAACTGTATTGAAGTCGAAAGGGGAAGAATATGGGTGTTTCCTCGTAGATTCCTCCTCCTTCCTTTGTTTTGAAGTCACACTCAAGTCTATATAACGTACGTAAAATAAGTAGGCCTACTTTAAGGACCATCTAGGGGGCTCATGTGCAAATTGCGCATTTCAAGATTAAACTTTATGAATTTAAACTCACTTTTATTAATCAAATCAACCTTTTCGATTGAAATTTAAAAGGTCACCTAAATAAAAGTTTCCGCACAAAACATACACATATTTTTCATCACCCAAGCACTATGTTTTTTTTTTTTTTTATTTGGCTGGCTGTTCTAATTAAATACCCATTTTGATATTTGTTTTGACTACATATATATAAAGGTACTCGTTTTAAAACAACAATAGGATAACGACGTTTTTCAGGAGGACCCATGTGCAAATTGAGCATTTATATATTTTTTCTTATTTTCAATTTGGCATTGTCTCTCAGAAAGAACTCTCTTCTTGCCAAAGGTACACATATTTTCCCTAATCTCGTCGACTTGTTTTTCTGTATGCCTTCTTCTGCTTTCTGTTTCAGGGTTCAATTTACAATATTTGTATAATCTGTCGATTGTGGATCTTTACCATAAATAATGATTTGCGTGTCTCAATTTGGCCACATTTACGAATAAACGTGGTCCAAATTAATGTTCTTAAACTCTATCGAATTACAGTTGTCGACGGTACATGTGTCGCGCCCACGGCCTCTCAACGCTTACCCAGGCTGCCCAGATAACATCGCGACATCGCGACAACGGCCCTTGTGGCGAGTCTTCATTACCACTTGTAATGAACTGCAGGAGTGGCAGGAAAACTGTATTGAAGTCGAAAGGGGAAGAATATTAGGGTTTTCTCATAAAGTCCTCCTCCTTGTTTTGCTTTGAAGTCACGTTCAAATTTACATAACGTATGTAAAATAAGTACTTTAAGGACCAAAGCTTAAACAATTTAAAACATTTTGAAAATTGTGGCCGTTTTAAATGTAAATTTCAGGTATATGTTTTGAGTAGAGTTATTTAATATTAAACCGATAAGTTGTAAAATACTGTATTTATCAAAGAAAATCCGTATTTATACGACACAAAGAAGTGTGCTAGTGTTAATGTTAAAGATTTTAAAAATTGCCACATCTAATCCATCAAACCCTTAAGAAAATGACCATATTTTTATTTAAATTACTTGATCTACCTGATAAATTATTTACAGAAGACAGCTAAAAATATGGACATCATCGTGAAAAAAATGGTGCCACCGTTTTTTTAATACGAAAAAGAAATACATTAGGGTTCATGGTTTGCTTGTTACTCATTAGAAAATGTACTCCAATAAAACCAATAACGAATAAAATATCATTAAATTTAAAAAAAGCAAATTGCGTATTAGGTAGAATGCTATGTCTAATAAAGAATTATTATGTTTTCCTAAACTTTTATGTTTCCTATCCTCGATAGTAAATATAATTAAATACTATTAAATATATGTTTGAGTTGTAAGACACATTGGAATTGTATCATTATTTCTAGTAATGTCCACAAAACCTTCTGATGATTACTAACACCTTTACATATTACAAGACATACAATAACTGAAGAGTTGAGCGAGGTGTCACAGGAGACTACGGCGACAAAGGTGTGTACAAGAAGTTAGGACCTGATGACGTCATAGCTTACAGTTACTACGGCGTAATGCGGCTGTATTGTGTGGTTAAAGCGTCGTCTCTGCAGGATATGACTTGTGATACTCCACCACACGAACCTCACCTGATCTACTGAATTGGGCTTTGTTGTTTCAATTCAAATCAAGTTAATGAATGAATGAATGAATGAATGAATGAAAACCGGTTTATTCTAGTAAAATTCGAAAACATTAAATTGCAAAAATAAATAATCTGTACTTGCATTTAAGTAGCCTGAATATTTCCTTGATGCACCTTGATGCATTATTGAATTAAATGAAAAAATAAAATAAAATGTTATGAATATAAGCATATACATTAATGATTATAAATGTAAAAAATCACGAACAGTAATGGGGTCCATGGTATAAGTCGACAAGTGCACAAATGCTTGTGCGTCAGCTTCGAGATGAATATCTCGACTGTGGAAACATTGCATAGTTAAATAATAATCCATTCCTTGCACGATTAATTAATTACTAATAATCCATTTTTTTGGTATCTTATGGCCTTTTATGGTTTTACAAACGATTTGTCCAAATATAATATGCTAAGAAAAGGTAGAGCTTCTTTTAGACTCGCACAGATCGTTTTATGTGACCATTTTAGACTCAGGACTCAGGGTGTATACATAGAACACACTGTTGTAAAATTATTGAAAAATATATTCAAAAATTTCAATAGGCTTATTTGCTATAACTGCAGATCATCGCAGTTGCTCTTGTAAAAAGAGCTACACTTTCTTAAAAGTACACCAAAAGTGTGGCATAATATAGAATTTAAAAATAATCAATTCAAGAGGTCTTCAAAAAAAGAACTCAAACATACCAGAGGGACAAGTACATAGGGTCACCAAGCCTCGAATAAAAAAATAAGTATCCCTTACAAAAACAACTGGCCGCAATGACAAGGAAGATTAGGGTGCGTAACGTAGGTAATGATGCGGTAGCCGACTGGACGGGTTCATTAAAACAATATTTCCAAGAGCGGTCGAACTCGGGTTGGGCTCGGTTTATGGCACAATTATATCATTTTTGCCGGGAACTCCTGAGCTCTTCGGCTCAGCGGTTTATGGCGGGAGGGGAGCATTCTTGGAAAATTATCCGTCTGCGCCGCCCCCCCCCCCCTCCGACCCCTTCCCCCACCCCTCCCCTCGACATCGTGGTGACAATCCCTCCTCACTAACCGGAAATAGGCACCAATTACCTGACATAAAATATAGATTTGTAAAACGCGGAAACCCACCGTGGACGTTTCAATATTCTTTTACTATCGTCGTAAACTTCGGATGGATTTTTACCTGAGTCGTCTCGTTACTAATTAAAATCTCCCGCCATTAAAGTTTTACCGCCACGTTGATGGCTGTCTTTCCTTCCTTCGGTTTATTGTTCTTTCGGCAAATTGGTTTCGTTTTAATAGCTTTGCTTTAAATGCTTTCGGATTGTATCTGCAGATATGGTGGCGTCGTCCGTATACGAACGATGATGGAGAATGTTGAAATAGTTTGACTATACAGACAGTTTGAAGGAATGAAGTTGGCATAAACGATGTAATTTTGGCTATGGCATTGAAAAGATGTTTAAATTAAACATGCGGGCGAGTAAATATGATGCTAATGATAGTTATCTAACTATTTAAGGTAGCTTAGTTTTGGATTAAAATATTGCTGATAGCAATAACAAACCTAAAATAACTGGTTAAAAATCAAGCAATGCCTTGTGTTTTGACACACATAATTAGTACTAACCAATGATTCAGTTATTCTCCAGTAGTATGCGACTAAAAAAGCGATGTTCACTCTGATAAATTTCCTATATACCTCAACCTGTGCATTTAAATAGTCAGCCTAACAACAACAGTACAGCCAAATATTAACATAAATTAAAATTATTGGCTAATCATATAGTTAATATCGTTCGGCAATAATAATATTTTTCACTTGGTTATAGTATGAATTACAATAAATTTAATTCAAATAAAAGTGACGTTTTTAAGCTAAACCTCTTAATAAAAAGGTAAGAAAAACATATGTTGTGTCTACTTTATGAATAAAGCAACAATCAGAGTATATTCCCAATTACTGCAGTAAAAAACGTGATGCCATTATCATAAATCCATAACGATTTATCAAAATAACCGTCTCATTTCATTTACTGCGATAATCAGGAGAATCTGCATCGATTTTCCAGGATAATTTTATATTAAGCCTAATTATACCCACATCTCAATCTTCCGAACAACTTTGATCGTTTACCGACATTGCAATTACGTAATTACCTATAATACCAGTTCGAGATAAATTGGCAACTTAGACCACTTACTCTTCTTCATACGGACTATTTAATCATATAATGTAGAATAATGACAGAAGGAATTTTGTAAGTGAGCTTAAAAGGTATATTTAATATACTGGATAGCTCCTGCAAAAAGCTACTTTGCGTTGCAGTTTTTCAAATAATGAGTTAAACGTATAGCCAGAATATAATAAAGACATATTTATTGTAATTTATTTATTTAGCATACACATTATTCAAAGCCTTTACTCTTTTTAATTAGTTGTATAGTCAGATTTAGTTTTTTTTTATATTTTCAGTAGATTTCTTGATTAGTACGATGTACATGTCACTAAATACATTAAATTGTATATTATTGAATATAAATTTAAAATGTCACAAACCACACAAAATATATTTCCACTTTTTTACATAAAAAAACGGAAGGGATAAAAAAGATAGAAAATGACCATCGATTTCGATATTTCAGGCCAATAATGATGAGAAACAATGATGAGCTCTGGTTATGAAGTCTCAAAGCTAATCTAATTAATCAATAACATACACGTATATTTAATTACTGAAGTCCAAACTAGCTATTTGCACTAAAAGAAACTGTCAAACTCGACAGTGCTGGTCACATTAATTTATCAGATCATTAGCTTGCCATTTGTGTTTACTCTGGTAAGTGTGGTTATTCAAATTACTACTTTTTTCACATTTTTTAAAAATTATATAGTATAGTTTTTACACGATTACAATCGTAACATTAATGTATCTGAATCCCAAATCAGAATAAAATTAATTTAATGTTGTTTTTGTTTAAACACTAAAAACGAGAATTGAAGTAATGGTAAAAATGTGATACTAAATGAGGATTACATTCATCTATAGGTTGTAAAAGTATTGAAAAAAGGAAGCACATTGTCAATATCAAACAACCACCAAAATTAATAGATAAGAAACTTACTTTAGATAAGCCTTACATACAACAAGTGAAAATTTACTTTTGTCGAGAAGTGCAGCTTTTACTATTACACGTTGCCATAAAGTATGTGTTATATAAGGTTTTTTATGACATTTAACTAGTCGATTGTTGCATTGTAAAACCTAATGAACAATAATGTATCAACATTTTACGTGACTGTATAGTTATTGCCTAAGAATGCATTATCTCCCTCGAATTGTTAATTTAAACTCAACAATAATTTCATTGTAAGTACACCAAATTATGTTTAAGGATTTACCGTCAGTTTGATATCCAAACTCTTTAAATATATATTTTATTTTATTTTATTTTATAACAATATGTTAGTGACCTCCATTGAATATTTAAGATGTACTACCGTTTCAGCATCTTATATTTTAGATCATACAGCGTATACTACTATATTTATAGTAAATCAGACCAATAATTATTTCAGAGAACAATCTATTCTACACATTAAATCTAGCTAGTTTGATTCTATTAGCTTAGGCATATTTAAAAAAAGAGAGTACGAAGTTTTGTTTGGTCAGCAATTTTCACTCATACATAACATTTAAGTAGATACAATGGACATGTATCTTTTCATGTTTCCATAGCATAAAATAGCCAAATAAAAAGTTAAAACTTAATAATTATTTTATTTTATGTCGCCTCTAGCTGTTGTGTTACAATACTAAAAGGCATTATGAGGTAAAATGAAACTGCTTTAAAAGTCATATATGTAAAGTCCTTAATCGGTCAAATAAGCTAACCTCAGAATCTCCTTTACACAGCTTTGTACAGATTGGAACTAGCCTATCTACAATTCAGCATCAGATCAACAAAATTAAATTACATACTCTCAACATAGACGTTATCAAGCACTGTTAGAAATTGTTTTTCATATCTGCAAGGTTAAAATATTTTCCGATTTGTTAAAGCTTCTTTCTTTATTTAGGACCCATTAAGAACTAACTAACTTCAGTATCCGCCGTATAATCTATAGTGAGATGATTATCTACCAAAACCAGATATCCTTTCTCGAAAAAAAGGCCGCAGTCTCAAACTTGCAAAAGAGTGATTTTTTTCTGTTTCAGTAAACTTATGGAATGCCAGTGATAATAACCCCGCGAGAAGAATGGGGTGCACTTCCCCCAAGGTCGTGGGAGCCCTTGACGTTACCCGTCAGTTCTGTTGTATTCTTTCCCGAAACAAGGACAAAAATATGCAAGAACAAGAAACAGTGCATCAGACGCGTACAGAAGATTCAGAAGCACCACATGTTCTACAGGGATCTTCCAGACATCAAGTTCAAGTATAATATCTACATATTGATAAACAAAACTCATATATTTTCCAAAAAAAATAAACGAGGTAATTTCTTGGCATGGTATTTTTCATCTGGTATTCATATACCAGGGACAGTAGAATGCCAGGTGTAAAACAATTTTCCAAGTTTCGATGTAAGAATAAGTAAAGTAGTAGACTTAATACTATTATTTATCACTCAAAAACCTACCGAGATAATGAAAAACTTTCAACTCATGGTCTTTTCATCTTGAGTTGTGAGAGTGTAAGATATATTCACACTAAAACAAGGATATTAAGTTGAAATTAAGTCTTTTCTTAATTATATAGGCTCTTAAAACAATTATCAATGGATTATCTTTAGTCTGTCTTGAACAACCTTTATCACTGATTGTACGAAACCAACATAAAAACAGTAATGATGAAATGATCCAACTCTGCAGAGAATAAACCCTCGTAATGGATAAGGGCGAGGTAAGGGCCCTTAACCTTACCTGGAATTATTCTAGGGTAGGCCGATCTAGAGGCAAACGCCCTAGATGAGACTCTCCAAGGCATCATGGAGGGCTCCTTGGATGCTGGTCCTTATCTGAGTTGAGTTATCTGAAGGAGTCCTGGAAGTCGTTGAGTTACAAGGTGTTCCGTCCCTGGGGGAGCCTGGATGATAGGTTGGGAATACTTCCCTATTCATTCAGAGGCTAGTTTGAATGACCAAGTCAAACCTTCCCACATTTTCAAATCCTTTTCGTAAGCTGCTCAATATCTAAAAAAAACATGTGTATACCAGCAAAGCTTTATATATATATATATATATATATATATATATATTTCATTCTGTCTATTCCTCTCCCAAGTCCCTATCTTGCGACATCACTTGGCTTCCCTTTCCATTTCCTTTTTATTTTTCCCCCTTAATCTTGTCTCTTGAGAGCATTCCTTTCTTGTTTTGTTTTATTTATTCCTAATCTTAATTATTAATTGTATCTCCTTCTTCATCTTTCCTTTCTCTCCCTCATTTTCTTACGTAGATCGAAGATAAGCTTTAGATATAAATTCTTCATGATCCAACGGTCTAATCCTCCAGAAAATGATACATTACCTGTATCGTGTTCCAGTTTCCTGGTCGGCTTCGACGGCCGAGTGTACGAAGGCACGGGGTGGCACATGAGGGCCCATGACACTCACGCTTCTGACTACAAAGAACTCGACAACTTTATATCGATATGTTATATTGGAGACTTTGAAGGTATGTTGATGTTATAAAAAATCGGTTCTATCTGCAGGCACTTGTGATAGTTAAAATTACTTCTAATGTAGACAGTGAAAGAAGTTAATGTGACAGATTTGCATGACTTTTTAATATATTAACTTTTAAAGGAGTTAAACTGAAAAAAACACATTTAGTTCTTCGCAAGAACAATTTTGCAAGTGAGTTAATAAATGTTGCTAAAAAAACTACTATTTCAGACATGGTTTGGATTACAGAAAACTTTAACACACAACAAACTAAGAACAAAATTTGTTCTTTCAGATGCGTTCCCTCCTATATACGTGAAACGAACAGCGGAAAAATTAATAGAAAAAGGACTAGAAATTAAATACATTGTGAAAAACTACCGGACCTATATCGCAGATTCTGTGACAGAAAAGTTGTACCACATAAGGAAAACCCGATTTTAAGCTTAAGGTGGTCTTTTAGCGTCATTATACATCAGAGTAAAACTATGCTTGTAACGGCAACATTTTTAATATTGACCATTTTTTTCGTAATTACTGACTAACGAAACCTGTAAAACCTTATTTACTCAGCATCAAAGAAAATAATACTGCCCATTAAGTAAAAGGACATCCAGTTATAATGAACATCCAGTTATTTTTGGGAACTACTGAACTTATAAAACTACTGTTTTATGTTTCCTTTAATTTGCATTTTTGTTTTAATTTGGTTAAATAAACATAAAAGTAAATTCCATATGTGTATTATGTACATGCCGTCATACCTTTAAATAAAATAATACAAATGTGAGTGCAGGGTTTTGTTAAGAAGAAGAACAAACATACTGAATTTGAATAAAAACAGCCGTACCGTTGAATTTTGTAGCTCGGCACTAAATATCAATAGGTTTATTCAAAAACAAATTAACTGTACCAAAACATAATACGACTTTTTTTGAAAGTATACCTTTTTCTGCCATAACCCTTTCAAACTGCCTCCTCAATCACAAAACTGTAGAGTTAAAAGTGGACTTTTCAGGAAAAAGTCAAAAGACTTACTAATATCAAAGGATTAATACAGTGTCAAATAGTATTGTCTCGTAAATTGCTTAGTACCGGTATTTTGTTTGATATTAGATTTTTCTGAAAGTTTATTATTTGCTTTTAATGTGTTCTATAGTTTATGATGGTTTATCCATGCTATTGTACACAGTTAATGACGATAATGAAAGGACACTTGATTATTCAATAAGAATTTTTTTTGTATTTACAAATAAAAGGTTATTTTACTTTTTTTATTAGCTATCTAATTTAAATTAGGACTATAATATTGTTACGATGATTAACCACCTTCTTTAGATCCTCAATCTTTTTATAACTGTATGTAGTGATTCGTAATTTTCACAATAGCAAAATTAAAATGTTAACGTAATGTCGTGAAAGAAAATAAACCTTCTTACTTTCATCATTTTTACAACTAACGTAATTAAAAATATACCGCTAGATAAAAAACAGTTGAGTTATACTGTTTCTATTAAACTTTGAGTAATGCTTCAGACTTAAAATACCGTAAAACCAAGAATGTACGATATATATATTTTAAAAAAGTTAGTTTTTTTACATGGTTATACCCAATTCATTAAACAGACTGGGTCTTTACTTATTAACAAATAAATTGCAATGCTTGTTGTTTTTTGCAAACAATATATCGTATTTTTACATCTAATCAAGTAATTTGTTGTTTTTCTGAAGACAAAAATAGCGCATATTTCATTTTACAGCTAAGAGGTATTAATAAATCGTACTTTTTTACTATTTTCAGATTGGGACGTACCAGACGAAGGTGAAGATACAGTGAAAAGATTTCTCGATTGGAGTGTAAAGCAAGGCTACGTAACTCCCGACTATGACGAGTTGTTTCAGCCTGATTTTCACGTGATACACGACATGCCAATGCCAGGAACGTTTAAATATCGTTCATTAAAAGATGAACTAGAATATAATAATGAAAAATAGTCAAAACCTAATATATATATATATATATATATATATATATATATATATATATATATATATACTGGAGACCACAGTCATTTTGTTCAGTTTTTTAAGAGCTTTGCTTTTTATTTTGATCGTATTTGGTAGACTCATATTGATCACCAATGTAATGAAGAAAATTTAAACCAAAATCCACAAAAAATAGTGCAATTTGGCTCTAAATAGATCATTATAATTGTAGCTAGTCTAAAAGTTACCAAAGAATCATAGGTTTATATATGTTTAAAAACTGAAACCACTATATTACAATCCCGCCCTATAGTAATATACATGTTGTTTTTAAGTACGATTCAACTTACGTTTGATGGCATATGGTATTATTTTCTTGAGAGTTTTTCAACATTGTTTTAATTATACTTAGAGCGTATATTTAACAAATAAATAAATTATTATGCGATACACATATGCTAATACTGATACCGACACTGATACCTGTTCAGGTCCCATACGACTCTGACAAATACCAACTTAGGCTCTGTTAAAATACATTTAGAAATTATTGTGATGTAAACCAACGATAATGCTGGTTCTCTAAATGCGACCTTACAGCTAAACACAATAAATATACACTTAGTCTTCCAATATTTAGAACTATTATAGACCTGACTCGGTTTCAAACATTTATGTGTTGTTTCATGATGTCAATAAATATACTCCTTATATACACATATTCAAGTAGCAATTTCTTTGTTTATTTGGTTACCTTTTTCCTATATTTTTATATAAACTAGGAATTTATATGGGAATAGTTTTAATCCACGAGTTTTTGTTGGCTAAACTAATTTATTAGACGATCACTTTAAACCACTCGTCGTCCCAGCGTAGGTCTCTCTCTTCATAAAGCCACTCGCCTCTCCGATAGTCTGGGCGGATGTAGTTGTTGTTCACTCCATATTTAATCAAATTGTTTACAGTTTTTCGCATTCTCCAAAACGGTCTATAACCTGTATGGAACGTAATATAAATTCATCAAAACATAGTTCAAGACTTCTGGTAAAATACCTATTCGAAATTCCTTGGTGAATAAATTTAATAGGGTGCATCCTCGAACTACCGGCAAGAGTGTTTATTCCTCCTTACAAAATATCAAAAAGTAATATTACTCACATTCTTTGGGGATAAAATGTATTGAATAGAAAATAAATTCGAAATAATAAATATTACTAACTTCAAAGTTAGACAAATCTTTTTCCTTCTATATTATAAGACTACTTATTTTGGTGTTTAATATGATTAAAGGGTCTAGTGACACCATTTTTGATAAAATATGGTTAAGTGGCACCTTTTTAAATACAATCTATACATCCCTAAAACAAGATATGCAGTATGGATTGTACATTTATTTAACTAAATAGCTACCAAGGAGTAATCAAATGAACGTTTACTTATGAAATAATTTACCTGCAAAATTTCCTATGTGGCAAATGGTAAAAACTCTCCCATCCAGCTGAGGGTGTTTACGTATGTTGACCCCGTGGTTCGTCCATCCTGTGCCCTCATAGGCTCTTCCATCCAAGCCAATAAAAAAGCTGCGTAGTTTACAGTTTAGTCAGTTTCTTTTATTTATACACATCAGCAAAACTTCAGTTTTTTGCATTCAATAGAATGCATCTTTATTTCGAACTCCTTATTTACAATAAAAGTGTAAATTGTTCATGTGATTAATTACGAACTAATTTAAAATAAATAGATGAAAAATGGCGTTAATATTGTGCTTAAAGAGGTTTACAAGTACTCGAGTACTAGGGTGTTCGTGTTAACACAACTCGAATCGATTCAAAGAATCTTAAATGCTCGAATGTTTGAGCCGAGTCGTCACTCCCACCTCATATCCAAAATCAACATGAAAGCTATAAAAATAATTCAAATGTTATTTCCGGATTTTCATACAGCTAATCCATTTTAAACTACTATGAGTAAAATCTTGTTTGTTTTAATTGAATGAAAGAGTTTTTTAGATAGTATGCCACCAATCTCTCATCTATATATGAATTTAGAAGGCGAGATCTCCTAACTATTCCCCAACACAACACCACTTTTTTCGTAAACCAAACATTTTATTCTGGAATCAAATTATTCAACTCCCTCCCATCCCACCTAAGATCTGTTACTGATCCGGTCACCTTTAAAAGGCTTCTGAGGACCTTTTTGATTAGGAAGGAGTGTTACAGTGTATCTGATTATTTAAATGATACAAGTCAGTTTTAGTTACCGCATTTATCTTTTCTTTTCTTTATATTCTATTGTACTAATTCTTTGTATTTAATGTTCTGTGAACATTTATTTTGTGACGTTTGTCAATGCTGTTTACAGTCGGATGACAATAAATGATTGATTGATTGATTGATTGATTGAATGAACTTAATATATCACTTAATGTCTGTTCATATTTTGAGGTTGTTATTCCTTATCGCTTTATTTGTTAGTGAATAATGATTAATTTAAAATTGATAACCAATAAAACAAATTACGTCCTTTTTTCAAACACATACAAATGCAAGTATTTACCTAAATAAGTAATTCCAAGACAATATGCGGGCTGATATTTTGATTAGGCTATGCAAGAATCGCACAAGGTGGTGCGATTGTAGTAGGATAATAAATTTAGTTAGGTCTAAAAAGCCTTTTAAATAAGAAATTATAACAGTGGGTCGAAGTAAAAGTTTTCTTAATTCAGTCAGCATTATTTAATATATTTGATATTTCTTCAGGGCCAACATAAGGTTTAAGAAATTAACATTATATATTGTACATAACTGCTAATATTACGTCGGTCGAGTTGAAGTCCGTAACAATTTTAAAAAATATTATCTAAAAGTCTTAAAAAAAAAAACTCTATTCGGAGAAAGCTCAAAGCTCACAAGTAATTTTTAAAACTCTGACTCTACTTCATGAATCACTTCTCGAGAACCATGTATATAAGACCAAATAGTAAAATAGCAAAATATGAAGGAGAATTTTAGTGATATAGCTTGTTGATATTTACAAGATTTTTTCAAAACTCATTAGACACAAACCAACAAAATTAAAGTGCTGAAAATATAATTGAATGAAAAAAAAAACTTAATTGACTTGAATAATACTAAGATTTGAACATTTTTCTATCTTTTGATCAGACATAAGAAATACGTATGGTTTGAAAGATAAAAATTGCTTGAAATAACTTGTTTTTACTCTCAGTTTGTTTTAATATATGTTGAAGGACCATGGCTGCCTATTCATGGAAGATTAAATCTAAGCGACTTTTAAGACTCAATAAAATAAAGAAATCGGTTTTTTAAAACAAATTTTCTAGAAATACATATACATAAGTCCACTGTAGCGTAATTTTGACATAAAATAAATCTAAATGAACCAATATATTTTGTGAAATATTATAAACGTATAAACAATAAACGTACGAAAGAAGAAAACTCTGGCTAGCTATTAACTAAACATACTATAAATTACTAAACGCTACTTCAATATCTTCACTATTCTATCATAAAATATTTGATTTTTCTATAATAATTTGAAAATATTGTGATCGTGTTCAGGTATATATAATAATTATTATTACCTAATAGTTTTAATAACAATAACCCTCTAAAATGGAACACTTATACTGCTATAATTCTGGGTAATTACTTGTGTTTTATATCAGGGTAACCTTTAGCCATGTCTTTCTTCTGGATCTCCTGCATTCTCTTGATACAGTCTCTTTTCGTCTCGCATATTTCGGTAGCGGAATCACCGAATATCACCACCGATTTCACAGGGGTGGGGAGGGGGATGGTCTTCATAGGGGGCTGAGCCCCCCAGTCCGCCCTGGGCTTGATCCGTAGAAAGAACTTAGACCCGTAAGCTTTGATTACCATCGTGTTTTTCTATTCTGAGTCGTCAGATTTCCTAAAACAAATATTTTTTATAAATTTCATTTTCTTTGATATTTGAAGTAGAAATATTCTGGTTCATTATTATAAAATTTATTTAGTTAAGTGATTAATATAAATGGTATGAATTAATTTAAAATTAAATTTAGTTTTAAAAATTTGCTGTTCAAGTACGCTATATTATGCATCAAAATAAATGCATAGTCATTTTGTATGAGGTTGAACTTTTGTTTATATATTATCTCTTATTTTCTTTATTTCCTGCATTTATAGGATTGAAAAAGAAAATAAATAGGTATAATACAAACCTACTATGAACAATTTTAGGATCATATCGTTCATCGATTATTTTTAGGTCATAATAATAAGGATGATCTTAACTGTGTTAAAATTACAGCCTTTTAAACGTTTGAAAATCCAAAATTACTGCTAAGTTTGTATTAATTAGTAATACTAATTATTAGTTAGTAAATAATTTTTATTAACATAGTAATCTAGTATTTAATTACTTTAAGGTCTTTAGAAATAGTTACTAATATGAATTATTGAATAATATTGTTGGATTAGTATTTGAAACCTGACAATTTTAGAGATGTAAAAAATAGATTAATAACTGTAATAGAAATCTATCATTCAAACAACTAACTATTCAATACTACCAAAAACTCAATATGCGATAGAATTGATACATTAAAATCCAAACTACATTAACACAGAACTATATTAACAGAAATAATAATTTCACGAACAAGTATTTTATAATATTACTATGAAACAATGGTCAATAAAAAATAAAACAGACTTGGATTTTACCCATAAATAAGACAATAGACTCTGTAAAGGGCAAACGATACTTGTAGGATTACAAGGGTGAAGTACGCAATGTCTCTTGGTATCTTGTCCTCCGTCCAAGTACTGCGGTCGGTTTGTTTGAAAATCTTTTTGAAATACTTTTTGAACATTGCATAGAATAATTAGTCAAGAGACTATTATTTTAAAAACATTTTCCAAAGTGAATATTGTCAAATGGGAACAGACGAAACCCATCGGTTAATGAATCATGGCAAGAAAGTAATGTGTCTTTCTTATCACTTTTAAGGCGTAACTATAATTTTAATAATGAAAAATTACCATGAATCAATTATAATCTGAGTTTAAAATTTAGTTTAAATTCTACGTATGCAATTAATAATGAAAATGTGTATTTTCACAACGTTATGTCCTAACACTTGTAAGGCATCCGAAGAACACGTTCAGTGCATGATGTTCAAATGTAAAGAAACTTTAACTGAATTAAATTATATGTCGTTCTCATTAAATTTGAAAGAGAGCGTTCTAAACTAAAATTTATATTACTTGGCACTTATTCATACAACAATTAATTTGAAAATGTACCTTTTTTTAGTAATGAACAACAATGAACTATTTTGAAATCAGAAATATTTGTACCGTAATGTATCATAAAAAATGCAGTTGTTGAAATACAGTACATGTACTATTCATCAAATTGTGTCTTTATTAACCTTCATATTTGGGATTACAGCATTCATTCAGATATGCTATTTGGTTGCTATATTTGGTTCAGACTGCACGTCTTGAACCAAACCATTTACAGAGTTGAAGGTTTCTTAAATGAATTTGGGAAAACTGTAGGTAGATACAGTTTAATAGTATAATATTACTTTAAACCTTAATGTAATGTTTATCTTTAGTATTTTATTTGTTGCTCGAGTAAAGCTTAACAAAGCTATTTAGGTAATTGTCATTCTATCGTTCAACGCAAGGAGTTAATGTGGCTACTCTCGGACTACCTACTAATTTATTATTTTTATCTTATCCACATATCCCTTAAAAGCAGCTTGCCTCATATTTTAAACCATGTTTAGGTATTACACTAATAAATCGAAACTCCTGAGTGGAGTCGATATCTAAGTCATAAATTAATTGTGTATTTATCGGAATCTCTCATTTTGACTATTATATTTACTAGGCTCCGTTCTTATCCAGTAATAAATACAGATTACATGGATGTAGTTTCCGCATTAAAAAAAAAATACCAACAATAAAAGAAAGCTAAGCTAGTATACTACATTTGGTTCTTGCTTATGAGCGACCTGAAACCACTTACCCAAATGCAAACAAAATTATTCTTCTAGCGAATAAAACCATATTCAAGTAGCCACAAATAGTCCCTAAAATATCCCAAAATGCTTCACCATATTTATCATAAAATGCAAACATTTTGAACTGCTTCAAACATGGAAAACTGTATAACACTAAATAGCACCGTAGGAAAAAATAAGTATGAACTAAGTGAGTGAAATCTAATAGTTAAAGATCATTCAGAAAGTGATAACATTTTTTTAGTGAGATATCAATCGACAGATAAAATGATTATCTGGAAAGTGTTCAAATTTGTTGTGCACACAGTTCTGTTTTGGTTCGCCTTTAAAGAATCGGTAGACGCCTGTAGGCGTTTTTGGAGGGATTACTTAAGGTGAATGAGCCTTTAAATTATATAACCTTTAACTGTATTTTCTGTATTTTCAGCTTATTTTTACTGCTTTAAGGTTTTTTACAGGTTTATTACTGGACTTCTCAGTATAATTTAACACGGGTAAAGTCAATTTCCTCTTTAATATCCTTTCCGCAAAGGTTTCGCAGCCTCACATTAACCAACAATCAACATAACGTGTTGCGTTAGCTCATTCGATATACCGTTCCTAGGAACGTCAGTTATGAAAAATAAACATCAATAGTCACGAATAACAGTAACCAAGGTCAAATTTTTTATTCCATTTTATAACAATCAACGGAACATACCTAAACATATATTAATCTACAGGTTGTCTCGGAATTTTCTACCGATACCCGATGTTCATGGATCGTAGACAAGTCAAAATATCATATTCAAAATTTCTAAATCTAAAATTTCTAAATCGTAATTTAGAAAATTTACATATACCGATATCATTTTCTTTCTACCACAAATTAATTTTTAAATGCACAACGGTTCGTCGTAACATTATGGAACTTGGTATGCCACTCTATAAACTAAACTATACCTAAACACATATTTACTGGACAAAATATTTTTGGTGATATCTTCAAAGTGGCGGATGCTTAAAAATTTCAATCGTAAATGTCTCAGAAACTCAATTTGAGGAACATATTTTTTGTACGAATATTTTTTGTTAAGAATTTAATATCCGCACAAATCAAATGTTACCTAAGTTATGAAAATCGGTTTATAAATAATGGAAAAAACCTTTATTTGTGTTTCATGTCAGTATCAACTGTTATATGTGAAACAGTGCTAGTGAGCCAAATTAATAACCTGTTCCAAGTTTATTTGCACTGATTAGCTGATTGAAAGATCAGTCTGCTGTTTTTTAGTTTATTTATCGGCGGACCGGTCAAGTCAACAATACCTCTGTATGTTCTACGATTAAGTGAGGGCTTATGTAACACATAAAAACCTTAACAAGCACCGAAATAATTCAAGAATGACTAGTGTATCTATTTTCATGAGATATGACTACATAAACCAAGTAATTGAACCAATTAAAAGAGATGTGGGACATGATATTGACCTAGGGTTTGCTGTATTTTATTCCTTTTATCAAGCCCCTCAAAATTAGTAACTAGCTGTAATTATGGAAATAAATATGGATCTGATTTGATTCTATATGACTTTGTAGGGTATGTACTTGGAAATTTAGGGAAACCTCACCAAAATAACTTTTTATAGATAGTTCAGACACGAAATGCACCAGAAAAGTAATAATACTTGTTTGGAACTCATGTGCAAAATATCTCAACTACAGTATTCAGTTTAAGGCTTAAACCTGTCCGAAATGTTTGGACACACGTTGCATTAAGTAAGGATGCATTAACGTTAAAATAATACTCATTGTATGTAATTCTTACACAGATTGCCATTCAATCGCAATATAAATCTTTCTTATCACACATACTTCGTGGGGGAGGGGTACAGATAATGATTTCTTTATTATCATGTAGAATGTACAAAGATGTATTTTACCCTGAATTTTTTTAACAATGAACGTCAGTTATGGAGACGTGGGAAGTCGTATGTTTCATACTGGGAGGGATAAATATTTTCGGAGTCTTGATTCGACTGTATATAGATGTAGAGGCAATGAAAAAAGTAAAAGCTCGTTTGGATGTGTTAGCAGATAAGTTGGTTGTCAAAAACTAGGAATAAAATCGCCGTATATCTTGCTTTTATAAGGTAACATTTAAAAATATTTGGATTAAACCGGTTAATTTACGTATTTAATTTGTTTTATTCTGTTATTAATTCATAATGACCATGTTACTGGTAATATTTTTTTTATTATAAAAGTGAAGCATACACTTTTTAAATGTTTTTATTTTTTTAATAAAAATCCAAAATAATAATTTTAAAAAATCCTTAAATGATAAATAATTAGAAAAATTTATAATTTTTATTTTTATTATAAACTGTAAAATTGAGCGGGAGATCATAAATTAATTTAAATATAATCTTATATAAATATTGTTACAGAATTATTTTTTCTCAAATAATAATTAAATATAAAGCGATGATTTTTACCAATTAAAAATTATAAAATCAAGCAGGAGACTATTCATGTGCACTTAAAGGGTAGGTATTATCCTAAATAAATTTTACTTAAACAAAGAGCTGTCTTACAGAAAAAATTAATGGGTATATTTGTTCATATTCGTCCATATTTACTAACCTATTAAACATGATCCCAAAAAATATTGTACCGTATATTTAGTTAGTTGTTAAAATTACCAAGTATTTTTTTTAAATAGTAAATTTTTAATGGAAATATGATTTTAAATATAATAATTGATATTTTACCCTATTTCGTCCCAAACTATTTCAAATATTTTTATACCTTTTCCAACCTACAGACATAGATTCACTTGAACCCATTTCAGAATACACTGATAAACATAGGTAATCCTGAGACTATTCACGAATAAATAATTTTAGAATTTATTTAAAATTAATTACTCTTTTAAATATTTTCTTCCTTAGGGACCCAAATGAGACATCCGATTCCGACCAGTACAGTAGCCTCGGCAGCGACGAGGAGGCGGAGGCCAAGGTGGGTTACCGGGTACGCCAGCGTGCCCTGTAGGGTGGTCCTGACCAACACCAGGACCCCGCCCTGTCTGTCCCGGAGGCAGTGCGAGCGGTTCGTCCGGGACATGCGGGAGAGAGACGTGCGGGAAGGATATCCGGACATAAGGCACAAGTGGGTGTTGTGTTTTTTTATGTGAGTGATGTTTTGTTTGTTTTAGAGAAATAAATAAGTTTCAAAAATGAGAATCTCAATTTAGCGGGGTGTTGACGGATGAAACAAAACTAATTTATTTTTCCAACTATTTAATTTTTTAAAGAAAAAAAGTTAATTTTTTTCTACACTACTATTCACAAAATTAACCATTATGGGGTACGTTATAGTTAGTATGTAAAACTCTATCAAGCCTCGAATCGGGACTTTTGTGATGAGTAATAAACGATACTTTTCATCACGATGCAGCTATCAGTAAGCTTTAAAAAAATGTAATAACACCTAGTCTAGTGATGATAATAGTAAATATTATATTAGTATAGGAATAAAGAAACACCACTGTCTTACAAGCTTTTTTGCTTTTTAAGGTAGCTGGGGAATAACAGTAGGTAAGAAAAGTAATGTTTAGGTAATGAAAGTAATGTTTGGGTCAGGAAAAGACAGGAAAGGTCTGCTGGTTATAATTTGTTTTTAAGTAAGAAAAACTAGGATGTTTGTAGACCTCAGCTGTAAGGTATCAGGCTTATTCGTAAATGTGGTGATGAAACATTTTTTTATATACAGTTGACCTATCATTCGGAAGAATAGGGTACCGGTACGACCGTAATTTTTTGGGAATAATTTCTGACTACCTAGTCAAACATATTTGTATGTTAGTGACTTATAAACAAAAGTGAACTTGAGGGTACATTATCAGTTCATAAAATAGTGTTTAAGAAACTTTGGTAAATGAAAAAAATCTTATAACTTGAATGTTAGCGGAGTTGACATACAACCAGTATCAACTGTTGTATCTGATTTTTTATTGAACATAATTGAGCTCAATATTCTCTTGTGTATTCATACTTAATGCTTTAGATTGTAAAGTAAATAATTATAATGACTGTCAAGATTATAATTGGTTGGAAATTACTAATATGGCTAGAATAGTATATTACGTCACTAGGCCGGAAAGTTCTGTTTTGGTGGACAGGTAATGGTAAACAATACAAGTAAAGTACCCACGATGATTGTTACTCGCGGAATTGTCATGCGAGTACGGTACAACTTTCCGGCCGTGTAACGTGCGACACTTTTCATCATACTACTCAGAAAGAAACATACTTTCAATTATAACGTAGTCCTTGCATAAACCAACACGTTTCTCAATTCCTCAAACCTAACCTATAACAAACAGAACAAACATTTGCTACTGCTGCCAGTGCTACCACTACATTCCCCTAAAAAATAACCAATAAAAAAGCATTAAATGTCGGTTTGCTGGAAAAAAGCTGGTTGTTTACTTCTGTTTTCCCGGCCTAGTGTAGGGAAAAGTTTTTCCCGGACTTTGACGGCAATGGGAACTTTTGAGCCAACAAAAAGAAACATAAAACAGATGTTTCTGTGTTAGTATGATGAAAAACTATTTAACAATTAACCTCACATCATTTTCCAGTTTCCTGATTGGCGGAGACGGCAATATATACGAAGGGAGGGGGTGGGAGGCTGCTAGTGAACAATACCCGGATATAGAGGGCGAAACCATCGACATCGCACTGATAGATATAAACTACGAAGAACATACGGGTAAGCTCATTGGGAGGATTGCTAATTTTATAAATTAAATAAAAAAAAAAGAAAAACAGAAAAAAGAAATATTATCTATTTTGGATACTTCAATTATAAAATTGCAAAATACGTTTTAGAGCCATAAAGCTAGGCGTACAAATATATAATGTGTAGACAGAGTAGTCATTTTCTTTCAGAATGCTATAAATTAATACATAGTGGCTTGACAACTATACAATAAACTTTCATAACGCGACCAATAAGTATCGTCGCGTCAATAAATACGTTAATTAATTAAGCGAAAAAACTTTTAAAGTACAAAAATAATAATTACCTACCTACTACTCTAATGGATTACTTGGACGGTATTTGGTCTCACCATCAAGCCCCCATGTATCCCTGTGTTCAGAATCTTCTTGCCTTGCTCTAAATTTTCACAAGTCTTTCTCCACCTAGTCCTTCAGCGATTTTCGGGTCTTCTACGGCGTCTTCTTCCAGCTGCATTTTGCCTCCAAACTTCTTTTATTACTCTCTCATCTTTCCTCCTAAATACAAGGCCTTCTTACCAGCCTTGCCTTGTGTACTCTTAATTTTGTTCTGTGTGGCAATAATTTTGATTAAAAAATGCGTTTTAATGGGTATTAAATCACCGAAAATATTAAATTCTGAATTTCTATTAATTAATTATTTTTAAGTATAATATTGCACCTAGGCATTTGAGCTCTGCCACTTACAGTTCCAATTAACAGTAAATATTTAACTGTAATACCTTTTTAACATATACTAACGTAAAATGTAAGATTCAACTGTCAAGATTTTATTCATCAAAAACAAATACAGGGTATTTTTTTAAACGCAACCCATTTTTAAGATTGAATAATTCATATATAAATATGAAATAAGTATTGTTTTATTGTTCTTTACGTTTTATACACTCTATTATTTAAATTTGATCACATTTAGTTCACCTTATGGGCTCAAAAAATCCGCCAGTGGCATTTGTGTGTAGTTATGCTCTCTCTATCAAATTCCCGGACACGTGTTGCTAGGTACCTCTTTGCATTACATTTGTTTTGTTTGTTTTGGGGTACTGAATATGCTGTGTCTTGTTCTTTCAGGCCTTACTTTATATGTATCCCCAAAGAAAATAAAAATATAGTGGCGTCAACTCAGGGATATTGGGGGAAATAATCCTTCACCGATAAAATCAAGTGTTGGGTTGCGTTTTTAATGTGTGTGTCTTTAAGCACGATAACTCGCGTAAAATGGTCCGATCTGAATGAAATTTGCCACAGACATGTTAAGTAGGATTATTCTACGAAAACATTTCACAATATATTCAGAACCTCAAAACAAACATAACAAATTCAATGCAAGAAATTCAAAGAAGTACCTTGCAACACATGTTCGGGAATTTGATGGAGAGAGCATAACTTTATACAAATGCCAATGACGGACTGCTTGAGCACATAATGTAACTTAAATGTGATCAAACTTAGATAATAGATTGTATAAAGTGTAAAGATCAATAAAACAATCCTCATTACACATTCATATGTGCATTTTTCAATCTTAAAAATGGGTTGCGTTTAAAAAAAAACCCTGTACATTAGCATGGACATCGTCAACATCAATAACAAACATAATATTGAAAAACTAAATATATAAATTTAATCAAATTGTTACCTTTTTTTTAAGAAGTGATGTATACTGTAGAGTGACATGTCTGTCTTATTTTTTTTAACGGCTCTGGAATATTTATTTAGATAAAATAAAAGTTGAATAGCGGTTTTTGTGACAAAGTTTATTTCAGTATACTAATATGATTTTGATGTTTTACAAATTTATTGGTTCTTTATGTTTCAGGAGATATGTCATATTTAAAAATGGAAAAGGCTATACCGTACTTATTATTTGATGGAATAACAAAAGGATTCCTAGATAAAGACTTTACAATGTACAATAAACTATGGATCGAACCTGACAGATCTACGTTACCGTTTTTATTGGTTTGGGTTATTTGTTTTATTTCAATATTATTTGTAATAATTAAATAATGTGTTTATTATTGTATCTTGTTATTTGTTACAATATATTGTAATACTTAAACTCAATTACGTTGGGGAGTGTTTGACATTGTAATATTATATCAGTTTCAACATCCTTGTGGTTTTTCTGGTTTTAGTGTACCTTAATCTGTTTTAAATTTCTTATAGTTAGCAAATAGTTGAAACACATGTAAGACTATTACAATTTAATTTTACTCATTTATTTGTTTACCGCTTTTGAAGTTTTTAGCTGCTGGAATTCGTGTTTTTTTTTCAATTAAATGAAATGAGTATTTAATAACTAGTTTAAATTTCATATACTAAAATAATTACAATGGGTGCTATGTTCTTTTTCATTAATAACATTTTATACTCCCTCAATGCTGACCTCAGTAAAGCGTTCAATCTGGTAAAGCATTCTCTTCACATTCTAAAACTCAGTGTAATGGAATTAAGTGGACGTGAACAAGATTGGTTTTCATCTTACGTCTTCAACCGCATGCTTAATTTTGTTAAAAATACATTAATAGTGACAGGTATATCAGAAAATATTAAGCTCAAAGTCAATATCTTGCCTCCATATATCGGGAATAGGCATATTACAAAAAGTCTTAGAGTCATATAAGACAACCTACAACAAAAATGATTCTTCATTATAACATTCCCACTTTTTACATGACTTTAAATATTCGAAAATAATATATCGTCTGGATAGTCTCCCAGTTTAAAAGTTGAACTCCAGTTGAACGAAAAACTATATTTTTAGCATCGCTTTACTTTCAACTCTATGCCCAGACTAACCTGAATGTCTTGCCTGATTGCCTAAAAGCTGAAAAGTACATTATAGTTCAGTTAAACTATACAGGACCTATCTAACAAATGAAAAAAATTGTTTTACAGTTTTTATCCTATCCATAGCCAGTAGGAATTTATTTGTATAGTTTGAATGTCTAATTAAGAATAAACAGTTTTTAGCTTAAGCTACTTAAATTAAGACACTTCCCAAAGTAAGAACAAATTTTTTTGGCTATAAAGGATATTTTGATTTTAATTGGCTAAATATAAGTTACGATTTGTGAACAAATATATGTTTGGTGAAATACGGACAAACAATAACACTTTTGCTGTGCAATATTTTGACGAAGGTCATTATTAATTCTTTAAATAAAAGGTTAATGATTTATGTCAGTAATAAACAGAAAAATAAATAAATATTGAAACCGGATGCGTGGTTTGTTCCTAACGTGGCCGATGTAATTTATTATTTAAAACCTTAAAAATATAAAATATTTCCCGATAAAAATTAGGTAAAAAGCTAAAACGAAATAAAATTAAATGCATGGCTGTTTTATTGGATGTTAATCAAACTAGTTTAAAATTATTTAATATTTTAATAATAAGAGTATAGGTTAGAGAGGAAGATATTATTCATACTCTCAGGATCCTTACATTAAAGCAGTACCTCAGCCAACCAATTTGTATATTAAATAGACTTATTGAAATACTGGGAATACTATTATTGGATACTCCAGTGTCTGAGTCAACAATGTACCTATAGATGGAAGTAGGCTTAGTTATCAGTGTTGTAATACTTATTTACAGAGAAGTTGATAAGTTATCAGAGGAAGAGAGTTAGTGAAACTATTTTTAGAATGAAATTAGTTTACAATAATGAGTAGTGGTATATACATGCTTATCGCACCAGCTTTACTCTGTGCTGTAATTGGTTCGTACTTATATTTTGCTGTAGCAATGACATCTGGTAGAAAACCATGGGATTAAGAAGTTCTATGATACCCTTTGACATATTTTTTCTGGGTATCGCTGTTTTTGAAATGGTTCGAAATGCGCTATTTACTTTTCTAGGACAAATAGTAAGCTGTATTGTAAACAGGTATTCAAGTAAATAAACTGAACAAGTATGAGTAGGAAAAGTAATTTCATAGAGGCAACCATAAAGGACAAGAAAGATTTAAAGAAGTTAAAAGAAGAGCTTGAAAATGTTGAGATAACATATGATCATTATGGTAGGTAAATAAATTTGTTTACCTTTAACAGAATCGCTGTTTGAATATCATATAGTGAAAATGGGAAATAAAAGACAAGAGAGCTACATCATTTTTAAATGTTATTCTAATTTATATGTCAATATTAAGTTTTAGTTAAATAATAAATTGTTTATGGTTATTTTTGAATAAATCTTGCCGTATAATAGTGAAAGGATTAATAGTGTAAGTAAACTATAAGCATCTATCATCATAAACTTTATTTAAGGATGTTTATCAACCAATATTTTTACATTAACACATAAAATCTAAGTATTGCTTACAAATCTCCTCGTTGTTACGTTAAAACACTTTAGATTCTGAAAACACTTTAAGGGCAATGACGTAAAGTTTGAGAATTGGCAAGAGCTTGACCTTTACACACGGGTAAAAATAATATGGATTTAAAATAATACAATTAATCAAATTAATTTGTCCATCCAACATTGCTGTGTTGTAGTTGATTAAGGCATTCTTTATTCAGATGCCATGCAAGGGAGAGACAGGACAGCAGTTAGGTTGGTGAGTAGAGAGGAATGGGGAGCGGCACCCCCCGAAGAGGAGAAAATCAAAATAGAGAATCTGGATAAGCCTGCGAGGATGGTGATGTTCACTTCAACATACACTGACACTTGCAGTAATAAAGAGGAATGTAGCAAAGTACTAAAGGCTCTTCAAGAGAAGCATATCAAGGAAGGAATACACGACATTTTACACAAGTATGTAGAATATTGTAAATTTTAATCCAACAACGTTAATCAATGAGATTTGACAGTCAGTTTTTTGGTGGCATAAGAAATAAAAAAATGGAAATGTATGAATGGTTTACTACATGTTTAGTAAAATATACTCTATTAGGGTGTACGGTTTAAAATTTTGACATACGTGTTGAATGTGATTGTATTGATTTAAAATGTTGTTAAACCTTATTGTCAAAAGCAGTAGACAATTTTCTGAATTCTGTGACATGGACCTTTTTGAAACACCCAAACGTGTATCAGCAGCTAAAAAGCCTACTTTGCAATTAACTTTACAAAATACAAATTATGTCTAGTTTAAAATGCACACGCGAAAAATTCAAGTATTAATCTTCATAATGATTCTATAACTTATTACCCTTTTTATTCTTTAAACAGATAAGCATAAATTGAAAAAATGTTGTATAACAACATCTTTTCATCAGAATAAGAATTTTTATAAAAAAATAGACGATCTTTTTTTAAAAATATGTACTTTTTAACTAGTTATGCAACTGCAAATCATACAAGTTAATGCATGGAATTGTTTCCTAAAGAACTGTACGTCTCTGTGTTGGGAAGAGTGTGTCAGACAATGTTTACTTTTGTCAGTCTGAGAACCCCTTATGGAAAGTGCATAGCAAGTTAAACTATATTCTACTAAACGGAAGTTGCAAACAATAATTTTTTTTCGGGTTTTAAGGCATATTTGAAATAAATGAAAAGGGCATGCAAAAAAACCGTTAGTTAAAAATCCACTATATGTCATAAATTGTAAGACGAAACTGCCAAAGAACCTTGAAGGGGCTAAGGAAAATTTATATGAATCAAGCGCCTTAAAAAGTCCAACTCCTTTCAGCCATTTATCCATCGATGATATTAAAAAGACTAACTTCCAGGAGTGTCTATAGAGCTAGGTGTGGAAGCCCTTGGTGTATAACAAATTTTGGTTAGTATAATATTTTTTTTGAAAGAACAAAATAATTATTATTTAATTTTTTGTTTCTTCCATCCATTCGATTCTCGTGTTTAAACCATGTATAAATTATGAGGGAAAAAAGAAAGATGTGTGCAGGATCAGCTGATGTGACGTAGTCGGGCTCACGCAACTAGCGCTCACGACGACAAAAATTCAAACCAGTTAATACAACTCAATGAACATATTTTGTGTGTGGTCTTAGTTCTGCAGTCGAACCGCTAGGCTCTTGAGCCCAACTCCGTCATACCAGCTGGCTGTACACACACCTTTCTTTTTTCTTTACACCACAAGTTTAAACTACACTACGTTTCTAGCGGTATTGAAACTCCTCTCATTTTCACGTAACCCTACCCTAGTATGGGTCCTATTGAAGTAGGGTCACTTGAAAACGAGAGAGTTTCAATACCTCTCAAAATGTAGAGTAGTTTAAAAACATTAGAAGCGAATGGAAAATTCCAAAAAAGTAAATTGTAATTACTTTTTTCCTCCACTACTTTGAATTTTAAATTAAAAATCCTCCGCTATTTTGAATTTTAAAAATACAACAGAATTAATAGTAGAATATTTTCAGTTTTATGATTTCCGATGATGGAACGGTGTACGAAGGCCGAGGGTGGAACAAGGAGAATTTCAGGCGGCAAGAGGAGGATATCCGACACAAAAACACCGTGAACATCGCCTACATCGGGAAATATAAAGGTAAATGTTCAATCCATCATTTACCTTTGGGAATTAAAATTTAGTCAAATACTAAACAACTAAGAAGTGCTGATAGTTAAAGTTTATTTCAAAGCCCATTTCTTTTTTATTATTGGTCAGCTGATACGGTATTCAACAATACAACATTTATTTTTAATCAAATTGTGAGGTATTGAATGAATCTAATTCAATACCCTGTTCCTGTAATTTGTTTCTTTTACATTTGACTGATATTCGAATTGGAACATATAAAATATACAGGGTGTTTAGTAAAAACCCTTCAGGACTTCGGCATGAGGCTACTTACATCAAAACTAAGAATAAAGCTTCTATAAACTTGAGTCCTAAAATGCTCGGTTATCCTCTGTCGGTATGGATGTGTTTTAACATGATTTTGAATAACTTTAGAACTACTAGAGTTATCAATTATTTTAAACTTTGTGCGTATATGTTGACTAATAGGACTTATTTAGGTGCGGAGTATCAAGTTTCTACTTTGGACCATTTAAAAATGGCAGCCATTTTTATATTTTAAAACTTTATATCTTAAAAACATAAATTTTACAAAAGACATAAAAACTTCACAAATTTATTTCCTAAAAAAACCCACAAAGATTATTAAGGTCGTCCTAAAATTAACAGAGTTACTGCAATTTTTATTAGAAAATTTGCTATAACTGCCATAAAAAGCACGGATTCTGATATAAAATTGCATTAACTAACAGAATAACATGTTAATTGTGGTTCAACATTTATAATATTTGCATAGTTTTTTTAGTAAATAAAATTGCGAAAATTGTTTGCCTTTTGTAAAATTTGCGGTTTTTAAGATATTAAGTTTTAAAATATAAAAATGGCTGCCATTTTCAAATAGTACAAAGGAAAAATTTAATACTTCGCTCTAAAATATGTCCTATTATTCAACATATACGCACCAAGTTTAAGTTGATATCTCTAGTGGTTCCAAAGTTATGCAAATCCATGTCAAAACACATATATAGCGACACACGGATAACTGAGCAATTTAAGACCCATGTTTACAGGAATGTTTTTCTTATTTTTGATGTAAGTAACCATATTCCACAGTCCTGGGGGGTTTTTGTTAGTAATTACCCTGAATAAATATTAAATATGTTTTAACATTATTTCATGAAACCTTTTGATAAGAATACATCAATATAAATTATATCGAAATATTAAATAGTTATATAATTTCAGAGCATTAATAGTTTTAGTAGTTTTGAGAAAACGTTTATTGTTCAGGTGTGAAAGGAAAATAGATTATTGAGGAATAGTGATATATACATAAAACTAATACATTTATTAACAAGTCGTAGGTCCAAAAAATGTTTAGTTATTTTCAAGTCTAATATTTAATTCATACAAATATTTTCCAGAACCAAACAGGATGCCGAACGATAATATGCTTGATGCAGCGTTTAATTTAATACAAATGGGAGTTGAAAAGGGATTCATCCACAAGAGATTCAAAATAAGTGATTTGGGTTTCGAGGACTAAGTTTACAACAATCACCAAATGAACCAAAACATTTAATTTTACTTCTATTTTATCTGTTTACGATTAATAAATTTACATTTTGTTATATTGTAAATAAAACTCATCAATGGAAAACTATGTAAATCGTTATAAAATGTACAAGTACTGAATCTTTAAGATAAAACTTTGAAATATATGTACTACGTAGCCTACTCAGCTAAGTTGATATTCAACCCCTTTAACCTATACTAAATACATTTAAATTCAAAAGGTTTGCTTACACATACATCGTATCCAACGAATAAAAACAGTTAAGCAGCAGTTTATATAAGAACTCTTTAAGCAATTAGGATCTTTCACTGACAACTTGTATGAAACAGTAAAACTAGTAATTGTTAAACATTTTGGGTTCAGCTGATTGTCGGACTGTTACACGTATACATTATCTTAGAACATTCGGTTTATCATTTTATGATTACTATCGTAACGTTCAATCGCATAGTATATTGCGTTATCTGAGGCTTACACAATCTTTTATGTTGATTTTTTCCTTCTCTGATATGCCTTTTATAGTATGTCTCACTTATTTTACAACCACTGGGTGAGTAAAATTCTATCCATGATTATTAAATGTGAAGTGTTAATGAAAAATTGTCTAAATATTGGAAGGTTAAAACACAACGGAAAAACTACTGTATTGAACGGAAATGTCGATTAACAAACTTGTACTGTTGTTATAATTAATTTAATGTAATTTTTTAATGACCCTTAAATGAAACTATGATAAGTATTACATATTACAAAAATTACGTGTACCTGAACAAATCTCATTTGGTTGTTTCGCAATGCTGGAATATACATTTAGCAATACATTTTCCTAGCAGTGAAATAATTTACAATAAAGACCATTAACTTCAGGAAGAGATTTTTATATAATTAGAAGGAATTAAAGTAATTCGTATTTTTAATTCTTATGGTATATTTCTGACAAAAATTAGTATATTACTCGTAATCCTGTTTTCCAACGGTTTGCCTATGTTTTTTAAGGAGGCAGACCTTCAGATTTACATAGCAAGGTTTTTAATCATATCACCACGTTAAAGTTTTATTTTTACTCGTAATCACAAAGGATAACCTCAAATGCAATTTATTTCAAAAAGCTCGTTAACTATGTTATAAATGTGGTTTCTGAATTAAAACTCTCCTGATTTTATCGAATACTTTTAAAAGGTATTCTAATTAGTGGTCGTGCAGCAGTATTTGATAAAGTAGTTTAAATTTAATGATGTAGTAAAAGTCAAGTTTTTTATTAAGTTGGTATTATTTGCACCCTAACAGAGCAGGTGTGCAGCATCCAGTTTTAAATTATCACAAAATTCATTTTACAAAACTCAGTTTCCTTTACAAGAAGTTGAGTCTTTCTAATGATATTATCTAACATAAATGCCAGCCTAATCGTAAATCACAATGATCAAAGATGCCGGTTCTTGATGCCTACAGCATCATAAAATGTTTTTACAAAGTCGTAAAATATGTGGTGAGAGGAATATATAAATTTGCTGTCGTAAGGAACAAAATTTTAATCTGCCAATATGGAATTTTGGTTAGTCAGACTAAATCTTGTAAGGATAAAACACTGTCTAAATGTATTTACATATGAGTAAACATAAAAAAGATTGAATTACTGTTGACGAACAAAATAAATATACAGTGGATTTTATAGACTTTCTTTTCTTGGCTATCACCCTAAATGGATTATAAATACCGATAAAGCATAAAATTTAGTTAATAGAATTCTACGTAAATTATTCAGTTGCTAGATTAATGCATTATTAAGTCTGTTTTGTGATATTGTAAAACAACAAAAGCAATTTCACATGGTAAAATTAAATGTTGCAGTTTAATTAATTACTAGCCTACTTCCAAATAGGAGGTAACAAAAAATTTAAATATTTGATATCCATCATAACGATGGCAGAAGTTTAGTTCGTCTACATTTTCATCAATTCAATCGTTTTATAACTATAGATATTTATAAATAAGTTAATCATACAATATCTGCACACAGTACAAGTGCATAATATAGAGAACAAAACAAATTTTCAATTTGTGTTCTAAACAGGTTTATTTGCTTGTTACTTGGACTATCAATAATTCTAAATACCTGCTGAATTATTATCTCAAAGAATGCGTTGAAAATGTTTATATGGTTCTTTGTGTTTTGAGGTAACTGTGAAAACTGCACAAATTGTTTTCACTCATAAATATAGATGTTGACGAGCGGTTAAAAACAGGGTATTTCAGAAGGTATACTGTTTTATGATAATTCAATTGAATGAACCCAAATAAATACGGAAATATTATAATCACGAATTGTGGATAGTTATGAGCGACAGCTTGTGGACGCGGTGTTCCTTAGTGGGGATTGACGGCCGCACTATTGAACACTACGTTCATAGGACACTCCTCATAATTATTTAAGTTTGTAAAATTGTTAACCGGGAAAATTGTGGTTCGGATCCCAAGTTAAATGCAGGTCCCTTAGTTATCATTGGCTGTTGGCCTATTAATTGACAGTCTTGTCTAAGGAACATGTCGGCCTTAGTCAGTAACAAGACACAAGATCGCGCCACAATCATCTTTCACTCATCTGTCATTCATACTTGGCTTAAAATACCTACCTGGGTAGGATCCCAATTCAAGCAATTTAATGCAATTATTCTAACATTTTACTGATACATGAATAAAAACTTAAAAGTATAATGCAAACATTTTATTAGTAAACAAATTCAAATCTACTTTTCCGTCCGCCTAGAGATGTTGTGGGAAGAAACACAAGAAGTTGGGGGAGGTGACGACGGTGTCCCGCGAGGAATGGGGGGCGATGCCCCCCGTGAGGGAGGAGGAGCCCCTGGTCCTGCCCATCAAAATCGTCATCTACCCCCACACCCGGACCGGCCGGTGTCAGAACCGGCGGCACTGCGTCAATCTGTTGCGGGAAACACAGAAACGACACATGATCGCTGGGTACTCGGACATCCTGTACAAGTAAGTGGGCAGGACTGATCGACAACAGGCAGACATCAACGGGTACGAGTTTCATATCTGATCTTCCTGGTTATGTTTACCGTTGATTATTTACCTTTAATGCTTAGGTTTGATAACTGAACTTCCCAATATGATTTAATATGAGAGATCACTATCGTTTTCGCGTAAATGTACTCTGCTTAGGACTCGGTAGTTCGATATCAACTATCAACCTACCGGTAGGCCTATCGTGTTTAACTTAATCGATGTATTGTTCCGACAACCGTCAGTAATGAAGAAATATCGATAACAACCAATAACCGAAACCATTAATAGATTATTCTATTCTGCCCCGAACACCGAAACATACCTAACCAAAATATAATAAACATGTATAACACTAAATTAAACACAATAAAGCTAACCAATAACCAAACGAAAACGATACCAACATCAACTAACCAAACATCTACCTTTTCTCATCATCTGCCACCTTATTCGAATGTATACTAAATGGTACTATCGATAACTATACTTTCATAGGGTAACAAAACAATCGATAATAAACACAATGGAAACGGGCGTGAAGTTCTGCCCAACAAACCGTATATCGAAGTTTGACCATCGGTAGATCGTTCGATACTGTTTTCTTAGAAATCATATGTTGAATCGTCTGCTATAGGAACGAACGTTAGAAGATCAGATATGAAACTCGTACCTCATCAACGAGCAATGCTTGACAGTCAAATTCCGTTATATGCCCCAAACGCTTAAAAATCCTATTGGCTTTGTACGTTTTATGCCTGCGTTTTTTGGTTACTGAATAGTTTGCCAAGCATATCGTAATCGTTTCTGAATAATTCCGTTGGTATTGGTGTCAATCAGACCTTATGTTTTGGGCATGCAGATAACGGTAATGCCGACGACACATCGCCATGCCCGCCCGCGCCGTCCGCTGGTTGGGTTGGAATATGTTAGGTTTTTTCTATGAAATACAGTATTAGAAATTAGATTATATGTGATCATAACCTAACCTAAGCTAACCCTACTCTACTTTACCTTTTACACTACTTTAATACAGAAATAGGCGACATGAGATGTAGGATAACAGCTCATAAAATAACACTCGTGTGTAAAATCAGGCCGTGTATGAATAAAATTTGTTTCTATATTTGCCTTTTACATCTCTAATTACCTCTACAGGTCCTATTAGGGTTAGGTTCTTGTAAAAAGTTAAAGCGTTGGGGACATATAACGGATTTGACCAGCTGGATAATGTAAGAAATATATTTTTCCATTAAATAGAAGAATCGGAGCTTGAAAATTCAGTTTTACTACTCTATTTATTATCCAACAGATTTCGTTTGGTAAATAATATAGTAATTATCTTGTTAAAAATACGTAGATTAAAATACAGCCAAATGTATGTTTTGCTATGAATAACGTATGTCGAGTGATTTGCATGTTCTTTGTTGGCTTCACCCTCATTTGGCCCAACCTATAGCTACTTGTCACACTTGTCCTACGTCATACTTTGCTACAGCTTTATTCAAAAGTAAAACTTGAAGTTCAAAGCAATAAAAGTAATGGTTAAAGTTTGTTATATAAAAGTAAACTAATTAGTTTACTTAAAAAGATCTAGTTTAAAATATACATTGGTTTTAGTAATGAAAATAGATAAATCATTATAATAAGTCACATGAATGGATATTTACATTTCAATATCATATGTTTAATTAATAAACAGTAAGATAGAGAAGGGCAGAACTGATAAAAATCTGAGAGTTTTATTAGGAACATTCCATTAAGGATTATCGTTAAAAGTGAATTATCCAGGTAATTTATAATTTTATTACAATACAATACAATATACATAAATTAATTTAGGTTATATTAGAAGAATCCATAAACTACAATCGATTGGGGCCTGATTCAAGTTAAGGCAGGATATGTGATGATTTAGATTGTAATAATCTAAATAATGACTATTTAGCTTTTTAATAGGAGGAGACGGAGTGATTTATGAAGGAAGAGGATTCAAAACGTACGGGATAAAGTTCAATTGGAATAAAAAGCCATATTATAAGAAACTAGATATTGCGTACATCGGAGATTTTTCTAAAAGTAAGTTAATCATTACTTTATTTTAAAATTTACCTAACTATAATAAAGCTACTTAAAACTTAATCTATTTTCCTGTAGAAATAATAATTTCGTACACAAAAATTGACACAATTTAAACTCCTTAAGAATGAAATTCGTTGGCAAAACAACATTTGTTTTCATCCCATAACAATTAGTAATTGCATATTAAATATTTTACTTTAACTATAACGAAATACAGGATTATATTAACTAATGAAAAAAGAAAACATCAACAATATTTTCTAAACGATCTTGCCTCTTAAAAATTTCTCACTTACCATCTTCAATAATTCTTACTATAAATGAAAAAATACCCGGACCAAAATTAAAAACCGAGAAAAGTAAAAATAAAATAGAGCTACATATCAAATAAAATCCATCCTTCTTCGAGTAATAATCAGACTTTGCCATTTATATTTAAGAAAATTTTTTTAAATGTTTTATATTAGAATGTACAAGCCTTAACTGTAAAACAGATAAGTAACTCGATAAATATGTATATAAAAATAACCTAATTCCATTTAGATAACATTTCCCACAGAGTATTAATATGTCTTAGAAGAGTAAAATGAGTGCTTAGTGAATATTTTAACTGAAAATTTGCTGAAGGCTTGCAGCGTTGTATTGGGATTCCTGCACGTGACTATTTTAAACTTTAATTAGCTTGTATATGAAAAAAAATACATACAAAAAAGTTCTTCCAATGTATTAGTTTTCTTAGAGTATGTGTAACACATTCATTCTTATACTTTTAGGATTCACGTTTTCTTGGATTAAGCTTTTTAGATTAGATTTTTTTGAAATATATGTTTCATCTATATCGACTATGTTCTACCAAGTTTTTATTTTAAATCCTTTCTAAATAAAAATAAGAAATTTAGTTTTATTTCTTTTTATTTCAGGTCCTGGGCAGAAGGCGACCAAAATAATGAAAGAAACGGCTGATTTATTTGTAAAAAAATGTAAAATCCAAAAAATTATTTCGAAAAAGTGTTTAGAATTCCCAACTGCCTATGACGAGTCAAAACTTTCGATGTGGTATCCATTCTTCAACTTTGACAACCAACACGGACATTTCCTTGGATGAGCAATCTTTGTACTTTTTTCTGTACATTTAATTTTTTGTACATACACTTTTTTACAAAATTGATTTCTTTATATTTATTTCTTTTCAGAACAAATAGTGTCATACGTGGAGGAAGCTTTATATCTTTCTGTAACCGAACAATTGTACTTTAAACTGTGTTGTTTTACTGCATAAGAAGCTGTGCTATTTAAAAATACATTGATACCGGCAAGTTTTTCAGTTCGCAGAGTTATTACACTGAAAATTACTGTACTACTCGCGATGAGATTAGCTATCTACGGTGTAAGAGTTAGTCTATCACACTGAAGGTATAGATTTATCCCACTTTATTGATTTTGCTATGGTAAATCAGCTCTGTTTGATTACAACCCAAGAAACTTCTGTTAAAAAATATTAATATTCATAATACATTTCGTACAGCTTTGATCTTATCGGATAAGTATAATTTTACAGGTTTAAGATTTCTTCGTAGATTTACAAGCGAATAATTGAGAGGCAAAAACCTTTGGCTTTACCTGTCCTAAGGCATGGAATAATAAACAGTTTTTTTTATATAAATGGGGAAAATCAATGAAATAAGCTAATGTATTAACTAAATTAGATTTTTAAAAATCTTTCAAATGATGATGTGATAATCAATTAAGTCTAATAGGAAAAAAATGAACCCTATATTTCATTAGTTATAGTTTCATTAAACCTCCTACAGGCAGCTCAACAAAACCAACCTACTACAAACCATTTAGAATAACCAAGTGATACGAGTATCACAGTCTACAATATCTTTAACCTAAACTATACAAACCTGCCAAAATGGGTCTCATTCTTAAAACCATGTGGAGGGACTTTTGGGGTTATGACACCAAGCCTCGAGTTAACTACAGGGACACTCATGCGGAATTCGTTTCCCGGGAGGAATGGGGGGCGGAGCCCCCAAAATCTGTCATCGAGTTTCATGAACTGATGGTTCCCATAAGTGTTGCCTTTGTTCGCCCCACGGGCACGCGCGAGTGTAGAGACAGGAGGTCGTGCATTAGAGTGATGCGAGAGATGCAGCAGAGGGACATGGCGGACGACATGCCGGACATACAGCACAAGTAAGGGATTATGTGATAAAGGTAAAATCACGTTCAGACTTTAAAATGATTTGATCAAAGGTACCATTTATACATATTTTAAAAACTAAAATTATTAGACGCTCTCAGTAATATATAACATTATTCTATGTATACTTATAACATGGTAACATTCGATTTAGTTTACATTACCTAATGTAATTGAGTTAAGAGATCAATTTATAAAAAAGTAGTTTTCATAACTCTTTATACGAAAATTGCCTGTTACCGTACAGCTGGGATTTACGATAGCCTTCGATTTCCTTACATCAGAACAAATAATAATCAGCTGATTGTTTTGTACCCAAATATTGCTTCCATACCCAAACAAAATTTTGCCGAACTCAAACAAACGAAGTTCCTATTCTGACGGTTCAACCATTGGGATCTTTTCCGTTATACGTATACCACTGTTTCGGGTTTGTCTTTCAAGCTTGATTTTGGTAAGTTAGGTAACCTAACCTAAACTAACCTAACCTAACCTAACCTAATATAACCTAACCTAACCTTACTCAACCTAAACTAACCTAAACAACTGCAACTTGGACCATTAGACGGCCACTCGCTGGCTTATCGCGTCTAAACAAAGATAACTATAGATAAGATAACGAAACCGCAGGTAAAATGTTCTTACAAGGAATTTCAACTTAAAAACGATTAATAACTATTATTTGACCTAGTTTATGGTGCTCGGTCAAAAATCAAGCTAGAAGGGTAAATTTGGAATGGTGGTATACGTATAACGGAAAAGATCCAACCATTGCTGAATCCAGACTAAAATAGACAGTTAAACCGTATTGTGTTTGCTTGTAGAAAAATGACTAATCTATGAAATGTTACATGATTTTTTTATAAGTTTGGTTACTTATTTGCGTCGTGAGTTACAATATTGAGGAGGGTCTCTCTACTTCCCCTCTTTCTGACGACGTCGGTCCATTTTTCGGTGTGCGACTTCTCCGATGGACCGTCTCCCCTCGGCTTATCTTAGTGTTAGTTAACTCGGCTTACGCCTCGCAAGTAAAACACTATCTTGCCCCGAAATGGGCTACTTTCCTGACTAGTAGTGAAATATGCTAATCTGGGGGAAAATACTTAAAAACAACCACAATCGGCATCTCATTAATTAAAATGTCTTCATTTTATTATCTTAGACAATTCAATATCGTATTTAAGATTCAAGCACTACCAACCGTCCCCAGATCATTTTAGAAAACCTATTATAAACAATCAAATACGAGAAATATTTATTCACCTGTGAAAATGATAAACCAAGTTTATTAATGTAACTTCATTCAATTCATATTTTAAGATAGTTAGTGCTCAGAAAAATCCAATAATAAATATTTTTTAAATTGCTTAAATCAATGAATATTCCTTGTAAGGTTCATTTGAAATAAAAATATTAACGTTTATTTGGAAATTTTAAGTTTTTACATCGGAGGCGACGGCGACATCTACGAAGGCAGAGGATGGAAGCACATGCGGTCGCAGATGGATGAGGACGACTTGGCTGTCAACTCCAGCATCAGCATCGGCGTCATTGGACCTTGGAAAAGTGAGCATTTGCATGAAATTTAAAAATTCATACTTAATGACCATGGGAAGGTGAGCATTTGCATAACATTTTAAAAACGGTTCCAATGACCTTGGAATGGTGAGCATTTGCATAACATTAAAAAATCTTAATGCCCTTGGAAAGGTGAGAATTTGCATAAAATTTAAAATTTATGATGACCTTGGAAAGGTGAGCATTTGCATAACATTAAAAAAAGTTCTATGACCTTGGAAATGTGAACATTTGTATAGCATTTAAAACGTTGTACTCAATGTCCTTGAATTGGTTAGCGTTTGCATAAAATTTAAAAATTAATTATTTATACTTTTACAGTTATTATTTATAGTTATACAGGGTCTTGAAGGCCTTGGAAAGGTGAGCATTTGTATGAATGTTAAAAATAATTCATCATTAAAATATATCAGTCCATGTGCTTACCTAAGCTTTATGTATTTTGTACAGTAATATATTGTAATTTATAAACAATATGATTTATTCTTATTTGTCTAAGTTATTTATATATTAAACCTGATTTTAACATATTTCAATATATAAGGAACGATGCTTAAAATCTAAAAAAATTGCGTTATACTATTTATGTGCTTCTGCCAATCTTTGAACATTTTGCAAATGAAAATGACATTAATATGCTCGTTAAAACATGTTATTTTAAGCTCTTAAGATGCTAAATGTTTTTCAAATTTTTTAGTTCCGAATGAGATGCCTCCAAGTGTAATGGTATCAGCTGCAATTCACCTGATAGAACTCGGCTCGCGGTTGGGTCATCTAACACCTGATTGCCTGTACCAATCTATTCTAGCAAAACACACTGTTTAGTGTTGTCATATGGATGATGGTACTGGAAATATTCAAATGAAGCTAAGGTAAGTAGTTGAAATGTATTGTTCATAAATACAAGCGTATATTCGGGCATTTAACGACAGCGGGATTTTTACCTGTTGAAAGATTCTAACATTATACAGCTTTATATTTGCCCAATCGCAGTTTTACGAGCAATACATCATGAAAAAAATGTCTATGTACATAATTAGTTTTATTAATTCCCATAACATCATGAAAACTTGAAACCAACACCAACTAACAACGATATAACAAGCTACTAGAACAGACAGTTAATTGTAAACATATGATAATCTGAAAAAATTGGTAACCGCCTTTCATTACTAATACACATATTTCAGCGCAGACACAGATAACAAGTATGGTTTCAAAATATCTATATTGAATCTTAGCTATTATCTTAAAATCGATTAGCAATACTATCGTAACTTTATTTTACACAATAACTAACACACGCTAAAAACACATTTAAAACTCAAAACACTTAGAGTGTATAAAACTCTACACGCTTTTCAACACAGTTACATATTTTTACACAAGTGTCCACAGGGTCTCGTATATAGTAATTACATGAACTATGAAGAAAATGCAAGATCATGGGTATAACGAACCATCGTTTTGGCAGCACTTGAATACGCTCACTTGTCTTACGTCTCTTTTAACGCTGGGTATCTTCGGGGTAACGTATTCAATAGAAGAGTCTATTTCGCCACCTACAAATATAACGAGGGGTACTTAATGGAAATATTAACCACTCGATTTATGTGTTAATGTAGAAAGACTATGTCTGGTGTTATAAATAAAAACCATGTTAAAATTTTAATATTTTTTACTAATTAAATGCAAACGGTTAAGTTGATTGGTCAAAGTCACCACTGGAACTTCGAATAGGCTATGTTCTTTTACAATACGCTAACAAATATATCTAACTTTATGGTTTGCCCTATGAATGGTTTTCTGGTAATCAACACATAAGCAGAAGAAACTATCACGTTATATTTTAAGTTAAATTTCCTCAAAATGGCTTTCAAAACTAACAACCAACATTGCTCGGACCAACATTGCATGAAATTAATGTTTGTGGTAAATTTTCAGCTCGTTTATCTTTGGCTAGAGGGTTGGCCATCATCGAAGTCATAAGAAGAAATCAAACCAACAACAATATAATATTTCTACCCTGTTTTTGAATCAATATTTAGCCAGGGATCGCAAAGAAATTGTGTTATAACAAGACAGTAAAAGAAAAACAAAAACTACATCGCAAAGTGCAAAATGGATTTTTGTTCATATGTGTGTGCGCCTCCAAAACTGTTGTTAAAATTAAAACCAGTTTTTTTATGTTTGAAAAATTTTGAAAGTGTGTAATGTATATTATTTATTTCAAATGTCTACTTGGAAAATGCAAAGACATTTTTGTATACAATAGAAGAAGTACTGCGCATTATCAATGTTAGTGTGCAAAACATTCAATAAACTTACTAAGCAGTTTAATTTGTGCGATCCCACTTTTGAAAAAAACCGTAAGAAGCCGAAAAAGAGTTTTCAGTCATCACCTTTGAATATTTATTAGTAATACTTTCAATTTTAGTGGGGTATTTCTTTATATTATTGCATTTAAAACATTTTTGTTACGATTCTTCTGTGACAAAGCTTTTAATACACGGTAGTGATATTGTTGTTATTTTGCTTATAGCCGATATTGTAGCAAATCAGAAATACAATATGTATAAGCCTATCAAGCAAGTTTTACTAACTAACCTATATTTTTAATGACTTTAAGATCATTTTGTTTTGATCCTCAGAACCATTAGTCCCGACTGACAGAGAGGAAAACGAGCAAATTTGAGTATGATAAATTAGAATTTAATGGCTTGGAAGAGAATCAATAAATATGGAAATCGAGTTGGAGTCTAGATTATGTTGGCACCGTATTTTAAATAGCAACAAAATAAATCCATGAATTCATCTGGTTTACTGTTTATTTTTTCACAATTTGCATACAATTAGCATGTTTTCTCTTGTTTTTTTTGCATCTAAACTGATTGAGCTGACCGATTGAAAAATAAATATATGAAAGAATGATTTAATTATTAATATTTTCCTATGAAAATATAAATAATGTTAGATGACTTTATATGGTATATACTCAAATAGTCTAATCCAACACTGTAAAAACAAATTTATTTTTTAAAGATTGAAATTAAAATGTTTCGTGAGTTTGTATTGGTCTTGAATTTTGGAACAGGCCTAAATGGGCAGGACATTTTGCGGATTACTAGGTGTTACCATAAATAAAATGTCTTAGCCTTTAAATTTTAATGTAATAATTTTAAAACCTATGTATCTGTTTCCAAGTAACTACCAATGTGGGAGGGAAAATAAATGTCAGTTCACATGATTTTGCTTTATTATTGGCGTAGAATGTCGCAATTAGGAGGGGGAAGAGTGGGTATTAAACTCCAGGTCAAAATCAATCGCTAATATTTACTCCTGTAAACCCAAGCTAAACGTAAGAATTCCTTATTCAGTTTTTTTTCACATTCTACTATAAACTCACTTTACACTTCAACATCAAGTTGATCGTTTTCCAGACTGCTGCAACAGTATAACGCTTTCATGTAAATCACTAATATTTTTATAATGGACAGCTCATCTCTTAGTCACTGCAGGTGTGAATTTGTAATGAAGAGCTGGAGCTCGCCCGAGCGGAAACCATCATTCGATATCGTTTTAATGTTACTGTTTCAAAGGTCACGTGTTCGAACATCTGACTAATTTCGATCCCCCCCCTCAGCTGCTAGCACCTGGAGAAGATCCTCTCTCTCTCACACACAATATTTCATACTGAATAACTCTTTGTTACCAGCAGAATATTCCGTATGAAATTTGAAATGCTCGTAGCCTATGTTCCCTCCTAATCTTCGCATTTTTCTCTATCACTGTCCATTTAGCTGGAAATAAGTTTAGGAGGTTTTATTTGACTCTTTTATGTTAGCCTTAATATTAACATTGACATCCGTCTTAGTACCTTGAACTTAGAAATACCAAAGTGTTTAAGGGCAGTTATTGTATTTTCTTACGACCTTAGTTACTATTTACAGGGATTTTTTCATTGTCATTGTCATTTACTCTCTTAATTGATACAAAGTGATTAAATATATACATCACAATCGTCAAATTGCTTCAAAAAAGCAATAAAAAGAAATGAATGTACTTCATGTATTTTTTAAACATCTATTACATACAGTTTAATTGTAAAGTTCAG
This sequence comes from Flexamia atlantica, assembly GCA_035578135.1. Classification (NCBI taxonomy): domain Eukaryota; kingdom Metazoa; phylum Arthropoda; class Insecta; order Hemiptera; family Cicadellidae; genus Flexamia; species Flexamia atlantica. The sequence goes on along the minus strand of JAQJVK010000003.1, from coordinate 17,251,433 downwards.
TACTCTAATGCATGTACGTTATACTGCATAGGCTACTTTAATCAACAAAATAAATCATCACACAAAATAGAATAGCCTGTAAAGAACAAGTATTTCTACAAGTTACCCTTGATCATGATCCTAATGACTTCAAAATGTTTACATTTTGAAAATCATGACAACTTATGAGGACAAACAAAATTGGATCGATCTAACGAGCATTTACTTTAAAAATTTCATATGGTCTTATACTTTTATTATCTTTCTACATTACGAATCAAGCCAATATTTCAATTCGTTCGGATCATTTTTAATTTGGTCTGATGAAAGTTTGAACAATCATTTCTCTATTAATTAAATATTGCATATTTAACAAGACACACTAGAACAATAACTGCATAAAACCGAGACTAGTTCGGTGAGATGTATGTTCGGTGCTCATACGTTTGTAGTAGTGGCTTCATCCATTGTTTGACCGTTATATCTGGGATTCGCACCGACATCCGATTCCCACAGGATGGCTCCCCTCATCCTCCAATATTTACAAACATTCGGCACTCGTGGTGCACTCGTGCGGTGAAATACAACACCGCCACTCTGGCTAATATATTTGTTTAAACGGTGCGTCGTGGACGCCCCATAGATTGTCTGACTTTCGAATTTCTGTTTAATCAATAAAATTAATCTCAATTCATCACACGAAAAATTTAATAAAAAAAATATAAAGATGAAATCACCGTCTATAGCAATCCGTTGTTTTTAAAGTGTGAACAATAAGATTGTTCGTAACAATTGTTCGCACTTTAAGAACGACGGATTGCTATAGACGGTGAGTTCATATTAATCGTTATAAGCAAATAGCCAACGTAAAAATAATAAGTCAAGAGTAAATAATAAAAAACAAACTTGGGTTTGGTGCTGTGGACTGAAATTTAAGTATCTGTAATAAATTTCAATACTGTTTTAACTCATGCTTGTGAATCAAATCATAAATTGTGGTACGGTATACTAAAGTTTAAGTAGTTAAAATGCATTTCACGGTGAATTTTAGATACAAAATACGCTGCAAAATTAGATTAATATAAATTTAGTATCTTATGTTTTTTTTTCATTGTAATGATTAAGATGATTTTTAATCAACATAAAGGATTTTAAATTAAACTTTGCTAATTTGAGAGAGTACAAATGATAAAACATGAATAAGGTAAACATATACAAGCAAGAAAATTTTAATAACTAGCAAGCAATTTTAATAACTAAATAATAGTTTTTGTACGTTTTGACATTTTCGTAATTAGTAACATTATTTCCCTAAATGTTTGAAACAGGATCACGTAAGACTAAAATAAACTTTTACATTCACGTACAACTAAATCACGTTTCATCAGTGATTTTCAACCCACAAATAACAACAATAAGATTCAACACTATATCAAAGCTTTCACAGCTGAAAACCACTCACCACTCATAGCCTTTCATCCGAACGACAATTCAGTTATCGGCGATGCAGAAAAACGGGAATATAACGCGCGGCTGACAAGCTCGCAAACAATGCGGGGGCGTTTCAATTGAATCCTCTAAAATGTGTTACGACACGCGTAGTTTGAGCTTTATGAAACTATTTCTTTTTTAAAGTTTTAGTTATTTATGATTCGTGTGGCTTTAATATTACCTCGAGATCCCTTTTCTTTCATTTTTCGAATTTTTGCCTATTGTATCAGAGAGAATAGTTTTAATATCTTGGTTTTATAAAATTAAAATTAACAAGTGAAAATAACAAAAAAATTTAATTGGAAAGAACAATTTACACATAGGATTTAAGGGTGAAGGGGGGGTGTTACTTGGGTTATGTTTAGGGATTACCAATGACATTTCTATCTCGCTATATTGGATTAAAATATGTTGTTTTGCATTTGAAATTCGCTGAGTATGCAGGTTTGCTGCAACGGGGGTATTTTTATTTCAGGCACTGATATTATCGATAGTGAAAATTCCAGTCGATTATTCCTGGCAATTATCCTGGCTTATTATAAGGGCTTTTTTTTAATCAAGTCAGGTGTGATGATTACGCTATGCCGCTTGACTAGTTTCAGACAAGACGCATTTAAAAATATGTATTTTCAATCTGTATGATTGGGTGTAACATCTATCGATTAAGGAAAATGTAAAATCATACAAAATTTAGTGAAGTTTCAACCACAGCCTTAGCTTTGACAAAAGTCAATAATGCTTTTCAATGTATAAGATAATTGAAGCGGTGACTTTAGAACGTTCCAAAAAACATACGTATTCTAAAATAAACGGTTTTGAGTAGGAACCCAATCCACCGCCCAATCCAACTCTGTTGTGGATATGGTCCCTAATCCACGAAAAGAAAAAATGATTAAACTGGTTTTTATCTCTCAAAGCCAGGATTGACAGTTATGAATACTTCAAAATCTATATTTGGTCAATTTATTACTGCTAAGAATACGGAATAATCGTAGAAAAACAAGAGCTTAAGTGGCACAGAATTAGACAGTTTGTTTACGATAATGAGCCGAAGGGGAGGAAGACACGTTTTACATGCTTAGAAGTTTATGTTGGGATTTGTCTAAAATATGATGCTAGTCTTTGACAGGAGCACTTCCTCGGCTCAACTAATTTAACAACTCCCTCCTCCCTTGTGTTGATGATTATTTTTGCTTAATTATTTAATGTAACTTATTTAAAAATTTAAATCATGTCATTGCGTATAGAGTGTGATGTATAAAATTAGCTCAGAGCTAATGTAAACCTGAAAATAATTGCAGAATAGGCTAGTATATCTCATTCATTAAAAAACGTATTAATCCCAAAGAAGACTCCTAATAAAAAACATCGTTTTTTATCATAAAATAAAAATAAGCTTCAAATCGTCAAAATGTTACTATAAAATGGAAAATGGATCTTAGGGGTTAACTTGTACTACGTAATTTACAATGTTTACACTACTTTTATTTACTAACAAGATATAGACTATCAGGAACCAACCTTGCAACTCATTTAAATTAATAAATTAATTTATAATGTTTTTATTTATTTTAGCGACTGGATTACATTTTTAATGTTATAACATGTGCAGTCTGACCAACGTTTAGAGAGTTTGAACGACTGCTTTCCGTGTTGTATACTAAAATATAAGTTTTCTTTTAAATAATACGTTTTTTTATAGCCACTTACTTAATTTCGAATCAATATGTAGTCCGGACAATCACTGCAATATGTGCCATGTTCATCCTACCTATAGTTCATCTCAAAACAAAATATTAATAATTTGTTTGATCAACAGACAAGTATTTGAGTTCTTTTTAGTCGAAAAGAATGTTCAAAAAGGATAAAACCAGCATTTGACAGATGGTCCAGCTTTGAGCGGACATTCCACCATTTACCGACCAAAATATTAAAAGCGGCTTTAAAACTCCAACAGTTTTAATTAAAATTCTCCCGAACAACCGTTTGTCATTCTTGTCCCCTCATCTTTTGTTTGGAAAATAGGGACTAACCAGTCGTATTTAAATAAAGAGTTAACTTTTTAACACATTGCGATCCATATATAGATATGTATATAATGAATATTAATTTTACTGATTAAAAAGTAACTATGTCTGACTAAACTCAATGGTTTAAATATAAAAATATTATCATTATGTAGGCTTGTTTGTTCTAAATTATACATGGATTTTTATAGTTTACTTAAATATTTACTTAAATTAACTTAACTAAATAAGTTTATTAATCCCTTATTAGCCTTTAGGATGTTAAGTGAACAATATGCAAGCCGCAAGTATTAAGACATTTTATATTTATGTGTCATTCCTGGAGTTAAATATGCACTTCTAAAGAAAAGACCATTGGTTTGGAATATTTAGCCATATTGTCATTATTCAGTCAGTTTGAATTATAAAACTAATATGTTGCATGTTCATCCCACCTATATTTCACCTCAGAATAAAAATATTAATTATTTGTTTGATTAACAATTAGGCTCAATAGGTTGTAACGTTTTTCTTGAACATTAAAACGATATTCTTAGGTAAAATATTGGTTGGTACATATTGTTAGCTTTTCAACATGTTTCACAAAAATTAATTAAATTTAGTATTCAACCACAAAAATTCAACATATTAAACCATTAACGTAACACTTGTAACCAAATACTACTTATACTTAGTAATTTTTCAATTTCTACATGTTCTTACACTCTTAAATTAATTTTTCTCATTTATTTCATCCTAAGGGAAAAATGATCCCGGCTGATTTTAATCATCCGGGTAAGCTTCCCACACTGGAGGCTACTTTACGTAAATCTTAAGTACTAGGCCTACAACAAATGTGCTATAAAAAAAAATAAAACTTATATACGTTGTATAGGTATGGAACCAAATACAGTACAATTTAAATAAACTATTTTCAAAAATTCTAATTAAAAAATATTTCTCCCCTTTTATTTCCACTTTGGGATTCCCTTAAACGCCTTGACTCCCCGCCCTCGAGAGCGCGGGCCCTCGACACCCTCCGCTTTATTAAATGTGGCTGATTCCGGCCCACAAAGCAAGAAGAGCTATTAGCAACTACTCGAGAGGGTGGGGTGGGGTCTCAGCAAGCAGATCTAGACTACTTGACGGTCCTACGGGCTAAATGACCCGTGACCGACTCCTTTGTGCACGGGCGTAAACTGTAGAAGATTGGGGAAGAATTATGAGTTCATTGTTTGTAAATAGAGTACAATATTTCTCTAGTCACTAGACTATCTTTAAGACCCTGGATAAAACAAAATTTGTAAGCACGAAAAGTATTAAAAAAAGTTTATTATGAATAGTTGTGAAGATTAGCGAGGTAACTGCTGTTTGTTTCCTGTTTTGCATTCCTGTATATGGTTAACTTGATTCATGTGCATTTATTCATTGCTGGATTAAAACGTTTGTCGATGGTTTTTGAGGGTACGGAATAAAATTCACTCATCAGTTTCTGCAAAACTGTACGATTACTTGATTTGCTTGATGTTTTTAGGTGACTTTGTATAAAATTATTACTTCAGATTTAATGGTCACATTGCCTCGCTGTTGAATTCTGCTAAAATATTCCATGCGTTAACATTTTATTTTACATGTGTGTAACACTGAAAATGTATAGGCTAATCAATTTGAGGAAGTAATTAACAATAATTTTTAATTACTAAATTTGCAAAATTATCGAATGATTTATATATTTTCTCGCTTTAACCTATTATAAATAGCTCACGCCTAATTGGGTAGCCAACACTAATAAATAGGCAGTATAATGAAAAATATTAAAACAAAATATTAAGAGTTCTGTTTTTATCACAAGTGAAGCGGATTTCAGTGTGGTTGTAATTTACAATTAAACTCCCAGCCTGTATTACAGAGTATGGTCAATGAATAGCCCATATTCAGCAACAAGATTGTAATCAGGCTTTGAAGGTCCAGTGATGGAGTCGGAGCTTTGAGGTCTTCCTATCCAATTTGTTCGCTAAACTCTGTTTTCCCGTTAGTCTTTGGACCAATCTATGCATATATTATGCGGCTTTATATTGGTTGCGCGAGTTTTTGTAATGTATTTCCTTACATACACTTAAACTAACATCACGATTAAACTCATAATGAAATTAAATAAATATTGAAAAAAGCAAAGAAAATATAATAATAATAACATTTAAATTATAACTGATTCAAACAGAAGTAAATATTTGTTCCGAAAAGAGGAATTAAGACTTGTTACCACTCTCTATTAACATTTACTATAGGAAACGCAACAACATTTATTTTAATCTAAAAAAGCCAAACATAAAAAGAGCATCATTGTTCGTTGTTGAAGTTTTCATTGAGTTTGCTCTTTTAGTTTTTATTGTTTTGATTTTTTTTTATATCACGATGAATTGTTGGTGGTGAGATACTAATCTGGCCCTGTAATGCCTAAAACGAAATATTGGATTCAACTAAGGAGATAATGTTTTCTACATTTTAGCGAATTTCCCCCTATAGGGAAGTAGCTATTACCGTAGGCGGCACGGTGAGACTTAAGCGCGGGACCACCGTAACTTTTCATTTTGAGGTCCCTAGACCCCAAAAACACCGTTCGTTCATTTTCATATATATGTATATATATATATATATATATATATATATATATATATATATACCTGTCCGTAGGCGCGATAACTTTTGTAAAAAAGGTCCGATCTTGATGAAATTTGGAACAAACGTGTAAAGCGTCATTCATGACTTCGAGTTCGAAGACCAGCAAGATTGGTGTAGTCTAAGAAGGTTTTTTTCACAAAATAAAATTTATTTTCAAGATTTAACACCTTTTTATTAATTTGATTTAAATTTAATTGTTAAAATTGAATTCAGCTTAAAAAAACAAACAATTTAGCATTTTGAATTATTATTCTACGTCAATCCGTTGCTTAGAAATTGGATAGTATTGGATGTGCTAAACACAGTACGTTGTCCAATATTATTTTTAATTTTCCCTCCAAAAGTGTAGCTTCCCTGATTTAAGAGATTTTAAAAATACAATTCTGAACATATGATTACATTTTCAGGTGATGAATATTCCATTTGTGTTTATTTTGAATAGTTCCTTGATCAAGATTTTGCAGAATGAACATACTATATTAAAAATTCAGTTAATTTAAAAGTAAATGAAAAGAATAGGTGTAGATATAATATTATTATATAGTTTAAAACCAGCTACAAAAAATGATAACAAGATTTTGCTTAGAATACTTTAAATAAATTTTAAAAAATATTGGCAATTCACATGAACTTGAACTGGATATATGTAACCTGAGCTTTGGATGTTGCATTTCGCCTTGATACTATACTTGACTTGCAGTGGCCCAGTCCAAGATTTAAATATAAGGAAAAAATGCCGGCTGGCTGTAAATGGCAAAGATAACCCAATCCCTGCTGTTCTGTTAAACATCTTAGGATTTTCTTTACAAACATATAACAATTAATATTCTTTTTTATTAAAAATAATATTTTGGTGAAAATGAACCTCAATTACACAATCAACTCTCACTAAATCGGTTCTTGAATTATTTTAAGATCGGTTTAGGTTTATAGAGTAGAAGTATTAGAAGGAAGGCAAGTTAGTACACAACAGTCAATTCTCCCAGAGTAAACAGATAAACAAGTCGAATGGTGCGCGATTTGACTGTTCTCAACAATTGGGAATCAGCTCGTCCTAACTCAGGAGCGGCCTGGCGTAGAAGTAGAACATGGGACTTCGGCTCCCAAGATCCGTGTTAAAAACCCGCCAATCACCAATGGCAATTTGCTATGTGATAATGCCGTAACCTCGAGGGTGCATAGCTATTTAAGCTGCAGTGCATGTCCATGAAAACTTCGAAGCCTGGCTCTCGTCTAGAAAAAAAATCTTGACAACTCAAATTGACTAGAGAGCTGAGTGGACAAACTGTTCACTGCTCACCTCATAGCCTGAAGGTTGCTGGTTCAAGCGTATGATGTAGTTGGGCTCGAGAAACTAGCGGATCTCGAGGTTTGACTGCAGAACTAAGACCACACAAAATATTTTGATTGAGTTGTATTAACTGGTTTGTTTTGTAATCATCCTAAGCGCTAGTAATGAGCGCACCGAATCGCACCGAGCCCTAGTAATCGGCCGAACTAGGTGAGGCTTATACATCCATTTCCCTCAGGTAATAATTTATATCAAATAGGAATCTAAATTACTTTAATGAAAACTATTAAATTTAAATTCGTTTAATGTAATCCTAAATTATCATCCGATTATACATTATCTCAGAAACTTAACAACCCTAAAATTACCTCTACCACACGAGATCAGTTTATAGGCTAAATCGAATTAAATTTGTATCAGGCCCTACCTTCACATGTCAAAGTTTACCCAATGGACCTCTTCAATTCGATATCCGAGCGTACAGGTTACAATGTTTCGGTGAATCATTAGGTTTAGGCAAGGCCTCACTAAAAGAACAGGCCTTGCTGAAGGACACACTACAAATGCAGGCCATGCTGCATGATTTATTACGTTAAACAAGTAGGCGGTCTGAAAGTCTGGCTCAGGACTCACAGCTGTGCTGATCATCAATTCCTTTGAAATCAAAACAAGGAAACGTAAACAAACAAGTAATTTTGACGTTTAGTGATGAAATGTAAACAGAAAAAACGTAAACAAACAAGGGATATTTGACATTTAGCAATAAAATGTAAACATAGGATGTTAGTTCCCTGCCTACTTGTGTGACGTGGTGCAGCGCTGAGATCGCTGCAGCATGGCCTGTATTTTTAGTGGGGCCTTGGATTGCTGTAGCATGGCCTGTCTTTTCAGTGGGGCCTTGCCTTGCTTCAGAATTCTTGATGTCAAAACAGGAGGCCAGCTAAAAGTCTTGCTCAGAAATCACATCTGTGCAGCTCATCAGTTTCTCTCAAAACAAAACATGAAAATTTAAATAAACAAACAGTATTTGACAGTCAGTGATAAAATGTATACAAAGGAAGTACATTAATTAAACAAGGAATATTAATTTAACATTTAGTAATATGAATAAACATAGGTTGTTAGTTCCCAGCGTACGGTACTGATGTGAGATGTCGCAGCGCTGGGACTGCTGTAGCATGGACTGTTTTTTAGTGCAGCCTTGGGCTAGATCACTATTCTTTATCTATAGGCCTAAAGGTTAACTCAAATATTTCAATTAAGTTATCGGTAGACTATCTAGATATAAAACTATGATCTTGAATTTAGCACGAATCACCTCTGTTTGACGAATTAATTCAAGAATGTCCTAAATGACTTGAGCTGTTTTAGTTTTAATCAAACTACATGCAACTCGGAGAAAAATTGTAGTCTCCATGATTTTAGCGAATTTCCCCTATAGGGAAGTAGCTATTACCGTAGGCGGCACGGTGAGACTTAAGCCGGAGACCATGTTATTTTTTCATTTTGAGGTCCCTAGACCCCAAAAACACCGTTCGTTCATTTTCATATATATGTATATACCTGTCCGTAGGCGCGATAACTTTAGTAAAAAAGGCCCGATCGCGATGAAATTTGGAACAAACGTGTAAAGAGACATTCATGACTTCGAGTTCGAAAACCAGCACGATAGGTTTATTATAAAAAGGTTTTTTTAGCAACAAAAAATTTATTTTCAAGATTTAACATATTTTTAATAATTTTATGTGAATTTAATTGTCAAAATTAAATTCAGCTTAAAAAAATAAACAATTTTGCATTTTGAATTATTATTCTACGTCAATCCGTTGCTCGGATATTGGATGTGCTAAACACAGTACGTTGTCCAGTATTATTTATAATTTTACCCTCCAAAACGTAAGACAATGTATACAGAACCCTCTAAGTAGTGACATCCAATGTTAATTTTTTTAGTTACGCCGCCGAAAAGCAGAGCAGAAATTAGCGCTGATGCATGGAATAGTTCAAGCTGGCCCCGTAAAGGCGGCGCTTCTATTCACTATCCAAAATGTCAAAATGAGAATGTTTGTAAACAAAAACAGGTAAACATTTTGGTAAAAGACACAACAATACAAAACAGTAACATATAACTGTCAAACTGTCAACTGTCTATATATATTATAACCAGCTGCTTGACGTTGGAAAGTCAGCTTGATCCGTAAACTCCTACAACAATTCCATCTCTTTTTCGGGGGCGGGAACTACATTTTTCCATAAGGTGTCCCTACTTAGAGGGTTCTGTATACATTGCGTAAGATTAACCTGATTTAAGGAGATTTTTTAAACACAACTCTGAACATATGATTAAATTTAAATTGTCAGGTGAAGATTCCAGTTGTGTTTATTTTGAATACCCACGAGTTCATTGATCAAGATTTAGTAGGACGTATATACTATATTAAAAAAATAAGTATTTTAAAATGCAGTAGCAAAAGAATAGGTTAAAATATAATTTACATTTACCAATGTAATCCCTTTGTTAATTATCCTCATCTATAAAGCTCATGAATGATTAAATATACTTTTTTAGTCCATTAATTTTACAACATATTCAAAACAATATTTTTTATTACACATGTTAAGTATGCTCACAGATAATACCCTGCTACTCGAGTAGCGACTTTAAACTAAATTAATGTAGCCTAATTTTGATTATTCAAACACATCCATTTAGGCATAGTTGATTGTCCCTGATGCACTAAGAGCCCCGATTACATTCAGAGACAACTAGGCAGGGCTTAATTTCTAAAGAAAAAAGTACCGGAGCTATGGCACACCGGGTGGATTTTTATGGACCCCCCCCCAGCATAGGGTGGTCCAGGGGCCCTCCCTCAGAAAATGTTAAAAATTGTGATTAAATTTGGTGCCTTTTTTATTTAACGTTTATGACCACTGTGTAACATTTAGGCCATGTTCATTTTTGTGTTAGCTAGGTTTCGAACTATGTAAAGGAAAATAGAGTTGTAAAGTTGACTTAGGTACTGTAATTCCCAAATTAGAAAGAGTTGTATACCTACTTTAAAAGAAAACGTTTTATAAACAGTATTAATAAATTACGTGGCAAGGAAAAAAAGGTCCGAAGCCGGTCTGGTGAACTGAGAAATATTTGAGTGTGCGCTTCAGTGTGCTCCGGTATCTTAAAAAGTACTAAAGCTGCGCTCCGGTGTGCTCCGGCTGAAATTAACCCCTGATACTAGGCAACATGATTTGTGATCCTCAAAATTACTTAAACAGCTGATTCCCAATAGAAGGTAAATAGTGAATCGACAGTTTAAATAATTTAGAGGATCGCAATTTCAAGAGGCCTATTATATTCTTTTACAACAGCCTATAGGAAAACTAAATTTTTCCATATCCCTCTTTATATTACAGGCAATTTTTACCATCAAAAGTTTGCACAATTTACCTTTGGATAATGCTACTCTGATTTTTTTCAACATAATGATAATTAATAGTAAAACACAACATTGTACAAGCAGTGGGGCTATGGAACATTGATTTTAGAAAAGTACCCCTCTTCCCTTGCCTTACAAACAGCTAAATCAGCCATAGGTAGCCAGATGTAATGCAAAAACTGTACTTAAAAATTATTTTTAACATTGACTCTTGCTCTTGCACTCTAGTTACCATCACAGAAACTAAGACGACCTTGTTATCATTCTGCAGATCAGGATTCGTTTCTGAAGTGACCCAACGAAGAAATAAAAAAAAACTAATAACCATATTTGATTGTACAGGTTATAAAAATTTACAAATTCAATAGTAAATTATACTAGGAATGCTAATAACATATTTATATGACAAAATGATTTTAAAAAAATGTGTATATTTCGTGTTATGGAATAATAACAATAAAAAACTAAATTTAATGTTCCATAAATAACTATAGAGCAGCACGAGTAACTGGTTACTTATGTAGAGTTAAGAATAAGATTGTATTCTTTGAAAAATTATGAACTCGGGGATATAAAACTCATAGCGATCGCATTACAAATGGCCAAAATACGCAAAACGCACCCGGGACTGATCGTTGATTACAGCCGCTGCACTCTGGGCAATGGCTGGCACGAGTAACCGGTTGTTTGTGACATAAGGAAGGAGTTAAAACATCAAAACTAGGAGTGAAAAAGAGAGAGGCCTAACAAAATTCTACAGCCACCAGAATGTGCTAATTTTTGTAACATGTGATCAAATGTTTTGGATTGAAAATTTAACATTACCTGGTCTATCTAATTTTTTATCAATATATTTATTCAATTTAATTTATAATATGATATAAAAGTGTAGTTCTTGTAGCAGCGGTTAGATGAAAAACATTTTGTTTTCGAAAACAATTTCGTCTCAATTTGTTAAAAAGTTTTAAGTTTTTAAGTTAGAAATAAATACCGTAATCGAATTGAGCAAGGATGCATTTAAATATAAGTACTTGTGAGATTTACATTATTGGTAAACATTTCCTCATTGTGTAGTTATATTTAAATTGTTATAAATAAGCAATGAAGCCTAATTTATTAAAATTTAAAAATCTGATTTTTATCTATCACTTGATTTTAAGAAAAATTCACTAACTAAGTTTGGCCTACCTGTGGTGAATAACATCCATGTAATGTCTGAAAAGTAAAATTTAACTTGATAGGCCTAATTCAATACAATCAAGTGATACTATTGAACAAGTTCAGCCCGACGTGGTGGTAAACGTCAGAATTTTTGAACTGAATAAAAGTATGTTGCGATATAGGCCTACAGTAAGGCGAAACGAACTTAAGTCATAATTTTAATAAAATCTTTAAAATTTCTGTTGATTTTACCTTTTATAATACTACCTAAAGTAGCTAATTTTAGAGAAACTCATAAATTTTGATAGTATATTACCAGTGGCACACGTTGTCCGTGGGCATACTGAAATCACCATGGGCCTAGGTGCGGTGGTACACGCATGATTCGCTGATTGCGTGGCACATGGTGAAGTGGCAAACGATTCACTGTTAGTTATTGCAACCTCCGTACGAGTAAACCACTTACTGGGTCTTCTGACGAGCCCTTCCACCATTTTTGTCGTTATTACATCACCTTAATCTTCATCTTAATCACATTTATTTATTTTTTTTAAGTTTTACAAGCGCCATCAGTGGCCAAGGTGTGTCTATACAACCCTAAAATACGAACACACCTAATAGCCTAATATAACCCAGCAAAGCTCCGAAAGCGCTGTGAAAATGCATTGAAGAATCAAATGGGAACAGTGCGTCACCATTGGTACTTGTCAGAGTTTTGGAAAGTTTTTAGTGTGCCACCGGTGGCGCACATCAGGGTCACAGCTTGACTTCTGTCAGACTGAACATGTTAAGTTACTACTTTATTAGCCTAAACTTAATGTAAGATATCCTCAAAAAACCTAAATATAAACCATTACTAATAACATATTTGAGTAGGTTTTTATTACAAAATATAACAATTTATAAACCTTATTACTTTAGTTTGCTAATGTAACATAAAAAGATTTAAGAGATCTAGAAATCACCCACTTCAATCATAACCTCTATATGATTACATCTCATCTATTCATTTGATTAGGCTACATTTTTCTGGGTACACATATTTGAAATAACATTTACGTTAATCATTTAATTCAATTTAATTAGACTGCTTAAACAGTTTATCAGCATTGACTCACAAAAACATAACCTACACATACAAACACAAACACAAATAGAAACTATAGAACAGCTGCTCAGCTGACATCAGACTTGATAAAGAAAAGACAGACATTAAGGGAAATTAAATGTAAATAATTTGTTCATAGCCAAGGAAGTTATACAGTTTGGTGTTCATTTCACCAATGAATGCTGGTATAGCGTCAATTTGTATATTATACTGCAAAGTGTAATAGTTAATAACTTAAGGATAGCTTAAAAATAGTACAATTAAATATCAAATTGTACGTGAAATTTTGGAATATGGTGAATGAAAAATGACTTATAACGAATCAAAATCATTCTTTTAATAAGATTTACTGTAAAATTGTAAAATTAATGTTAAAATGTTAATAAAGTTTTGACATTATTGCTTAGTTATATCATTAAATTTTTATGAAGAAGAAGTTTGCTTGCTGTGCCTGTTTTGTAAATATTAATCATTTATTGGATGGGAGTTTTATTCTAGTATGTTACCAAGACAAACTACTTGCATCAACTCTAAGAAATTTTTGTACATATATGACCGATAACCTTTTTACTGGTCCAACCAAGGCCACACTACAGTGGGGCCTTGGTCCAACCCACGTGTAAATCGGTCAAGTATCAAGTAGTATGGTCAGGTTCACTGTCATAAGCTTCAAATTTTGTCCCCATGTTAAAACTCCCGAAGAAAAGTTTATTTTCCATTTTTTACCCAGTTAACATAAATATTTTCAAAATACAAATAAATACTGCACATATAAGACCGATAACCTTTGTTATGGTGCAACCTGCGTTCAAATTGTTCCATTGTTTCATATTAGTATGGTCATCAAGCTCTCTGTAATAAGCTTAAAATTTTGTCCCAATGTTAAAAGTCCTTAAGAAAAGTTTTATTTTTATTTTTATTTAATTAACATAACATTTTCAAAATACAAATAAAACCTGCACATATAGGACAAACAATCTTTATTTTGGTACAACCTGCATGTGAATCAGTCCAGTAGTATGGCCAGGCTCGCTGTCATAAACTTTAATAGTCTTCCCCCATGTTAAATCTCCATTAGAAAAAAATTATTTCTATTTATGACCCAATTAACATAAATACTTCCAAAATACAAATGAAATCTGCACGTAAAGGACCGATAACCTTTGTTTTAGTACAACCTATTTTTAAATCGGTCCATTAGTATGGTCAGCAAGCTCGCTGTCATAAGCTTAAAATTTTGTTCCCTTAAAATCTCCTTAAGAAAAGGTTTTTTTTATATTTAATTAACATAAAATTTTCAAAATACATATAAAACGTGCCCACCAATAACGCCAAGGACCAATAAATAAACTTTATTTTACTGGACCGCTTTAAGTTATAAAGGATCAATAATCTTTATTTTCGTAAAACCTGCATGTGAATCAGTCCATTAGGATGACTAGGCTCGCTGTCATAAACTTTAATAGTCTTCCCCCATGTTAAATCTCCATAAGAAAAATTTATTTTCCATTTTTTACCAAATTGACATATACTTTCAAAATACAAATAAAACCCGCACATATAGGACTAATAACTTTTGTTTTGGTATACAACCTGAGTTTCAATCGGTCCAGTAATATGGTCAGGCTCGCTGTCACAGACTTAACATTTCTTCCCCAATGTTAAATCTCCATCAGAAAAGTTTATTTTTTTGACCCAATTAGTATATATACTTTCAAAATACAAATAAAGACTGCACATATAAGACCAACAACCTTTGTTTTGGTACAACCCACATGTAAACCGGTCCATTAACGGTCAGGGTCAGTGTCATAAGTTTTACAAAAGTTTTTTAATATGTAAGATTTGTAATATTAAACAAAAAAATGTAAAATAAAAAAAATAATAATACCACACATAAATTCATCATTAAAATAAATTCCAATAAATAGGGCCTATGTGTCCATATAAAGAATTAAAAAAATATTACATCTTTGGACGAATGGAAATTCGCTGAGTACGCAGGTCTGCTGCGACGGTTGTATTTCTTTATTTTTCTTCCCTAATATACAACAATATTGTGTAACTGAGAAGAGCAACAGAAGGAGAATTGGCGAAAACTATTTTATTTATTGGTAGGGATATTTATTTATTGTTTTTATTTATATCTAAGACAAAACTTTCTATGCTACCCGATGAAACAATGCAAAATCATAAATCACTGTTAAGGCAGTATGCACGTTGTAAGGGTTAATATCCCTTCGCGAAAAAATTTGCATCATATAGTAATAACTGGTAATCGAAATTTAACATTTCTTAACAACTTGTTTTCACGATATGGGCTAAGAAATACCTTCTTCTTTTATAAGTTGGTGTAGATATTTATTTATTGAACTGCTCCACTTCTTAGACAATGCTTGTCATGCTACTAAAAATAAACATATTCTTAAAAAATCGCAATGACAGTTATTTACACGGAAGGCTAAATATATCTTTGGGGAATTAAACACTGACCAACAAACCCACCTTATATCCTACAGCTTTCTATCTTTAATCACATATTCGTGTCTGAAACATCTGGTAGCAATAGTCTCTAAATCACAAACCAAACCAATCGCGCCTATCAGATGCCCCGGCCGGCCCGGTCCGCACCGCTAGCCGTTTAATTTTGGTAATACTTTCAATCACTCGTGCGTGGCGAAACATTTCCTATCAACTATACAACTTTTACCGTACGTTACAGTTGCGTAAGGTTATTACAAACTGGGACACGCTGCTATTTGGTTTAGGATATGAATGGATTTCCACACAGCTGATTAAAAGTGGTGTCGATTGCAGCAGTGCGAGAGTAAAGTCAGAATCATTTAATGACAAGGATATACAAATATGTTTGATGTTGAGAGATATTATATGATTTAAATAATTATATAGCAACAACTGGTAATCAAAATTCAATTTTTTTATAATTAGTTTTCATAATATGAGCTATACTAAATAATTTGGATTTAAGTTTATTTCAAAGAGATTTATTTTACGTTGTACGTTTCAAGGCACTTATAAAATTTTATCTTACTAATTAAAATAATAAAAAAAACAACTTAAATTTATCATGATGGTTTTCAGTATGATTTTGTTTGAGCTGTTAAAAACGTAAAGACATCCCTTTATACGCAAAACTGGTTCACCATAAAACTTACTAACAACATTGAAAGAAATACAGACTAAGCATTAAAAAGTCTTATATAAACTAACCTATTAACTTAAAAAATATTACTTTGATTTACTAGTATGTAGCTTATTTAACCTTAGTACGATAAAAAACTAAAAACGCCAAGCAAAATTCCGCAAAACGTTGCTAAATCAAGCCTGATGTAATGAAAGAGGGTTAGTAAAAGTTTAAAAGAATTCAGAATATAAAATTGTCTCTGAAATCTGAACTACTACTTAAGGGAAATACGGAGAACGTTATCCTTATTTTTTTCTATGGGGTCCCAACAATTTTTCGGTTATATGTTCTTAGGATTTTACATTATTAATATACGTAGTTAGATAAAAAAATGTATACACGTTTTTTCCTGTATCACTCTATACTTACTTCATTAAGAAATAGGAATTTTGTTTTTGGAATTGTAAATTTTTGAGCTTATATTACAAAAATAGCAATTAAGTAAATTACAAAACTTAGAAGATTCATCTATTTATTTATGAATTGTACATTTTTGAGCTGATATTACAAAAATGGCAATTAAGTCAATTAAAAAACTTAGTAGCTTTATCTATTTAGTTCAGTCAGAACTTAAAGCAGATATTTTAAACGACTCAAGGGCGATGACTCACTTATTCAACATAATCCACCAGACATCTCCCACAATTCCACCCAACAAGTAACCATAACACCCGTACAAGTAAAGACAAATCGTGGTACCTTCCAAACCGACGCCACTTGACATTAGACTAGATTCGAACAGTTCTCACGCCATTAACAGTCCATAAACCACGATAGCGTTTGCGATGCACGGAGCCGGCCGTGCTCCACGCCCGGACCGACCGTGAGGCGTGAACGTACCAAGCTTCCTGTTGCGATTAATTTCTTCTCCACCTTTCTCTCACGATACATCTGCATGCTTTTGGTGCTGGATTGCAATAAAGAGTGTTTTGGTCGAGTGTTTCCACGGTATGATTGGTTATTTGGCGAAAATAGTGGAAATGGTAAAAATAGCGTTAAGGTTTCTCATGGGGTATGTTTTTCTCACTGGGGAGGTTTAATTCGGTAGAATATTTTGCAGAAGTTCATGTATCATAGATGGCTTATGAGAATGTGGTATGGTAAATTTAGCAAATTGTTGTGAAAAAAAATTTTACCATGTAGGGTTGGTCTTTTTTCTTTTAATAGGTAAGAATTGTTAAAAAAAAATTAATGTTTCCTTCACGCATAAAGCCTTCATGGATATGTTTGTGTTAATTAGTCTTAAAGTTTTATAATTTTGTCAATCCACATTTGAAAACTATTTTAGCATAAGTAGCTTTAGAAAACGAAATTATAAGATAATTTTTCGTTATACACGATTTTACAAACACTGAACTCAATTGGGACGGTTTTTTATTGCACCAAAACCGTTTTCCTCACAAAAATATCTCTTGAGAATGAATGAAAAATTGTTACGGCCCTATTCGCCTTATTAGATGTATAATTCTCAATATTATCTTATTGCCTATAAGGTTCTTCAGAAGAAATCTATGATTTCCTTATCATACGAAGGGAGATATGAAGGGGTTATGAGGGGAGTTAGTTGATCTCCCTTCAGCTAACTTTCAAGGAGAATCCTTTATTACAACGTTCATGAAATGATGAACTGGGAATCTTCAATCATCCATAAAACGCTCCAGTTTCTCCCAAGAAAGGATTTCTTTAATTTAAAAATCCTGGAGCTTATCAGTGACTAGAGCATCAGGAAGAGCACGACTTCCGGAGGTCTGCGGTATCTGGGGAGGCGGCGCGCGTCACGGCAGATGACAATCGGTCTGTTCAGTTGGCTGCCCTGCCGGCAGTTCGGCAGTTGGTAGCAGTGGTGCTGTCCGCCCCCCAGCTGACCGCTATTGTTTGTGCTCCCATATCGCCTGGCACGAATTGATCAAACAGAGAAAGTCAATATCTGACTCATTTCGCAAAGCAATTATTGGAAGGTCATTGGAAGTTCAGGTTTGGAGGTGAAACTTGAACTATTATTTTTGAGCGACGTAAAACTACATAGAATAAGTTGATTAGGCCTGAGCGATAATTACTTTTGTCTAATATAAAGCGAAAAACTTTATGGACAAACAAAATTATGAAATAAAATCGCTAAAGACATGTTTTTTTGTCTTATCAGCCTATAAAAATACTTAAAATTCCAAGCGAAATACAGGAAAACGCTGCAAAATCAACCAATGTCTTTTGACACGAAGAAGGGCTTAATAAACGTTTTTAATATGAAGCTATACAATTACCTCCTGAAATATGAATCACTAAATCGTACTAAATGATTCTACCAAGATATGAATCACTTCTGACGGATTTTTGCAGTACCAAAACGAATTTGCCTTATTTTTACAGTTCTGTTAATACCAGTCAATACCAACATTAAATTACGAAATATTTAGTTAGTATTTTTGGAACTATTTTTCTTATTGTTTTCTGAACGTTAATATTGTTCAAAACAAGTATAGGATAATTCCATAATGAATCTATGTGAGCATTGGTTAAAAGTATGATGTTAAAAACAAAATCGAACTATGTTAAACTATTTCATAGCATTTCTTAGCATGTTATTCAATATTAGGCATTTAAGTCGTCTTGTGATTTATATTAGTAGAGCAACATATTTCTTTGATAGAAAAAAGGACACGTTTTAAGCCATAAAATACAACGTAAAGCTGTTAATATTTATAAAACTTTCTTACTAAGTATCGCTTTAGTAAAACATTCATCAGACCCGAAACAAGCTTATTTCGGCGACATTACAGCAATTCCATTTTGCAATTTTATCAAACACAGCCGCAAAACTGAAACCACAAAAGTAAATCTGTTATCTCTTTATAAAGATATTTGAAAATTAATTAAGAGAGGACAAGAGACATAACCCCACACAGGATAATTTAATCCCTAAAGACCGCTTAAACAGATTACATTTCTCATTCAACACAAAAACAGATTGAGTTCGAAATGATCAAAAGCTAAATTCACCGAGGATCCCAGAGTTATAATCTAGTTGTCGGGGATTGGCAATGTTGTAATTATATTTTGAGCGGTTACAGGACATTTAGTTATCTGCGAGGGCCTTAAGCTATTACGAAGTTTAATACGGTTCAGAGGAAAGGAAACGTTTAGGGATAAGATTAACTCATGCGGTGTAAGTTAATACTCATTCTCAGGGTAAATTTGTGGCAAATTTGTTGCTTAACATTTTATTTATTTTTTATTACGTGCGATTGAAATCAGCTTTTACACGCCATGGATGAGAGAATACAACCATCACAATTAAATTGGTAATATATTCATTGCATTAACGTTGGTAGGCTAAAACACGTCATATAAAAGAAATATGTTTTTACATTAGCACTTCAATTAAACCCATATTAAATCATAAATCAAACAAATCTCTTACCCGAAATATTAATATTACTAAAACCTTTTAATTTCTCGTTCGAAAGTGAAGATTATGGATAGAGTTATATAACACAATTCATGACATGACACTCAAGAAATGATTCCCGAGGCACACTTGCAACTTAAAATCCCGTATACTGTTCATACAAAGTTTACCGGATATGCAACATTGTTAATACTAATAAACCGTAATTATAAATTTGTCAGCTAAAAAAAAACACAAACTTGGTGAAATTCATTGTGCCATGCTTGGAGGATATGCACTATTAAGATTATTTTAATGCAACTATAGGCCAATTTGATGTATGTAACTATGACAATTATTGGTTTCCTTTACTTATTATATTTACCTTTCCTATTGCCTTATTCTAACTTAGCGTTAAAAGCAATATTTCTACTACCCAACTGTTACCAAATCAAGCCTCTCAGCCCCTCAGTTCAAATTTGCACTTTATGACGTGCGTATTTTAATTTATGCTAAAGACCCTGGTAAATACGCGCGAGTGGAGATGTTATCTACCCTTTTCGCGTGTCCGAAACACATAACGTGATGATTCAACCTGGCCGTGCGTCTGACGGACCATCAACCCTTCAGTCCCTGACGGCGTTATGGCAGGGGGGGGGTAACTTGGGGGGTGGTCAGTGCCTGGAACATTGGCAGGTCGTAATAATGCTGAGTAATACTACTCGTAATAAACGGTGCTGTGCGTAGTGTTTTGCACCTGGAGGCCGAATTCATGTGGGGTAGAAAACGATCGGGCGTAGCCTATTTTAAAGGATGGGTTCCTTGCGGGTTTAAGGAGCATTTCATTTTTGCTAGTTTCAATGCAAGTTACTTTTCAAGAAACCTCTCAAGTAGCTCTAAGAAGTATAATATATTCCCATTGCACTCGTATAGTGATCTTAATAATCTCTATAGGTACGTTTAATACTAGGGATACATGATTTTTAGATGTTTAGACTTTTAAAATAATATTTCAATAATATATTACTGTAAATATTGTAACTTTGTTTAAATCCAGCCAAAACAGCAATGCAATGATTCATTTCAATAGATTTTTTTATATACTCACATTAATAGGTGAAGAGCTATAGTTCACCATTACAAAACATATAAATATAATTTGTATATAAATATCTGGAATTTCCTCCTGATATTTATAAGCAAAACATAACTATAAGGTTACATATCCTAATTATTTAACAAAATCAGTTAGGAGTTGTTCATGTTTATTTCATCATCACATAACATTAATTTTCTTGAGAGGCTTATTTGACATTCAAAGCCTGGGGTTTTAATTCTAACTCGTTCAATAACTTTCTTAGCAGTAAATAAATATGAAACTTGTAGAAACTCCCCGTATGAGCAAACTCGTATTCAATATTTCCATCAAAGAACATTGAAAACTTCAAAGGGTATGACGCCAAGAGAAAAATGATACCGAGGATAAATTTTTATGTAATCCAAGTTTACTTGTAAACCGTAAAAATAATAGTTTTCATCATGTATTCCATTATTATAGTTATAAAGGAAAATCAAGCCCTGTTCACGAAATACCATGTTCAAAACATTCAATTATTCGTTATTAGTTCGCAGGAAGAATAAATTCAGCTCTATGCGAGACATCCAGACGGTCAACTGTACACGGTAACTTTCGTTCAACACAATCACCAACCAGTACAACACGGCGCATTTTGTTGATTCAAATTTACAACTGAAATTCAATATTACAGTTTCCGATGACAGCGGCAGTACGTTATGCGATACAATGCCTCGTACATAACCCCATGATCGCTCGTTAGGCGAGTGTGTTTCGGTTCGTTTAACAGCTGATTCAATGGTATTTATTATAGAAACAGCTGATTAACTCGACCCTACAATAATGAATAATGCATGATTGTAAATTGTTACGTATGCAAAATTAGTGTATTGCTTTTATCGAGGGAGTTTTGTTTTGAAGAGGTAATACCAGTTAAGTAAGATAGTATTACCTACACATATGTAACAGTTCTTACCTGATTAACTGGTATTTATTGTAGAAGTACAGTTAGATTTTTTTAACTAGAAGCGTTCAAGACGAGGAGGAATATCTTTGGTGATGAACTTTTTTGTTTGTAATATAATCACATGTTTCTACCTGTCAAATATTGAGGTTACGTTTAATCAAAACAAACAATATTTTTATCCATTTCATACAATTGTTTATTTTTTTGGATTGTAAACAAAAGCATCACAAGATAAACAGAAACACTTGATTTTACTTTAAACAAAAGAAGTGCATTGCCAAAGATATTCCACCTCGTCTTAACAGCTTCTAGTTAAAAAAATCTAACTGTAACTGACTAACCCTAGAATAACGAATACTGTATGATTGTAAATTGTTACGTGCTCAAAATTAGAATATTGTTTTTAGAGAAAGAATTTTATTTTGAAGAGATGAAGCCAGTTAAGTAAAATACTAAACATACCTTCACTTATGTAATATCTCTAAGGTACGTTTAAAAAAACATAGGCCTATCCCTAATTTCTATTTGTATTCTATTTTTCGGGTGTTAAGCTAAGAACAAATCTTGGTTGTTGTAGGCCTACCTAATACGATTAATGATAAGCTAGGGTTTTGTTAAAAATGTAAAAGGGAATTGTAAGGTTGCTTTTAAGTCTTGATTATTTAGAATACATTACGTAAATTGCATTTAACTTACGAATAGGTTTAGAAATACTCTAATAGAGGTCGTCACACATACCTTGTTTTTATTTCGTTTCACTTCACAAACTTCGAATAAATTGGAGGACAGAAGAGTATGCATATGAGGCTGAAGAAACTTTACATGATGAAGCAGTCACTTGTAACCCAGTTCATATCGAAACGTGATTCGTATTGAACATCAATAAATATACAACCACAAATTTACCGGGAGCTTAAACAGTCCCGGATCGGCTTCGTAATTTTCTTTTTAATTAAGTACTAACCTACGAAACTTAAAGCATGTTTCTTGGACACACAACACTGAACCATTTAAGCATAAGTTCAGTGAGTCAGAAGAAAATCTTAAATGTAAGCATAGGTTGATATGTATAGCAAATTAAAGCTCTTTTTGAGTAGAATACAATGCCACAATTCCGATCTAAATCGGATCTCTGGATCCAAAATGGCTACCGTTTAAACTTTTCTCAACTGTAATTTTTAACCTCCCTAAATATTCAATTTCAGATGTTCTAAGCGTCCGGTCGAGATGCGGTTCGTGGCATGAAATTATGCTTTATTACCCCTTTATAATGATATACATATCGATCTATGCACAGCCTATCGCATAAACCACTTCCATGAGGCCATGACGGTACCAAAGGACCATGACGGTACCAAAGGACCATGACGGTACCAAAGGACCATGACGGTACCAAAGGATGTCTTACATGGATGATGACCGGAATAGGTAGTGCTGTACATAAATTTAAAGGGCATGAAGTTCTCAACAAAATGCCGCAAACCGCATCACGAAAGGACGTTTAGAACGTCTGAAATCGAATTTTTAAGGATGTTAAAAATTGCAGTTAAGAAAAGTTTAAAAGGCCGCCATTTTAGGTTCGATGATCCGATTGAGATCGGATTTGCGGCATTGTATTATACAAAAAAAGCTTTAATTTAATGTACATAACAACTTATGCTTAAATTTAATATTTTCTTTTGACTCCTGGTGGGCCGTCCCCCTGAGGAGGTAGATAGTCACTGAATACGTGGTAAAATAGTATTTTGTGTCCAAGAGACATATTTAAGTTTTGTTGGTCAACGTTTAGTGGGTAAAAAATTAAGAGGGCAATCCGGGACTTTTTGAACACCCGGTATAACATTCACTAAACGTTATTATTTTTATTACTAGGGAAATACACTAATACAATGTAAGGTGGTTGAGTGAGTGCGCTACTGGCGAAATTATTGTTTATTATTTGTTTGGGAAATTAGTCAACAATGATCACGTAAAAGGCCCTAAAAGACGAAAAAATTTTTACAGTTCAACAAAAATACTTAATTTAGTTATTTCAGCTGAGGCTCAGCAGACGATTTCATGAATTTAGTTTTTCGTACTGTGCCTCATTTCCCCATAATAAACCCTTTTAAAGACAATATTAAACATCGTCTCTCTAGGAAATTACAATTTCTACATTGCTCTCTGTGAGTGATAAAGGTAAAAATCTTTCGACGGAAAAATAACACTTTTTAAATCACTTGCAAAATAGGAAGAGAACATGTTGAAAGCTTGACAGATTGACGTGCAGCTGACTTTGATCCGACAAGTATAAAGGTGGCGAATATGTGATAAAACACTTAGCTACGTCACACTTTTATTATATTTATCTCATTTTACCAAATAATCGTAAATTTCATTAATTTAATGCATTAAAATTAGTGACACTATTTACACCATTTAGCCACATAGTTTTTGATCATTTTGGTAAGTTCGGAAAAAATTCTGTACTATAATGGTTTTCTTAGAGTTTTGTTTACTATTTTTTAAAATTTTGTTTACGCCAAAGGAGAAATTGATATATTAATCTTACTTTCAACTTAATTTATATTTTTTACACATTACACATTACACATACACATTAATGCGAATGGTTGTGAATATAAATACGTCACTAAATAAAATATCTCCTACCAAGGATATAATATATATTTAATTGTAAAACAACAAATAGTGTATCTACTATAATTAGGAATAGGGGAGAATATAGTAATAAAAGGTTTTTTTCCTATATTGCGCTTAAACAGGTCTGTATTTTTCTCCCGTTGGTATCATTCATTTAAGTGTGTTTACGAGGTTGAATAGGTTTGTAACTAAAATTTAATGAAATATTTATACGATATACTCTGTTGTATTGCCAATGATTCCCAACATTCAAACGTTCTGATCAAAATTCAAAACACCATGTGTCGGCTCTGTTATGATCTGCTTCTATATTAAGGATTCAAAATACCGCACTCTATGTTCATTTGTTTCTTTATGGTTGATTCGTGATCAGCTCTCAGGAAATATAAGTCGATGTCATCGGTAATTGGGAGACATGAACACTAGAGTTTATGTAAGTTTAGGAAGTTAAAATTATTGCAAAAACAAGTTAATAAAATCATTACCTTAAAAATATGTATTGCATAGGTAATTAAATAGATGTCACATTAAAAAATATAGGGTGACTTTTAAAAGTGCCCTTTTACTTTTTTCTAAATTTGTTTGAAATATCAATTCCACTCGGCCCCTGAACATTTTAAGGTATGTGCATCATTTTGAATTGTGGCCATTTTCACGCACCTTCTTGGATCTGCCATGTTTGGATGGAAAATATTTAAAAAAAATGTAAACTTGGTCCTATGACCCATAATTTTAAACTATATTTTTCAGAGGTTTCAATGCCTCAGTCCGTTTAAAAAAATTCTGATCTCTTCTTAAGATATTAGGGTCCTTCATTATATACGTTATATACATTGAAAAAATAACCCTTTAATCTTAGAATAAAGCTTAACAGTGACAAGTAAGCAACAGCTATTGTTGAGCGATTTTTTCGTGATCAAGAAGGTCTTAGTACTTTTGGGCACCATATTGGATTCGCCATTTTGAAATAAGCTAAGCTATTTAAAGTATAAAGGTGTTGTGGTGACCTATCATTTTCAACTAATTTGTCATCCTGAATTGAACTCCGTAATCCGTTTTATGATATTCTATTTTTCACTCTTGAGACATTACAATATTTTTTTATTTAACATGCATAATGAAAATCTACTTGAAAATTATAGATCACAACACCACTTTTACTTAAAAAAAACATGTTGTATCCAACATGTTTGCCGGAAATAACGACCCACTCAAAAGGAATTACACTTACCCGTTAAGTTTTTGGGTTAGTCTAGGATTGATATTTCAAAAATGTGGAAAATGTCAGGGGATATTTCAAACTTACCCTGTATATACAAACGCCAACAAAAAAAACTATCTAAATTCTATATAACAAATACTAAAAACAATCTGTCAATGGTTTAAACCTAAGATAACTTATGAAATATTTCATAAACAGTTTAGTGACAAGCCGTATTCAGCAGTAACTGAAATCACTTCAAGCGATATTATTGGGAAATTTTGAAGACGCAGCGACTTCCTTAAACGATGTAAATGATTCTATTTTACTGCCTTTGACGATTTTTCATCAAAGAGAATCTTTTCATAAGCAGAATCTTGCGGTTGAAAATTGTTATTTTGTAAGTTGTTATATCAGCAAAACCTGTACTCAAAAGCTGGTTTTTATTATTGTTATTCATATTATCATCTAGCGTAAATCACGAGAAACACTTAAAAATGTACAACCCTAATATCGTACAACATTTAATACTTTGTTCGTAAAACTAAGATGGTTCAATCACTTATTTCCATACATTCATATAAAAAATGGAAGAGAATATTCTTACCAAGCTAAAAATTCTATTGTACTTGGAGGTTGGGTATGATTTTACTTGGAATTATGTGCTCCGCAATAGTGTGGACTAAGATTATACTTTCGGTGTTATTTGGCTTTATTAAATACAAGGTTTTATTAATAAGACCTGGATTTAAGGCCTACCTTAAAAATAAGTTTTGAAAACTGTACAATGCTCAGATATCAAAGTGCCAAACATTTATTAGTTTTTTTTTTCTTTGAAAAATTCACAATCCCCCCCAAAAAAACGTGACCTGGCCTGACTAAAAACAGTGTCTAAAGCAATAATCAATGTAGAGCGTTAATTGCCCAATCACAGGACGGCGTTTGGTCTGTAATTTAAGGGCTCCGACGCCTAACGAACGATGTGAAGACGTCGCGTGAGGGGGGGGGGGGGAGAGGGAGCGAAGAAGGGGGCGGTAATTATAAAGCTGGCAAAGGCTAAAGTTTAAAACTACAAGAAAAATATCTGTTTTACGAAAGTTCTATAGTATAACGTCAAAATAAAATTCATGAAATGGGTCATATGATTTCTTTGGCTTATTTTCTTTTCCTTGATATGATTTTGGGAGGCCTGATGGCAGGTAACTTTTACGGTCAGTACCCGATATTCTTGGTAACCAGAAATGAAATGTTCTCTATTTTTGGCCGGTACCCAGGCAGGGAGGTGAACGCGATGGCGGTCTTTAGTCACGCTATTGGTCGATGTGTTTATGAATACACGCAGGGCGGGGCGAAGGCGGGAGTCTATGAGAGGAGAAGAGGTGGTAGGAAACAATGATACCAACCTAAGTGAATATTAAAAATAAAATCCCTTTGGGGGAAATCTGAGTAATTCGTGGATTAAAATGCATAAACAATCGTCATTGCTATAATTAGCCAACACTTAATAATCCTGCTCCCTTATTAGATCGTTATTTATGTAATTAACCCTGCAATAAGATTGTATTAGCTGTAATTATCTCCCGGTTCCTGTATTTTCACGAGTGAACAGTTGTACATAGCTGTATAGATGTTAGCGCATTTCAATATATGAAGGCTCTAATATTGTCTCCAAAATTTAATATTATTTGTTATTATACTCGCTATTTGTTATTATATTAAGTTTAGTCTTCAGGGACTATTGTGGTCTAAAAATGTAGGTAATTTTGTCATCTTTAAAAACATAGCGCATAGTTCGGTATCATAGAACTTTTTTGTAGAATATAGATAAAACGTATTTGTAGATTCAACTGGTTGCGGTTTATTAATAGGCCACAAAAAATTTAACTTTCTTGTTTTTTTTAAGTAAGCCTGAATTGATAATTTAACCACCAAGTTTATTTTAAAGGAACAAAGCAACATACGTACCTCATTTTAGAAGATAGTAATAACATCTGGCTTCATATTTTAGTCAAATTATACAAACAATTTTCATTTCAAAAATTCGCTATGGGGTTCAAACGTTCGTTGTGACCGACGTATTTTTTTCACATGGTTTGAATACTGTACTCGAATTTTCTTCCCGCTTTACCAGATTTGCTTTACGAATCTTAGGCTGATGTCACACGGGGCGGTTTTTCCCGCAGCTGTTGCGCGGTTTTTTGCCGCCCGCGAAGGAAAACCACATTACTTAAATGGAGGCGGGTGCCACACGCAGCGGTTGAAAACCGCTCGACATCAGCGGGAAAAACCGTCCAGTGTGACATCCCTTACTTCTTCCAGTTGTTTAAGGGAAATAAATGGAAATATTTCAAACCTTGATCATATGTTTTGTTACAAATGTGAATTCGAAAAAGTTCTCAGGTTCCACCACAGATAGTAGCACTTTCGCTGGAATTTCAAAAGCCTCCTGTACCAAGGCTTTTAACGGGATATTTACCAAACCCTCAAAACTCACATCTAGAGAGTAATAGCTTTAATTTTATACCAATTGTGTAGAGAAATTAATTTCTCGAGGTCGATATGCTCTGTACAAAATCCCAGAAATTCTTTTAATAATAGATTCTCGCAATAAAAAACGGCCACAACTTTTATTATAGTCTATTTCATAGCGCAGCTCGTCCCCTAATTTCCTAAAATCTGTAGCGAGAGAAGTTACCTTCAATTTACAAAGCTCCTGCCATTTTCGCATAATATGTTCATTTAGTAAAGTTTGGCCCCCAACTATTTATCAAAGTGTTGCCTTCATTTTACAAAGCTCGCCCCCATTCATTTTTAAAGCCATCTCACACCTTTGTTTAGTAAAGCTCGGGGCCCAATTATTTTAATTGAGGTATCGGGAGGGCATGGACAGCGCGAACCTACGGCTTCTTACGGAAAGGGGAGGTGATTAAGAGAAAAGTGAGAGCAGGGGTTTGGAGGGAGTAGTGTGGGTGGAATGGGTAAGAGGTGGGCTGGAGCCGGGTTGCTATATTGTCATGGCGACCGGTGAAAGGGCCAGAGCCGGGTGCAAGTGCTTTTTTATAACATATAAAGGTTGGAGCCGGGTTGAAGAACACCCCCAAAATGATTTGAATTGGTTTGAAATGTAAGGAGCAGTTCTGTTCGTATCACTACCCTCAGCGTATTAGATAATTATAGATTTCCTGGATAGCCGTAAACCCCAAGAACTGCCATGGATTACAGTGTGATAGTGCATATCTAAAAGTAAAAATACCATTCTGACGGAGTGCTTAGATTTTATCAAATATTCACAACTCGCGAGCTGAAAAAATTAGGATAATATTTGTAAGTATAATGAAAATAATCATACTTAAAGCAATTTTTTTAATATATGCGACGGTATCTTTTAATATTGTCCTTTTAGCGAATTCGTCACACTGGCACAGTTTTTACATGGAAAAATTAAATTTGTATAAATGTGGTTAAAGCCATTGAATTCATGGTGTAAAGAAAAAAGATTCTTTTTTTCTTTACACTTACACTATGATTGAATTCACCTTGAAAAAAAAAACAGAAACAAATAACTTAGTGTTTTGAATTCCTGTCATATGTGCAGTTGTTACCGAGATATCGCCATCGATGTAAATAAATACAACATTTAATATGCCGGCTCGCGATACAGGGCCTGAGTTACCAATCCAGTGTACTCATTTACATCGATGGATATCGCTTGCGGAAAACACAGTACGTTGCCCCGATGTTGACCTTATGGGAAATAAATAAAACTAGGGGGCCCATGCGCAAATTGCGCATTTTAATATGGTTTCTGATGTGAGAAACTCATCTGCAGTTAGAATCAAGTGTATGGCTTCAAACGCAACTTTATTAATCTAATTCAGCTTTTCAATTGAAATTTAAAGGTCTCACCTAATAAACAAAGGCCAAATTAGGATTTTAAGTTGATTTTACTTGGTTTAAGGCTCCATTTAAATGATTGATTGAAGCACTTGAAATTTTCTGAGCATGCAGATCTGCTGCAACGGGGGTATTTTATTTATTGTGCTATATAAAAGATTTTGGAGTCAAATATTTATATTGATTTGAATTTCTGTGTAAGAATGTTTACTTCTCGGTGATTTATTTTTTAAGGGCGCGAGATACCCTCTATGTTTGTTACCTTAATAATAACGTATTAAAAATATTTGGGCGAGGGAAAAGAAGGAGGCATCTCACTTAGGCCTAATTTCAAGTGTTTAACCGCGGTATCTTTGTCGTAATTTGGTTATGTACTCGGGGGGGGGGGGGCATGGAACAAACGAGTTTAACACTGATTATATCGATCACAGAGAAACTACAGGAACTGTCACTTTTAACCGGTTAATCGGTACACCAAACATCCGACCGGTTGATATAAATCAAACCATTGATTTTAAGTCAATGATCAAACTGAACAATACAATAAACCGGTATAAAATGATCATCTACCGGTTTAAAAGTTTTTTCACTTTGCTTTAAGACCAGTGCACGGAATTTCATGAAATTCGATTTATAAACTCTCCTGTCTTATACTGACAAATTGCAACTGGCCGCATCATCTAATTGAACTTATAAATTAAATTATTAGTAATTGAACTTTTTCGAGTGAAAATCGCATGAAAATCATCAAAGTCTAGGACAATCATAACACCTTACCTGCATTTTTTTACAAACTTGTAATATTTCCGTTAAAAAGTGAATTAACTAATTAAAATCCGTTTTTTAATCAGTTTTCGGGCTCTTCGTGACATCCAAAGTCCGTTCCAGTTGCCGAATTCCTATTTCTGAGGGGTTATTGGGAGTTTCCTTATCACCCAAGACCAACCTCGAAGAAAATGTAAGTCTACCGGTCATTCTACTGGTACTTACTCTTAAACCGTTATTTTATACTCCGTGACCATGTGCAGAAGAAATAAATTGGACATCACACTTATACCTGGTTTTAAGAGTCCTCCCTTCCCACGGTAGTTTTCGTTTTTCTGCGACATAAGCGGCGACTTTTGGAACATCGGCTCCATAAGAGCCCATGCTAAATCAGTGCACATTTTGCGATGTAAGGTTTCGCGCGGACCCATTTAGCGCCCATATTTTTAACATATCCATACTATGCTATATTACTTAAATAAATTATACTCTAAAGTACTGGTATTGCTTTTAGCGAATTTCCCTTATAGGGAAGAAGCTATTACCGTAGGTCCATGGTGACACTTAAGTCCATGATAACTTTTCGTTTTGGGGCAACCAGAAGCAAAAACATCATTTGATCGAATTTTTATATATATCAAACTATCTATCTATCTATCTATCCATCTATCTATCTATATATCTATCTATCTATCTATCTATACCTATAAAAGGCAAAGTCCCTCTCACTCACTCACTCATCACTAATTTTATATTACCCATACACCTAGAAAGCTGAAATTGTGTACACTCATTCTTTAGGCCTTATTAAATAGGACAACTAAATGGTTTTCATCCTGATCTGACCCTCGGACCCCGCTACGGACCCTCTTAAAGATTGTATCTCTTAATTTAACCGCTTTATCTTTTTTGTTCAAGTTAGACCCTAAAAACCTTAGAATTATTTTGACTTTAAATCAAGGCATGATCTATGTCATGATATGAAAACTGCTTTAGGATTCGCTAAGTACGCAAGTTCTGCTGCGACGGGGTTATTTATGTTCCTGCCTAAGGGCCTCTCTCTAATATACATGCAAGCATATTCGACAATATTGGGCATAAGTCTTCTTAGGGCAGTGGCACCTTATGGGGGCTTTGTCGGCGGGGCGCTGAATCTGCTCGCGTGTATAGTATAAGGAGGCCAAATAGAAATACCTCCTGTGGGGGGCAGCAATATAAATACTCCTGTCACAGCAGACCTGCGGACTTAGCAGATTCCTAAAAACATCTTTCTGGTTTACGAAAGTTTTAACTGAATTTTCAATTGAAGTGTAAAATACCACTGACCTATCATCGCACAGCCAAAACTACTTGACTGAGAACCAACCTTGAAACTTTGCATGGACTTTCCTTTTAGGGCTTGAGCATCAGCTATT
Organism: Flexamia atlantica; assembly: GCA_035578135.1. Lineage (NCBI taxonomy): Eukaryota > Metazoa > Arthropoda > Insecta > Hemiptera > Cicadellidae > Flexamia > Flexamia atlantica. The sequence continues at coordinate 17,219,731 of JAQJVK010000003.1, read as the reverse complement.
AGAACGGTTTTTTTTCAAAATTCGAAATTTTAAGGGGTTTAGGTGGAGTCGAAGTGTTGAAATTAATTTCTCTATACAAATCTAATGGATGAACTTTTGTTTGAATTTGCAATGTTCGTTCAATCAAGCAGATGGTTCAAGCTTCACATACGGATACGTTTTTACAGCTGATTTATAATTAATTTGGTTTCTTCCATAATGGATTAATAGTTGTTTTGATGATTTTTTTAAGGTAATATGCACTACATTAAAGTTAAATTAAATTTAGTCAGTTAAATTAAGGTCATCGTTAGTTTTTGTATCTTATCTGTTCAATCATAAACTCAAAATGTGGCGCTATCTTCATTTAGGCAGTGGGAGTTATAGTTTTTATCGTGAGCCAAGCCACGGGCAACTGCTAGTCTAGAATATATGTCTGTGAGCACGATAGCGGCCGTAAATATGGTCCAAAATTTAATACAGACATGTAATGTGGTAATCAATTGGACGAGTTCGTAAACCAGCCCGATCGGTCCATCGGAAGGGGGGGGTTAAGGGGAATAAACCCCCCAAAACTGGGTTTTTGAGTTTTTTACATAAAAAATAAAAATAATAACATTTTCGGTGGCACCATTGAATTTAGCTAAAAAAACAAACAACTTAGTAATTTGAGTAATTTTATATGTCCATTGGTTACCTAGATATTGAAAGTGGTAAACACAGTCAATGTTAACCTTATGGGGAATGAGTAAAATTCTATATCTTGCTTATTTCTCAACATATCTTAATGAAACTTGGTTTGTGGCTTCATCTAGAAGATATGTAATGCATTTTAGTCTATAATTCCCGAATTTTCCATTTGTACGGCAGTCCATTTTAAACCTGCATAATCATTCCCCATGATTTCCTTATGGGAAATGAAAAAATTCTATACCTTCCTTATTTTTTTCATATCTTGATAAAACTTGGTTAATGGCTTCATTCTAGTTTAAGGTCTAATCAATAATGAATTAAAACCAACCAGTTTTAACATACCTGTTGCAGCAAACCTGCATACTCATTTCCCATGGTATTCTTATGGAGATTACAAAAACATGTCAAATCTCGCTATGTTGGATTGAATTATGTTCTTTTGCATGTGAAATTCGCTGAGTATGCAGGTCTGCTGTTACAACATTTGTATACATCTTAGTACAACATTTTTCATGGGATTCTCAAATATGTTCAAACTAATTACTATAATTGGTTGTATACAACACAAGTTTATAAAATAAGTTGCACAGTGTAAACGCAGCTCAACGCGATGTCACTCCGAGCCATCTGCCAAGGTTAGTTCGATATGGCACCGTTGCTTTCAATCCGACAACACTGTATTACCCAGAAAGGAAGTGACGAAACTAAAATAATTCATTTTAAATACAGGTCCTCAACAAACTTCTAGCCAAAAGCCCCCACCCCAACTCCCCTTGCTCTCCCCCTTACTACTGCCTCTCCTACTCCTTTTTCAAATCAAATAAATGCAATTACAAATATTTTCCTTAACTGCTTATGTCTCACAAAACTATTTAAGGAATCCCTTATATTTTGTTGTTTCCGAATTCCTAAAATAGCTCTAAAATAATTTTATTTAGTGTTATATGAATTTGTTTCTGTTTAATGTGGAAAAACGTATTTTCCTTAATTTTCGATTGAAAGAGTTAATGCAATTTTTCTAATAGAATAAGTTTAAGGCAATTATAGCACATTTTCGCATAAAAATTGCAATAACTCCTTTATTTGTGGATAGATCTTAAAACATTTGTATAGTTTTTTTAGGAAATACAATTACGCAGTTTTATTGTCTTTTGTACATTTTTTGTAAAATTTACGCTTTTTAAGATATTAAGTTTAAAAATATGAAAATGGCTGCCACTTTTAATTGGTACAAAGCAGAAACGTGATATTCCGCTAAAAAATAGGTCCTATTAGTCCTATCCTACTTTGAAGTTGATATCTCTAGTGATTCCGAAGTTCTGCAAAAATCATGTTAAAAACACAAACATACCGACAGACGGATAACCGAGGATTTCAGAACCCATGTTTGTAGGAACTTATTTCTTAGTTTTGATGTAAGTAACCATATCTTGAAGTCTGGAAGGATTTTTCGTGAACACCCTGTGTATGGTGAGACTTGAATACAGGGTGAGTCTTCTAAGCCGTCCACAACAGATTATAGGCGAACGGCTTAACATACAAAGATGAAACAAAACATTTCCCTACTAAATCATACCCAAGGAACAACATAAAAATATGTTTAACCTTTTTAAAATACAGGGTGTCCCAAAAAACGGGGGTCACAGGTTCGAATCTCGGAATTTTTAAATGTAAAAATATGTCATATTATACATAATTTTGAAGCTCTAAGCAAGACAAACAATTTGGTGAAAACAGAATTCAATTATCGTTATTATTTTCAAAATGGCGGCCGTTTTTGTGAAAAATATTAGTATTTACAGAATACCCTGTATCTCGAGAACTACTGAAGGTTTTTTCGTACTGTTTAAAAATTCTTAATCCTTTTAAACTCAGCTTTAATTTGATATGCAAGATGCCAACATTAAAAGAAAATAAATATTTTTAAAAAATGTTTATTTTTTGTAAATGTTGGTAGTACTGAAAATCACAAATTTTAAATGGCAACATATAAATAGGATATCATTTTAAAGGTCCTGCAAAAACCAACAACTTTTTAATTTATCCTTACCTCCTATCTTAAGTAGTTTTGTAGTAATAAACAAAAAACTCCATTTTCCCATATAACGCCCATGTTAAATGTGCAGTACTCAAAGCATTTAAATTTGCATCCTTTAACATTGAGTACAGGAAATTTAACATGGGCGTTATATGGGAAAATAGAGTTTTTTGTTTATTTCTGAAAAACTACCAAAGATAGAAGGGGAGTATAAATTGGAAAATTGTTGGTTTTTGCAAGACCTTTAAAATTATATCCTATTTAACATATGTTGCCCTTTAACATTTTTGATTTTCAATGCTACCAACATTTACAAAAAATAAAAATTAAAAAAGAATTTATTTTCTTCTAATGTTGGCATCTTGCATATCAAATTTAAGCTGAGTTTACAAGGATTAAGAATTTTCAAACAGAACGAAAAAACCTTCAGTAGTTCTCGAGATACAGGGTATTCCGTAAATACTAATATTTTTCACAAAAACGTCCGCCATTTTGAAAATGATAAAGATAATTGAATTCTGTTTTCACCAAATTGTTTATCTTGCTTAGAGATTTAAAATGATGTATAATATGACATATGTTTACATTTAAAAATTCCGAGATTCGAACCTGTGACCCCCGTTTTTTGGAAAACCCTGTATTTTAAAAAGGTTAAACATATTTTTACGTTGTTCCTTGGGTATGATTTAGTGGGGAAATGTTTTGTTTCATCTTTGTATGTTAAGCCGTTCGCCTATAATCTGTTGTGGACGGCTTAGAAGACTCACCCTGTATGTGTCGTCCTCAACGGATTGTACACAAACGGCTTGAGATACAAGGACGAAAAATGTTTCCCTACTAACTCATACCCAAGAAAAAACGTAAAAATTAACCTTTTTAAAATATAGGGTATTTCAAAAACAGGAGGTCATTGGTTCGATTTTTTAATGTAAAAATAAGTCGTTATGCAAAATTTCAAAGCTCTTAAGAAGACAAACATTTTGGGGATGACAAAATTCACTTATCTATATTATTAATTAACAGAATTTCTGGGATTTTGTGCAGAGCATATCGACCTCTAGGAATTAATTTTTCTACAAATATTTGGTATCATATTTGGTATCAAATTAAAGCCATTACCCTCTAGATGTTCCTTTTGCGGGTTTGGAAGATATCCCATGAAAAACCTTTACGCTTACGCAGGAGGCTTTCGAAATTCCAGCGAAAGTGGTACTATCTGTGTTAGATCCTTTGAACTTTTTCCAATTCACATTTGTTTGTAACAAAACAGATTATCAAGATTTGAAACAGTTCCAGCGACACAGAATGCAGGGGCTAGCAAAAGTGAGTCAACATTTATCCACATTATAATTTTGATTTCTTAAAATATTCACGTTTTTTAAGGCAGCAGAAAATAAGAAAGAGCATTTGCCCTATTGAAACTAAGGACAACTGTCTGTAATCATCTAAATTTAATGTATTTTTATTCTTAAAAAGGAAACTTAAAATACCCCCGTTGCAGCAGACCTGCATACTCAGCGAATTTCAAATGCAAAACAACATATATCAATCAAACATAGCAAGATTTGACATGTTTTGGTAAGCTCCATAAGAATAACATGGGGAATGAGTATGCAGGTTTGCTGCTACAGGTATATTAAAACTGGGTGGTTTTAATTCAATATTTAGTAGATCTGAACTAGAAGAAGCTATTTACCAAGTTTTAACAAGATATGTTGAGAAATAACCGAGATATAGAATTTTACTTATTTCCCATAAGGTTAACATTGGGACAACGTACTGTGTTTACCACTTTCAATATCTCGGTAACCAATGGACATAGAGCAGTGATTCAATATACTAAATTGTTTGTTTTTTTGAGCTGAATTCAATGGTACCCACAAACATTCGATAAATTTTATTTTTCTATGTAAAAAACTCAAAAAACCCATTTTTGGAGGGGTTTATCCCCCTTTACCCCCCCTTCCGGTGGTCCGATCGGGCTGGTTCACGAACTCGTCCAATTGATTACCACTTTACATGTCCGTACCAAATTTCATAAAGATCGGACCATTTTTGCGGCCGCTATCGTGCTAACAGACACATAGATATATATATATATATATATATATATATATATCTATTTATATATATATATATATATATATAAATTCAAACGAATAGTGTTTTTTGCTTCTGGGGGCCCCAAAACGAAAAGTTATAGTGGTCCCGAGCTTAGGTCTTACCATGAGACCTACGGTAATAGCTTCTTCCCTACAGGGGAAATTCGCTAAAAGGAACATAAGTAATTTAGAAGGTGCTCTGGAGATGAGATTTTCTAACAACCAATGGAGAAATCTGGAGATGAGATTTAATATAGCAATATTAGTTGAATATTAACCTAAAAATTCAAGTTTTAAAACCATTATAAATTTAAAGCCCGTGTACTTATGGAATGCGAAGGATATTGGATTGTTAACGGTTAGCCTGTCATTTTACTCGATTTTGAACTGCACCAATAACAATATACCTATTTAATTAAGGCGTTTCATAGAAATGTATATGTTATTTGCTTAGGTACAAATTTTCCAAACATGTATTTAAGTTGAGAAACAAAAGTACCCCCGTTGCAGGAGACTTGCACACTCAGTGAATTTCAAATGCGAATAAAGAGCATATTTCAATCCAACATAGCCCAGATTGTACATGTTTTTGTAAGCTCCATAAGAATAACATGGGGAATGAGTATGTAGGTTTGCTGCAACAGGTACGTTAAAACTGGGGGGTTTTAATTCAATTTTTAGTGGAACTAGAAGAAGCCTTATACCAAGTTTTATTGAGATAAGCTATGTTGAGAAATTTATGACTTAAAAACGTTTTCTATGCAGATTATTTGGCCAGAAAAAATCCAATAAAGCAATAAAATTAATTTTAAGGTTGGAAATTGTTAATTTCGGCCTTATGAGAGTCGAATTTAACAAGGAAAGTGAAAACAAATAAAGTAATAATAATAGCTGTTTGCAAACTAAAAAGTATTCCAGGAAGTTTAGAGCAGGTGGGATAAAGATTACATGGAGTAACAAAAAAGCGTATTTAACATTATTATCAAGTTTAATGATTGGATGAAGTGGTAAATATAAAATTATATTGAGCAAGGCTCGGTCTACAGGTATTACTCTTATAATATGACCAATGTTATCTGCTTGCTTGCTTGTTTGCAGAATTATCTCAAAAACGGCTCCGAGGATTTCCTTCAAGTCTTGAAATAAATAATTTATGACTCGAAAGAGTGTTCTATGCAGATTACTCGGCCAGAAAAAAATATAATGTATTTAAGTAATAATGATTTTTATAGTTTTAAAATTTTAAGATGGCCCTATAAGTTGTCACGCTAGCAACAAAATAAACAAGGAAAGATTATACAAATAAAGTAATCATAACAGCTGTATGCAAACTACAGCTATCTAGGAAAAATATAGCGTGTGGGTTAAGATTACAGAGAATAATAAGAACAGTTTTTACTTATCGGTTCTATGACACTGAAATATTAAATAGTAATTTGGTGAACTGGTAAACATGATATAATACCGAACAAGGCTCGGTCCACCAGGTACTATACAGGGTGTCCGGAAATTATGGTAAAATATTTTAGTATATGATAGTACAGATAAAAATAAGAAAAGAAAATCATATAAACATAGGTTTGTCCTAAAGTGCTTCGTTTTCCGTCTGTGTGTGTTCGTGATTTTTGCATATTTAATCATAACTCACGAACCTCTTCATGTATAAACTTCAAACCTGGTATGTGGATGACCGCTATTAGGAACAATTTTTATAAGAAATATCAAATTTCTACCTTGTAACATTTCAAAATTGCGACTGTTTTTTGTTTTAAAAACTAAATATCTTAAAAACCGTTAATTTTAGAAACGTTATTTAAGGGGAAAAAGTTGCGGAATTAAATAAATAAATAAATAAATAAAATCGTCTTTATTCTCGAGCGTTTTTCATGCTGACATGTTTTACAAAAGAACTCAAGTCGTTAATTTGATCCAATTAACGCTAATATTAAGATTATAATGATCGGACAACTACTAATGGAGAAATTTTGAATTATCTGAATATAAACATGCACATTTCAGACGGTATGTTCTAAAGAACCATGTTTTTATTCAGATAAGTCAAAACTTGTCCGTTATTAGTTGTTCGATCATCATATTCTCAATATCAGCGTTAATTAGATTAAAGTTTGCAGCTTTTAGCGAATTTCCCCTATAGGGAAGAAGCTATTACCGTAGGTCTCAAGGTAAGACTTAAGCTCGGGACCACTATAACTTTTCGTTTTGGGCCCCCCATAAGCAAAAAACACTATTCGTTTGAATTTATATATATATATATATATATATATATATATATATATATATATATATATATATATGTGTGTGTGTGTGTCTGTTAGCACGATAGCGGCCGCAAAAATGGTCCGATCTTTATGAAATTTGGTATGGACATGTAAAGTGGTAATCAATTGGACGAGTTCGTGAACCAGCCCGATCGGACCACCGGAAGGGGGATAAACCCCCCCAAAAATGGGTTTTTTGAATTTTTTTCAGAGAAAATTAAAATTTATCGACTTTTTGTGGGCACCATTGAATTCAGCTCAAAAAAACAAACAATTTAGTATATTGAATCATTGCTCTATGTCCATTGGCTACCGAGATATTGAATATGGTAAACACAGTACGTTGTCCCAATGTTAACCTTATGGGAAATAAGTAAAATTCTATATCTCGCTTATTTCTCAACATATCTTGATAAAACTTGGTAAATGGCTTCTTCTAGTTCAGATCTACTAAATATTGAATTAAAACCAACCAGTTTAAACATACCTGTAGCAGCAAACCTGCATACTCATTCCCCATGTTAATCTTATGGAGCTTACAAAAACATGTAAAATCTCGCTATGTTAGGTTAAAATATATTGTTTTGCATTTGAAATTCGCTGAGTATGCAGGTCTGCTGCAACGAGGGCATTTTGTCTCTAGTGCAATTTTTCTAAAATTTACGGCTTTTAAAATATTTAGCTTTGAAAACAAAAAACCTCGCCATTTCGAAATGGTACAAGTTTTTAACAGATGTTAAACCCCAAGAATCGTACAGCATTTACATTTATTAACTACACAGTGGGATAATTCTTAAACCTGAATAGGAATTTTAAATGTTTTGTATAGAAAGATATTTGTACAGTAGAACCTCGCTAATCCGTCACCTACGGGACCGGGGGCATGGTCGGAACAGCAAAAAGGTCGGATTATCGGATGAACTCATTTTATTGACATGAAAACGTACGAAAACTGTATTTCGATCAGAAAAAATTGCATTAGCAGTGTTTTAACAAGCTACTGTTCTGTAAAAAAAGACATAAGGACCAAAAAAACTAACCGCACCAAATGTTATTGCTCTACTGAACGATATACGCACTCCCAATGAGTAATACGTCATCGACAGGAGCAAATCTGAACGGAGGAATGCACCGGAAATGTAAACAAACATCAATTTCCAATTGCGTGGTCGGACTAACCGATGATAAAACCCCGTGAGGGCGAACTAGCGGAGGCCTATTTCCCTGGTGGCATGGTCGGATTAACCGAGGAGTCGGACTATCGGAGGTCGGACTAGCGAGGTTCTACTGTAGTTGGTTTTAAATAGATTGTTTGACATTTCCTTCATAAATATTTATTATTTTCTCTCCATGCTAACTTAATATTTACAAACCAATTTTATCCAACGTGACAGTGAATTTCCATGAATTTTTAAAGCGTAAAACTAGTTTTTAAACCTAAGGTAATTTACGGTAGTTCCAGGGAATTTTTATGCCATCAGGTTGAGCTCCCTTCGTACCGCAGGGACTACTCTGAGAGTTGACCGGGCTTCCGGCTTCGACTCCCCCCGCCCAGCCCCCCTCCAGTCCACGCCCACAGGCACGGATTGGCTGCTGGACTGGAGACCGCCATCGCGTTCACCTCCCTGCCTGGGTACCGGCCAAAAATAGAGAACATTTCATTTCTGGTTACCAAGAATATCGGGTACTGACCGTAAAAGTTACCTGCCATCAGGGATCCCATGATTTTCCGTTGATCATAATTTTAATTTTTTATTTTTAGGAAGTTCTAGCTTTTTTACAGTGCTATATTTCTTAATAGAAACTATACTTGTTTTAAATGGCTTTCGCTAAAACAGTGTAGTTTTAGAGTTATTTTGGTTTAAAAAAATTATCATCGAAAATATATTGGCTAGAAAGATAATCGTTATAATATTTAGCTTTTTTCCTTTCTCCCCCCTACACATAGTATATGGAAAAAGTATTATTTTCGTCCAGAGTTTTCAAACTTGACTTGTTCGTGGAAATATTCGTTTAAGTGATCCCTGAATCCAAAAAAGTGGTTTTCGGAGTGGTGTCTGGCCGACCGTGTTTGTGGATGTGTTTGTGTATGTTTTTATGGATTTAAACAAAGCTGGAGAAGACTACAATGGTCCGATTTTCTTAAAATTTGGCATGCAGGTAAAAAACCGTGATATATCCAGGATTTTTATTGTTTTTCTATTCTTTCAACCCTATAAAAACCCATAAATACCCCCGTTGCAGCAGACCTGCATACTCAGCGAATTTCAAGTGCAAAAAACATATTTCAACCCAACACGGCGAGATTTGACATGTTTTTCTAAGCTCTATAAGAATATCATGGGGAATGAGTATGCAGGTTTGCTGCAACGGGTATGTTAAATCTGGTTGATTTTAATGAAATATTTAGTAGATCTGAACTAGAAGAAGCCATTTACCAAGTTTTATCACGATATGTTGAGAAATAAGAGATATATAGAATTTTACTTATTCGCCATAAGGTTAACATTGGGACAACGTACTGTGTTTACCACTTTAAATATCTCGGTAACCAATGTACATAGAGCAATGATTCAGAATACTAAAATGTTTGTTTTTTTGAGCTGAATTCAATAAAGTCAACGAAAATTAGATTATTTTTATTTTTGGATGTAAAAAACTCAAAAAACCCATTTTGGGAGGGGTTTATCCCCCTTTACCTCCCCTTCCGGTGGTCCGATCGGGCTGGTTTACGAACTCATCCAATTGATTAGCACTTTGCATGTCTGTACCAAATTTCATAAAGATCGGACCATTTTTACGGCCGCTATCGTGCTAACAGACACATATATATATATATATATATATATATATATAGATACATATATATATATCTAAAAATTCTAACGAATAGTGTTTTTTGCTTCTGGGGGCCCCAAAACGAAAAGTTATCATGGTCTTGGGCTTAGGTCTTACCATGAGACCTACGGTAATAGCTTCTTCCCTATAGGGGAAATTCGCTAAAAACGACAAAAATCCTAATTTCTCAGAGACGGCTCTAATGATTTTCATAAAAACTAGAGGAGTCACGCTGCTCCGCAGCAGTAAATTTTGGTACTAAGACACAAAATCAACTCAAATCAAATAATTCTTCATTTACAAAATTAATGTTACATGCAATGGAGCTTTACAACGTCAATATGACTCGCCCGGCAGTTGCCTAAGTTGAAAAAGAGGTGCATGTAGCTGGGCCCGGTCATGTCGGAATTTCAGTAAACCAATTAAACCACGATTTATTACCAAGCTGGTAATAATTTGTTCTACAAAGGAAAACTTAGGACTTTCATGAGATGTTCTGTACTTAAGATTTCGGGACAGCGACATGTCAGCCCGGCACATACGACTTTACAAACTAACTATATACCATTCTAAAATACCCCCGTTGTATACCTGCATACTCAGCGAATTTCATATGCAAAAGAACATAGTTCAAGCCAACACAGCGAGATTTGACGTGTTTTTGTAAGCTCCATAAGATTAACATGGGGAATCTTAACGTGGATTAACGTGGGGAATGAGTATACATCAGGTTTGCTGCCATGAAAATGGAAATATCGGGGATTTTATACTATTATACATTAGATCTCATCTAGATGAAGACATAAACCAATTTTTATCAAGACGAATATTTTGATTAGGATTTTTGCGGACATTTGCCATCACTGATTAGTAAAAAACAAGTTTCACGACGTTTCGGGATCTGGAATCTGATCCCGTCTTCAGGTGGAAGAAAACCTAGAACATAACAAGATTAGTAACACATAGCCAGGAAAACCTGGACAAAAAACACAGCTAAAACAGAGAACTGTAAAAGCAGTCACGAAAACACTAGCTGAAAAGAAAAACAATAACACAAAATAACACAGGAATCACAAGAATCAAGAATCACCAGACAGGAGAGAGCACGTCCACACCCAATCAGAGCTGAGCTGAGACTGGTAGGAGGACAGCAAATGGCGGCGGCAACGGAAATGGTGAAATGGTGGAAATGGTGATCTGTCTGGTGATTCTTGATTCTTGTGATTCCTGTGTTATTTTGTGTTATTGTTTTTCTTTTCAGCTAGTGTTTTCGTGACTGCTTTTACAGTTCTCTGTTTTAGCTGTGTTTTTTGTCCAGGTTTTCCTGGCTATGTGTTACTAATCTTGTTATGTTCTAGGTTTTCTTCCACCTGAAGACGGGATCAGATTCCAGATCCCGAAACGTCGTGAAACTTGTTTTTTACTAATCAGTGATGGCAAATGTCCGCAAAAATCCTAATCAAAATATAAAATCACCATCACCAACAATGAATTTCAAACAAAGAAGACGAATATGTTGAGAAATAAGCAAGATATAGAATTTTAATTTTACTTATTACCCATAAGGTTAACATTGGGACAACGTACGTGTTTACCACTTTCAATATCTCGGTAACCAGTGGACATAGACAGTGATTCAAAATCCTAAATTGTTCTTTTTTTTAGCTGATTTCAATGGTGCCAACACAAATTGGATAAATCTTGTTTTTCTGTGTAAAAAATTCAAAAACCCACATTTGGGGGGGTTTATCCCCCTTTACCACCTTCCGGTGGTCCGATTGGGCTGGTTCATGAATTCGTCCGATTGATTACCACTTTACACGTCTGTACCAAATTTCATTAAGATCAGACCATAAACGGACTCAGAAAAAGAAAACCTAATTTATATATATAAAAGATTTGCGTTGTTCGGAATTCAGCAGAGTGCTCCAGGTACGTCCGATCATAATAATCAATAGCTCAAATGAAAGCTGGTATTTCACTGAAGGTTCTTAGACTAAAACATATAGAGTTACTTAATTAGAACTGGGGAAAAATATTATCTTCAATTGAATTCATAATTCGGGAAATAATCAATTTTATGTTTTTGGTCGAGTAATACAGTATATTAATGAATACCGATCCTTGATGGCAAATATTTGCGTGCATAACTTTAATTTAAGACCTCAATTATGAAAATCGGTTGAGTAAAAGAGCCGAACAGACTCGGAAAAGGAAAACAAAAAAATGTTTTTGTGTTGTCCGGAATTCAGCAGCGTGCTTCAGGTACATCCGATCTTAATAATCAATAGCTCAAATGAAAGCTGGTATTTCACTGAAGGTTCTTAGACCAAAACATATATAATTACGTAATTAGAACTGGGGAAATATATCTTTAATTGATTTCAAAATCTGGGAAATAAACAGATTTATGTTTTTTGGTTGAGTAATACAGTAGATAAATGAATACCGATTCTTGATGGCAAATCTGTGCGTGCATACCTTTAATTTAAGACCTCAATTATGAAAATCGGTTGAGTAGAAGAGCCAAACGAACTCGGAAAAGGAAACCCATATTTAACTCCCATAAGAAATGTACAGGGAGGAAGTTGCTTTTGTGCATAACTCGAGTAATACGGCAGATAAATGAATGCGGATGCTTGATGGCAAATCTGCGCGTGCATACCTTTATTTTAAGACCTCAATTATAAAAATCGGTTGTGTAGAAGAGCCGAACAGACTCGGAAAAGAAAAACCAAATTTTTTTAATATATAGATTGCATGGTTTTTTAGTGCTTACGATACAAAAGAAAATGACACCACCCGCATTTCTGTAAAAAATCAGGATCAGAAGTTATGAGGGCTTAAGGGAAAGAAAATTCTTATTTTTCCAATTTTACAAAATCTGCTACTTTCGAAGGAAATATACTTGCAAGAGTTAAGTTTTAGTTTGAAAAAATAAATAATCCAGTACTTTTAATGATTGGTCTACGTCAACGTTACGGATACAACTGATGTTTTTGTGAGGCGGTAAACTTAGTACGTTGTCTCATGTCATTCTTATGGCAAATATTCAAAAAACTATATCCCCGTTTATTGCTAACCGATTTCGATTTATATGTTAGGTATTTATAGGATAATTTATTTATTGTAGTTTTTCTTGCTTTAAGGGAGAAAGTATGTGTCATTTTCCTGATACTGTTTATTTAAATTGTGTCGGTCAGTGGTGGTGAGACACTGGCATAGTCAGTAGTGTGCCGGACTTCGGGGCTACCTAAGTGATGTCGTGGATTTTAGTTACCACGTCACTAGTACCTTAATAGTATTTTAATTCTCGTACTGAATTGGCTATTTCATTTATTTGCTTGATAACTTCCAAGTACAGATCAATTAATTGTCTTTGAGAGCGGGTCAAATGCGAAAATAAAAAGAGGTTATTAACATATTTTGAAAACAAAGAAAAGAAAATAATAAACTGCAAATCAGGGAGAACATTTAGGGAGAACCTTGAAGTTATTCAAATACAACATTAGTCAAAGGTATGAATATGTATGTTTAACGATTCGTATTTTAATGTACGAGTCTTATCTAGGAAGAATATGGATTTGAATTTGATACTCACTTATCATGACCGATTGTTTGTTGTATATAAGATAAAACAGCACTTAGTAGTATTTTGTTTTTATATCTGCTGAGCACTCTTTGTTTTCCAATTAATGTACCACTAAAGAAGAGTTTATAGGGAATTCGTTTTTGTGTTTGTGAACTTTAATTAAAAGTTACTTGCTTTGTTATATTTAGCAGCAAAAATGAGCTGGGACGATGAAAAGAGGACGAAGCATTTGCTTGACATGGAAAGAGTTTTTAAAGGAGAAATAGACTTTAAAACCAAAGAGGAAATTAAGATTAGTCCCTTGAAAGACCTTAAAAATTTGAAATGGGGTAAGATAGTTAAAATAAATACCAAACAATGAACCAGTACATTTTTAGGGTCAATAACTTAAAATAATCCTGCTAACTTCACGAACTAAGCAGGCGCATGCCTCTTCTTTAAAAGTTTCAAAGTAGTTTTCTGTAATTTTTACAAACATATTTTTATATTTGAATCTTCTTCAATCTTATATTTTTTTCTGCATCTCATTTTCATAGGCCTAAAATGAGAACAAGATGTAGGATATAACAGTTAGCTATGTCATAAGATAATTTAAATTCTTCACTATTTATGCATTTTTCGTTTGCTCGAACTCAATTTTAAGTTTATAATCTTCCTTCAACAGTGATTTTTTTAAGTCCTAAACAATGACATAAAATCATATTTTTATTTTAAAGGTCTCTATGATTTATAATTCACCGAAGTTTACAAATTACAATTTTTCTTTAGTGGCATAACATATAATTTCTAAGCTTTTAGGTGCAGCATTTCTACCAACAATCTTGTTTAGGTATTAATGTTTTAATATTTCTTGAAATCTTCTGATATTTTGTTAATTACGAAGACGGTGGGAAGAAGTGTAGTCAATCTTTCTCTAAAAAGCAAAATATATTTAATAGTTTTGTTCTAGAGTTTTTTATGGGAACATACAAATTAATAGGTATTGGTTTCAGCAAAAATAAAGTGCAACAACCATTGTAAAATTTAACATCAAAGATGAAACAGATACAGTGTGGAACAAAATACTTAACCCGTCGGCTTGGTAGTTAGTGGTTCTACTTAAAAAGAATTTCTTTCTTTCAAGGAAATAAAAAAAATTGAGGAAAACCTCGGATGTAACCTAGCTTAAATTTAGCCTGAAAAATATCCTCACAGGAATAATAGTCAAATGGTAACACCGGTCATTTATTCTAGTGCATATGCATTTTGTCAAGCTGTAACGTAATGTTGAGCATCTTGCCCTGGGTTACTCCATGTAACAACATCCCAACCAGGTCATCCCTAGGCCGACGGTGGGGAGTTCTCTGCCAACTTACCTCCACAGGTCAAGTGAATGCATGTTTCAGTCAAAGTGAATAATCGAGCTATTATGGATAATAACCAGCCATTATGTATAATATCTAGCAATTTTGGTCAAGATATTAAATTACGCTTAATTTATCATTTTATCTAGCTATTATACGTAATATCTTCCTGCGTTTGGTGAATGTCATTAATACTTAATCTAACCTTACCTAACCTAACCTAACATAACCTATCCTAACCTAACGTAGAAACGCTATTAGAAAACTGATAATCATCACATTCGCCAGCCTTGGATAGCTATAATTCAAAATGTCTGGTCTCAGTGATTAATATTTTAATATTTAATTCACTGACCAAAACTTCATCAGAGTGTATTAATAATGACTAGCTATTAATTTATTACTTTAACCACCAAACTTAGCCATTATGTATAATAGCCGGTAATTATACATTATGACCTTTATTACTTTGGCTATTTTTAAGCATATGTTAAACACTAATCCCTCTACCGTAACCTGATTGTTGGCCGACAGCTGATTCTGAGCAGATTGCTCTTGATTACTCCAAATTCAAGTACTTTCCTAGTGTCACCTCTAAGTAGAAGTGGGCACCTTCTACCTTAACCTTATACCTTCTTACCGTAACTGGTCACACATTTGCATATTTTAAACACTACTCCCTCTACTGTAAAATGTCCCTTGGATACACACAACGAATTATGAGCATTTCCCCTTATTTTCCTCCAAGGTCCATTTCTACACTAAGGTGGTCACTAGTTAGAAGCAGGGATCCTCTTTCACTGGCCACTATGTGTATAAATCACACTACTTCCATCACAATAACTACCAGTTGATTTACATAAACAGCTGATTCTGAAAAGTTTTCCTAGGTCACTCCAAGTTCCAACATTTTACCAGGGTCGTCCCTAGATGGCGAATCTACCTTACCTTCATTCGTCACCCCTGTGCATACGATACACTACTTCAACCACCGTAATACGACCGTTGGCTTACGTAGACAGCTGATTTTCATAAATTTTCCCCCTAGATTATACCGGCGTTTCAACCGGATCATCCTCAGGTAGAAGTGGGGAGACTTCCTCCTTTACCTTTGGCTCCACAGGACAGCCTGTGTTATCGGGTCCTGGAAGCCTCCCCCCAAAATTGACAAATTAGATCGACATGAATGCCAATCTTACAGGTTGCAGGCAATGCTACAGGTTGCCAATCTTACCCCGAAAATCCATGGAAAATATATTGTCATAATTACCCTCGACTTCCCAGCTTTATGAGCGTTTTAATTTAATTAGAATTATGAATTAACTAACCTGACCTACAACTGTTCAACTACTGATTTAATAATGTTCTAACATGTCCAAACGTCTAAGTCTGAAAACTGATATTTTAATGCCATGGCTAACGATAACCCTATCAATTTAGAATTTAGAATGTGAGCGCCGAATCAATTGCCAATTGATTATACCTATTCCCTCGTCCCCCGAAATCCCTCCATTGGGAAAATGAACCTACTGGAACATTATTATAATTACGGTACATCACCAAAAGATGTTATTGCAGCGGCGTCCCATGAAGAAGAAAGCTTGAAGTTAAGCCGTTGGCAGTTTTTTGAAATCGCGCATGCGCAGAAGGATGATTAAGTAAATGATCATTCATTTCTGTCAGCTGGTGTTACAGGTGTGCCAACGGGATAAATGTGAATATCCCACAGTGTATAGGATACAAGATTTCCTCTCCCAGAAGGAACATGACCGTGGGATTGATTACACATCCAGCTGATACAGAGCAGTTATCTCTAGATTACTCCTCGCTCCAGCATTGTACCCAAGTCATCACTAGGTACAATTGGTGATCCCCCTGTTTGACATTCCTACCTTCACCGCTCACCCCGTGTATACATTACACTACTCCCTCGACCAAACATGACCGTTAGCTATAAACAGCTGATTCTGAGCAGTTTGCCCTAGACCGCTCCAAATTCCGGCATTTCACCCGGGTGATCCCTCGGGAGGAGTGGGGAGCCATCCCGTCCAGTGAGCCGCTACCTCCACTGGTCACTCCCGTCCTCAAGATACACTACTCCTTCCACCGCAACTGGCCCACGTGCCACACGAGGGAGGAGTGCGAGCAGACCGTCAGGATGATGCAACTCAGGGAGATGAACGAGAGGGGCCTGCCCGACGTGCGGCATAAGTAAGTTAAAATTACTATTTAAACAAAATAATATTTTTTAGTTGCTCGTAAATTGAATTATCTCAGGAATAAATAAAAAATGGATTTAATATTTTTAACATTTAAAAATGTGATAGAACTCGTGTGCAGCGTGATATAAAAATATTTCGATGCTGCCTCCAATATAAAGCATCATCTTTACTACCTAACTGCTAATTCTATACTCCCCTAATCACTCTTTCACCAAAGTACGAAGGAAGTTCTGAGTCCCTATCCTTGCTGAAACAATTATATTTTCTTATTAACTTCCTAATTAAAAAAAAACAACTTATGTCATTAGTTTATTTTTCAACATGTCAAGCAATGTCATCAATTTGACGAATGACTTAGAGAAAAAAGAAGAATAATTTTGACTCACCTTGAGGGTATTTGAAACCCCTTAAGTGGTAAAATGACATCTTTATATTTCACCCTGCAGTGGAATAATATAAATAAAAGTAATCAGACTATTCAAAAATTTGATTAAATCACACAGAGCATTCTAAATGTATTACTCTGAAACTTAGAGAAAACGTTAATTTAGTTATTTAACAGGTCTAAGAACCTCAATCCACTGTTTTAGTTTTTATTCCTAAAGATATACGCAATATTGAAAAATTTAAAATGTTGAATCGCCAGGGTCTCATAGTTTTTATTATTTATTAATCAGAGGACATATTTGTTATTTAGTTTCATGGTCGGAAATGACTGTAACGTGTACGAAGGGAGAGGGTGGCTGTATTGGGCAGAACAACCGTGGGACGTCAACCCGAAAGAATGGAATCAACAAAGCCTAGATATTGGTTTCTTTGGGGAGGTGCTAGGTAATGCTTTGAGATATATATATATATTGCCTCATTTAGCTTCAAGAGATTACTTCCATATATTCATTACAGTATATGAGCTACTAGATACAAATTGTGCCTTAAAGTCTTATGGGGTTCCGTCATTGGCAAGTTTAGCCTAAATCAAAGGCCTCTCTTTAGGATTTATTGGTTACGTTAAAGAAGTCAAACCTATCCATGATGGGAATCACCTTTAAAATTTAGGAGTATTTATTGAATGCTGAAAATTTTCTTGAAATTTGCCCTTTTGCAAATACCGTCAGTAACACCAGCTGGCAGGGAAATTATTGGCTTCGTCTTCTCTGTTTTTGAAAATATGAGGTTACTCTTTAAAACCCAATTTTTATTTACATTTTTTTTTTCTAAGATGTTTACAATTTCAAATTACCAAAGTCATATATAGTAAAACCTAGAACCTCAAGAATATTAATTGGATATACGGTAATAACGATTACCTGTGTTTAACTGTTAACTTGTCCCTGAATTCTGTTTGATTTCAGAATCCTGGCCCTGGGAAGAAATGTTTGAAGTAACCAAGGAATTAATTGCTACGTGGATAAAATACAAATTAGTTGATGAAAAATATGAACGAATTTAATTTATAAAATTTTGTATATTCTTTTGAAGCATAAATATAAGAATTAATTTTAAAGATAACCACGATTTAGCTATTGTTTTAGAATTTAAATCCTTTGATCATATTTATTTATAATTCAATACTTGATTCCCATAGAGTATAATATAAAGCAATAGTTAATTATTACGTCCTTTAGAGTACAATATATAGCAATAGTTAAGTATTATGTATTAATTTTCTCAGGTAAAAAATTACTTTCATAGGGTTAAATATGGATGGCATTTGTTAAGAAACCGTTGTCATTATATATTATTACAAAATATCACATAGGCGAAACATGTTCAGAAAGAGGTATAATTATTTTATCATTATGACGTATGATCTAGGCTTAGTGAACAATCTACAAATCTACCCATACCGTAGTAAAATAAGTAATAAAAAATTTTGATTTGTGATGTAAGAGCAATCAAATTAAATCTTTAATAAGTATAGTCAATATTTTCAGATTTTACAGTTGCAATCAATTGTTTTCGTCATTTATATATTTGCCTCCAATTTGTTAAAGCGATATAAATACAATTTTCATACTATTATGTTTACTTTGTAAATCGTAAAATGTACATTAGTCTCAAACATGTTTCGTATAACAGCAATCGTGAAATAGTTTTAGAAACTCTTCAGTCAGGGCTCTTAAAATGTAAATATTGAATCAGTGTTTAGCACACCCCTTGCAAATTGCTAAAAACTGGTTAAGCTGCTTTTAAAACGTTTAATGAAAATTAAAATATTGCACAAATTAAAGTTGCAGGATTATTATTGTATCTATATAAGATATGTAAGCAAAATATTTTATAATATAACTGGATTAAGATCCATACAAAATTTCACTGTCATATTCGTTCTGTAAAGTTCCATACATTGCAAATTAAAAAAAAAATTTATGTCCTTTTAATGTTGACACAATTATCAAATGATTTTGGATATTATGTAAATGTTTCTTTAAAAAACCTATGTACAAACCAAACTATTTCCCCCTTGTTTCCAAAGCTTTTGTCACATTTTATACAACACTCAAATCAATAGTATCTTTCTCTTAGCATTATTCAAATATTTACTAACACTTTATGTGACGGTTCATTACATAATTTTGGGGATACAACATGGAAATTGCCATGGATTTAAGATTAGAGACGTATGTAGGATTATAGTAGAGGAATAATAACTTTTTTGGATATTCTAAGTGTGAAAATGACATCATAGTACACTTCACACACAATTAAATGATGAGCAAGGGAGATAAGGGGTTTCCTGTTCCATTTATTCATTGGATGTGTTCATTACAAAATGATTGAAATATATAGACCTGGGACGAATCCACGAGTAAGTAAATAGTCTTTTATATATTTCTATATAAATAATATCATACATAATTGTATTTATTAGTACTAATAATAATTTATGAATGACCATGACATTTTTTTGTACAATTATTTAAACTAGATCTTTTCTACTGGTTAAAATTCAGCAAGAAATTATTTAGGTTTAATTTGTACTTATTGCTTCAATAAAACATGTAACTAAAATCGTTTTCATTTTTTCGTTATTACATGGCATCTCATAAAACTCAGTTATTTTTGTATGATTTCAAATTAATTTGTCTATAACTCTAAATTCATTCCAGTAAATTATAATTGGATCATGTAAACCTAAGGGAAAGTAATTCCATAGCGGTGTACCAAGATTGTTGCTACATTGTTCACAGGATGAAAAAAAGGACTAAAAAAATCATTCTTGCATTTTGTAGGTATGTTTATATACGCAAATTTACGAATATAGTTTGTATTTTTTTTAAATAAATACAGATACCACAAATATATCCAAAATAAAAACAATTTTAATTTAGATTACTTAATAATCATTATTCGGATTCTACTCGCACATATAAAAATCAATTTTGATAACAAGCATATTCCATGGTTGTCATAAACATCAAATTCCCATTGCAGATCAAGGATTTCGGCTACACGCCAGTTGATATTTGGTCAATTCCAATCATCCCGCGATCAGAATGGGGGGCTTTACCGCCAAAAGAAGACATCGAAACGATGCCTTTACCGGTAACGAACATCGGATCATGGGGCGTTGAAGAGAACGATGACCCGGACTTTCCCGTGTGTAGGGAGGAGGACGAGTGTAAAAGGAGAGTCCTCGAGCTCCAGAAAAAACACATGGATGAAGGATATCCTGACATAAAGTACAAGTGAGCATAAAAAACCGAGTTTTCAAATAAATATCAAAACTAAAATAAACAAATATACAGTTCACGTTAACGACGTGATCGTATCAAGAAAAGACCGATGATGTGTCAGACCAATTATTGTTACCGTTAGGGCAACGCCTTGTAGGCTGTCGGTAACAATAACATAAATTAAACTTTTAATATTATGTTAATATAATTTTCAGCCTTTTTCAATGAGAAATGCCATTAATATGACGATTTTGCGAGAAATGTGGCTTCACAAGACGGTCGTATGTTGATGAAGTAGCTTATAAATTCACAAGAATCACCTTGCAGAATTCTATTCGTGATATGGGTCATAAATAAAATACATAAAAATTATATTAAAATATAAAGGTTATATTAAAACCTACATTTACACTTAAAATACTTAAACCTAGGGTTGTACTGGAAGCTTCCTTTCTTGTTGATGTGTGGAAATGAAGTTTCAATGTTAAACTACGGTAGAACCTCGATAAAAAAACACACGATAACACAACAGCCTTGATAAAAAGTGCACTTTCAAGTGTCCTTGAAATTGTTATCACACTTAATGTATTGTTAACACGAAACTCAATAAGGCGACACCCTTGATGACAAGAGTCTTTCCAGAATCACCTTGAGAGTCTTCTTATCAAGGTTCTACTGTATCAAGACAATCTCGTGGTAATAATGTAAATATATTTTTTTTGTTAAGATGCATAAACATCAATAGCAGCTGGTTCAACATCTGTACATTTATAAATAATATAAATATATTTCTCAAGAGTAAAATAGTTACTTGATTGTTTATTCTAGCTTTATCATTGGAGATGATGGAAACATATACGAAGGCAGAGGCTGGGACAAGAGACCGGCGGTGTATTGGGACGACAATCCCGATTTCAAGGGGTTAAATAAACACATGATAGAAGTAGGATACATAGGAATTCAAGACAGTAAGTAACTTCAGATATTGGGGTAATAATCATAAAAATACCATTTTATAGGGGGTCGCCCATAATTTTAGATCTGTGAACTTGCTATATCAGAAAAAAAGGGGACTCAGATCTTTATTACTTTAAAATGGTCTGGATTTTTTTGTCGTAAATACATCGATTTTCTCAAATTATCAATGTAATTACAACATATTCTCTTCTTAAATTATTATTAAAAATTTTAAGCTTTGATCATTTAAGGTCATGATTAGTTGTGTGAAAAATAATTGGGTTATCATGAAAAATGAATACCTTCACTGGGTTGAATTTTATATAATCACATTCAGGGCCAAGTTTCTGGTTAGTTAGTTACAATTTGTAAACATTTGTTTACAGTGTACTTAACGATGTGAACTATTAAACGTTGTTTTTGTGATGTTGCTTTGATCCTACATAATGAATGTGCTTGATAGACTAAAGAGAAAATGCTGTAAGAAACTGTAATCCAGGATACAGCTCCTATGATTACGATAGGACAGATATTAATAATAATTATATTAAACTCATTTCTAAAAATAGAAATCCATCGAGTTTTTTTTTTCTATCGAAACGGTAATAACAGTTAATACATATTAATATATTAAGAAGTAATATTAAACTATTAGTTTTCTCTAAACATAAGCCATATCTATATTGTAGCAATATATTTTTATTTTATTAATTTAACTTGATCTCATTTAATGTTTCAGTGAAATTTCTTCATTATACAATGTTTGAGAGTTTTCAAGCACTTATTGGCCAAGGAGTTGAAAAGAAGTACGTCACAGAGGACTACAAAATGTGGGACCTTTTCTCCGTAAATCCTTACGAAGGGATGGAGGAAGATTTTATGGAAGACATGGAAGATAATAATGAGGAAGAAAACAAGGGAGATGAGAAGTAAAGACTTAAACAGTTTGAAAGCTATCGCGAGTACTGCATGTGCATATCATGGAAAATAAACTATCATATAAGGTGTTTATAAAATTACCTTTGTAATTTAAATATACGTAGACTCTAGACTGTCAGTGAAAATAATATTTTTGAGGGGTCTGATATTTCTTAATACATGCACTCCCAAGTTTACTTAGATCACGGTATTATCCTTGTAAATAATTAAGTTATTACCAACACAACTGCCAAATAACTGAAAATTACATTCCCCCGAAAAGGAAACAAAGGAATTTGCTTCATTTAGCAGTACAATATTTTATGTACAAGTTAGGCAGACGTTATGTTAGGGCCTAATACATAGTAAGATAAAGGTATTTATTACATGCATAGTGACAAGCCTCCACAAAAAAATTATAGTTTTAAAATTATATTTAACATGCCAAACCTGAGCATAAAACAAAAACTCAACTAACACCTAAAATATGGCTTAACCTTCAACTAGTCGAGGAAAGATATGATTGGTTTAAAATAAAATATTTAAATTTCTACAAGGTAGATTTATGCGTTTTTCTGTCTTATTTAACGTGCTGAACAACATACTTAAAGTAGTTTTATACCCGTAAGTGCCTCATTCTCAAGGTGGCATCCGAAATGGGAACCAAAAACAACCAAGTTACAGGAAATAGAGACATATCCATTATAAAAATAAATTTGGTGTCATTATAGCACTGTCGAAAGTTGACGTGTAAGAATGATGTTTATAGCTTTGAATGTTTTTAAGGATTCGCCCATATAAGGATTGTGTAGGAAGGAGTCTTTGTTTGGGTATGTCTTAAAATTACGGTTTTACAATAAACAATCAACCAGTTTTTAGGTGGATTAACGTCAAACGGCCTCTAGTTTCCTGTATAGCTACATGTAAACTTGTTGAAAAGTTTGCAGACTACATTTTAAGTGCAATTTGCTATTTTAAGTTAAATAAGACTGTTTGTCAGCCTACCTTTAAAATTGGTGTGAATATAAAATGAATATTAAAGAACATATTTTAAGCCAACCATTAAATTTTTTATTCAAGGTTCTGCTCTAGCCTAATGGCCTCCGAAGTGTTTATAATTTTCAATGGTAACCTAATGGATGAAATTGACTTATCTTTCATCCGGATCCATTATTCTCCTTTAATCTCCGCATCCAGCCAAATTTGAATTTTTTATCGATTTAATTCCTGTAGGATTAATAGTTTTTAATATCTACGTAAAAATTTAAAGTACCAGAAATTAGTTAGTGTGACCTCTGACACGCCATGGACCTATGAGGTCGAATACTTGTACTGTGTATAATGAACCTAACACTAAAAACGTATAAAAAAATCAAAACTACCCCATCTTTGCATATGAACCCTACATTTCCGAAGGATTTATTGGGCCATATACCTTAACTTAGTTTTCTTTCTCATTTCACAAATTATTGGTAAAGTCAGTGAAACTTTATCAGTATAAACATATCAGTTCGACGATACCAATATTGAAAATTATTACTCAAGTTTCATTTATGCATTTCCGTGTTATTTGTTAGTTATGACACTGTTTTAGGTTTTAAAAATGATTGCACAGCTAATAATGTGGTGTAAGTAAAAAGATTAAAAATGCAAACTGCAACGTAAAGTGTATTTACTCTTTCTTCAAGGACTTAAGTTACTATATAACAAGACTATTTTCATAGGATCTGTGTTAAACAAACTGATAGTATGGCCGATGAGAAAAGGTAAGTTTATTTTAAAATAGCATCATCAATTTTTGCCAAGAACAATTTATATTTAAACTTTATGGTAATTAAGAAAAAGTACGAAATATATACATAATATTATCGTGGAATTTAGAGGCAGTTTCAATTAAAAGAATCAAAAATGTATTACTTAAAAATTAGCTATTGTTCAACTTATCGATGCTACATTAAACTTTTTTCCATAAGAAAATTTAAGGACTAAAGGAAATTGTGTTCAAATATATTGAGACGTTAATAAACGTGTTTGAATGTTAAGACTTTTTAATAAAATGGATGTAGTTTGTAATTTGAAATTTATTTTTAAAAAATGCACTAGGATATTGCCTTAATAGTAATAACTAAGATTGGCTTTTAGATTTTTTTTAGATTATGAGAGGTTTTTAGTTGCCAACAATAATGGAAATTTGCTTTTGTCATCATAAGAGGTTTATGAAGTACGAATAGAGAGATCTATGTATTCTGTGATATACGTAGGAAGACGAGATCTCCTAAAAAATTTTAAAGCAAATAAAAAATCTATTTTTTTTCATTTCAAACTATGTAAATACTTAAAAAATTATTAGTTAACGGTGGCAGATATATCTATTAAACTACAAAAACAAAATCGCATTCTGATGAATTTCAATTCTCTTATTAGCCCATTTGGGGATCATTTCTATTTGTTTTTGTAAAACTTTCTATGTATATTTGAACGAAATAAACCATTCATTCATTCATTCATTCATTCATTCATTCATTCATTCAACACCACTACTTATTGCACGTCCTGCACCTTTAAAATTAAAAAAAATCTTCTGACATAATACTTCATAAAAACGAATCTTTCAAGCCTCGCAACGGAAACGGAACTAGCTCCAATCACGTGGGAAGACCTGAAGGACGAAGAGTTCGCCGATGACTACCCAGTGATTGTCGTGATGAGGGAGGAGTGGGGGGCGCGCCCCCCTACAGAGGTGATCCCCCTGGCCAAGCCCGTCACCCGGGTGGGCGTCACGTTCAACTCGTACTCAGACGAGTGCAACACCAAGGAGGACTGCATCAGGGTCCTCCAGGGGATACAGAATGTCCACATGGACGAGTTCGGGATGTCTGACATCGCGTACAAGTAAGGGGTGTCTAAAGGAGTAAAGTCTAATTAATGCAGCATAATACAGGTTGACAACTTACAAAAGAGCCTTCAACCAATCGATCTGTAGGTCTTACTTCAAAGCCGCAATGCCTAGAATCCTGAAATTTGGCATTTAGGTCCCTCTTAGGCCCTAAATGATCATTCTTAAACGGTTTTACAAAATTGCCTTGGGTTTTAGAATGCCAGTCAAAAATGCAACTGTGGGCAGGCTCTTTTCAAAGTTGTCGGCCTTTAGTTTTGGATTCTGGAATTTTAATTCAGCAGGCTGAAAATCGAAGGAGTTCGAACATACAGCTGGGATCATTATACTGAAATTCACAAAAAATTAAACTTGGGCAACATGCCGCCATCTTGGAAAAACCATTTCCGGTCTCTCTCGACATTTTTTATTACCGTACCACGAAAACCATAAGAGATTGGAAAAAAGTGTAAATAGCGTTTTTTGTAGAAAATAAAATTAAAAAAAGAGTATAAATATATACAAAAATATTGATAATAACTGTTGATATTAATAATTTACTAAAATGTTGTAATTCTAATACTCATGTCATGAGAAATACACGTAAAATTTGATGTAAAATACATTCCCTAGGGGACGAATCCCTTTGACCTTAATGAAACATTCTACTCATAGAATCCTGATAGAACTTTCAGTTATTTGACACCTCAATCATCAGAATTGGTTAAGTATGAAGGCGTGGGTAAGTTAACAAAAAGATATTCCTTAAGGAATATTTACAAATCATTTTTCATGAGCTTGCCCAAGCCGTTATAGTGAACCAGTCTTGACGATTGAGGTGTCAAATAACTGAAGTTTTCATAAGAATTCTATGGGTAAAATTTTTTATTCATTACGGTCAAAGGGATTCGCCCCCTTTTGGGGTACTACACATCCAATTTTATGTTTATTTCTTTTGGCATGGGAATTAGAATTACAACATTTTAGTGAATTAATAATGTCACCAGTTATTAGATTGTATATATTTATACTCATTTTGATGGAAATTTTATTTTCTAAAAAACACGCCATTTACACCTTTTTCGTATCTCCTATGGTTCACGTAGTAATTAAATGTTTTTGACAGAAACACGGACCGGAAATGGGTTTTCAAGATGGCAGCATGTTGACCAAGTGGGAATTTTTGGGAATTTTAGTACGATGATCCCAGCTGTATGTACGACCTTTTCACCAATTTTCAGCCTGCTAAATTAAAATTCCGCTACCACGCTATTTTTTGCATTATTGTCCGGCACTAAGTAGGATTTTTAATGAAAAAGGATACATGAATTACCATAATAAAATTCCTAGAAACTTCATATACATACTTAATATAAATCACAAATTCAAATTCACAAATCTGGTGTGGATTTTAAATATTTATGATTGTTCAATAGGAAATTGAATGCACAATAATCTCTCCAACAAACTCAACATTACATTTTAATTCGTAGCTTAAAACAACAATTATTTGACATTGTGCAAAAGTAGTGTAGGAAACGTATGATGTATTCTGATTTTATAAATTTATGCTAATAAATCCTAGATCCTGCTGATTTTTAAACTTTAATGCTAATAAGCAAAAAGAAACTTAATGCTCTATATAAATGTTATTCTCATTTTTCTTTCGTAAGTGAAAGGCCACATTCTGTTAACAATGGAATGACGTGTAAGCTATGCTTGAATACACAAATAAATATTCAAATTCAATTATACACTCGATTAAAATTACTATTGTTACAGTAGAAATTCTTCCATACTATTAAAAAAATAATAAAAAAACAATAAATAAGGCCAGATACCACAAGTTCACTGAGTGAGGATTTTACGATTAGTAAAACATTGCGTTTTTCAATAGTTATTGTACTCTTCTAAACTCTAATGGTTCTTAGTCTATTTTTTAGACTCTATTTTTTTGTCTCGATTGGACAAATCGCTCAATAATGATGTTGTTGTAACAGCTGGATGGTGGGCGGGGACGGACGAGTGTATGAGGGCAGAGGGTGGAAAGGTGTCCCCAACGTGTGCCTCGAGAACCCAAATGCACATTTCAAAAAAATGGTGGACATTACCTACATTGGCGAATTCGATGGTAGGTATTTAAGATGGTAGTATTCGAGTCCCTACTTTAGAATGATTTCACAATAGGGTGCATGATTTTTTGACCGGGAAATTCGGTTTAGTAAACATTTTACTATAAAATTTACAATAAATTACCATAAAATAAAAAAATAAAATTATATTATTAAAAATCAATTTTTTTGCGTAATAGCGCAAAAAAACAGTTGTAGAATTGAAGTTCAAAAAAGTAAAGTTCGTATAAAAAAACGGCATGTTGAAACACTTTCAATTATTTCAGTTGATTTAAAATAACACATAAACCAGCTGTTAATGCATATTAATATTTTAGCCCCAGGAAACCACCCAGGAAGAAGGTTCAATACTCTGGAGAATTTTATTAAAAAGAGTGTTACTGATGGAAACATAATAAAGAATTTCGAAATGAGATAAATTGTTAGTTTGTCAACAATGAAAACATCAATACAGCATTTTAGTTTAAGGTTTTATAGGTTGAGAACACAATGATTTTATAAGGTTTTTTTAGATTTTAATTTATTAGGATATGAAATGTAAAATAGTAACTTTCAGCTAAGTAAGTTCCTGGATATATATTTTATTTCATTTGAACTAGAAGGATTTTAAAACCTTTTGATATTTTTTTGTATTTGTTATTCAAAAAAGTTTAATTTGAATGGAATTCAAAATACTTTATACTAAATAATACTTATTTAGTACTTGAACAAGGTCTAGAAGAATTTATAATAATTAAATTATTATTTTGATAACGTATGATTACATTTCGTTAATATTTTTATACTATTAGATGCATTTATATATTTTATTTTGTATTCTTCTAAAAAAGGGTATTATACGCTAAAGGAATTTTCTTTTTGTAGAAAAATATACAACATTCGACATGTATAGATACTTCATCAATTTCATACGGGAAAATATTCTGCTGGGCAACATTGTAGAGAGATTTGTGTACTTCTAATGCCTTGCTCTGAAAGTCATTTCGGAAGGTGAATTGTATTGATCGTATTGTGTTTAAAATAAATAGTTAATATTGTGAAACCCGAGTCGTTCATCCCCCTATTTGATTATTTTATACCACACTGGTTTTAAATAGGCTTGAAATAAAGACATTAAAATTATATGTAATCTTTGACATTGAAGTCAGACGAACAAAGAAGTTACAGACATGATGGTGTTAATGTGCATTTTTGTAGTTTGTGATATTATTCAAGAAGAGCCATTTTTCCTCCTGTAATCAATTTTAGTCTTGTTCAGGTACCCTATTCTGTAAAAGGACTACTGTTTACCGGTTAATGGTAATTCAGTCTCTGAAGAGAGCATGGGCAAGTTGCAGAGAGAGAGGGTACAGAATATGAGCGTTGGTTGGAAAACGATCGTGAAAAAACTCTTGTTTGTGAAAATTCGTCCATATTTATCTTCGACAATACATGTAACGTGTGCTCTTCAAACATCCTGCCTATTCCACAGAATCAGTTTACATAGTAATTGAAAGGTAAACCTAAAACCAGAGCAGAGATGCCATCTCATTGCCCTCGACACGACGAGACGCTGTGTTGGAGGTGCCACAAATTTGCGCACATCTTAAGTTTGCCGAATTAGGTTTGCCTACAAAGCTCGATTCTTTTAAAATCCTCTGGAACCTGTGATGCAATATTGTACGACAAATTTTATTCCTCCAAGTAAGCATTTCATATTTAACTGATGGACAATGAACAGATCATAATTTTAATATCATGTGTTACTTTTAGTTCAAAAAATTCTACATACATGAACATTTGTTCTGTACAGTATATTTTGTACCCACTCGGAGTGGGTACAAAATATAGGGAGATATTTATTTTGTATCCTCTTTTGATAATCGAGTTTCGGAAAAATTACCAGACACAATACAAATATTAGTGTCAGTATCTTTTTCACCAAATAGTTACTGTATAATCATTTTTAGTTGTGTTTTTACGTTTTCTAAAGCTAATTATAAGGTTATTATTATCAGAGCCCTAACAAACGAGTTATGATTTTGTATGAGTAACTTTTCTGGAGCTTTAATTAATAGGCCTACTATGTACTTTGGATGTTGTAGGCAAGGCAATTACTTGATAATATATTCAGATAACACTCGATAATATCTAACGATTCAAGGCAGTTTTACAAAATCTTTTCGTCCCAACATTCTAGTTGTCTATCAAATCCAGAAAAACTTAGGTGCAAACTCAATTAATTTTGGTGGAAGCTAATTTACAAAAGATGCTAAGCGCATTGAGGAAATTTTGAACTTTAAAACATTAATTTTGTTTATTTTATTACAAAATGTCTGCTGCTACTGCTGCGATGTTAGAAAAACAATTGGTGAGTTAAAATTGCTTGTTTACCTTTTAATTTTGCTAACGAGGCTGGTTGTGCAATTGACTTTATTGAAATTGTTAATGGTGCCTCAAAATGTCTACTTATTTGATCAATAAATTAAATTAATTCTTATATTTATCTACTACGAGGGCATTGTAGCTGACAAGTGTTCAATGCAATAATATGTTTCGTGGATAAAATTATAGAGCTTACTACACAATACATTTTTATTAATCCAAAGGGATATAAATTTTATTCAAAAAGTATTATGTGCAATATAAACAATGTACATCAAATACTTACATTTTCAACTAACTCATTGTGAAACATGTCAGAGTATTTTAATGCTGTTCAGTGGAATAACTTTCATAGAGTGTAATTCACTACTTAACCTTAAGCTCACAATTTCTTTGCTTAAAACCACCTTTACCTACCTTTACTACCGATGTTGTTTACCTTTGCTTGTTTACTACCACCTTGCTTACCTTTACTACCGATTAAAATGTTTCTTCAACAGTTTAACATGCTTAACTAATATTATAAATAAAAACAGTTTTTCTTTTATTTCACTTCAAAATATGTACATATAAAAAGTGTAACATTTCAGAGGGCCCAGGGAAAAACACCTCCTCATAGAGAACCCCTGAAGCCTTTAACAATAGTTACAAGAAAAGAGTGGGGGGCCAAGCCCCCAGTGGGGGACGTGCCAGTGTTCCATTACCGACCAAACTACATATCGTTTACTTTTGACACAAGGAGTGATAAATGTACAACTAATGAAGAATGCATCAAAGTGGTCCAGGCGATACAGGAAACTGATATGGCAGACGGTCAACCTGATATTGATTACAAGTAAAAGTAAATCCGATTTTTATCTTAAGAGTATTTATTTTTTAAATTATACTTTAATTAAAAGTGTTGGCTATTGTTGCATTTTAAGTTCATAAATAAAAGAAAGTTTAGTTATTTTTTTTATTTCTGAAGAACTGTCATCAATAACGAAAGGTGAGGGGATAGTATATTACATTACGAGGCCAGAAAGTACTGTTTTGCCGGACGAGCATAATAGTTCCCACACATTCTGGAGGTGAGAGTGGGATTTTCATGTAAGTACGGTAAACTAACTGGCCATATGACGAACGATGTTTTTCATCATACTCCTCGGAAGAAAACGTATTTTTAATCATAACGCATAACTTGCATTTACCACTACGTTTCTCAATTCTTCAAACCTAATTTATAATAACAAACATTTGATACTATTGCCAGTGCTACCACTACATTCCTCTTAAAGGTAACCTATATACATTTTGATGCAAATCAGCTGATTGTTTACTTTTTCCTGTAATCGTAGTCCGAAAATCTTTCAGGTCTAGGCCGGAAAGTTTTTTCTGGACTCGCATGGCAATGGGTAACATTTGAGCCAAAAAATCAGATGTTTCTATGACAGTATGATAAAAATTTGTTGTTGGTTTACATGTTGCATGCAAATAGAACGACTTTTAAATAAGCAATTTAACATAGTATGTGTTGTTGATACAATATTCGTTGATCAAAAATAATTATTTTTCCAATCATTACCTATTAACAATTATACGTAAACAATACTACAGTTTAATGACAAATCTTTACTCATACCTACATTATTTTAAGTGAAAAAATGGTACATAGCTTGAATAACTGTCTTCAAATCATGTAGTAATATATCTGATTTACTTAAGCTTCAACATCTGTTATGTCATTTTCAAAATCTTTGTACAAGAATAATTATTATCTTTGGCCATCATAACATAAAAAAATTTAATAAAAATACGTCTAACACAAGACACATACATGAACATTACCGGCCGGTACAAGAACGCATTCCAGACTGCAGGTAAATTGATAACTGGCCAACGTCCACTTGATTATTTTAAGTTCAGGACCGAGTTAAGAAAATAAATCCCCTCTTCATCACTCCACAGTCATGGAAGCGGATACCACAAAATCCTCTTAATATCTATACTGTTGTTGGAGTTTTCACTTTACAGCAATCCCATTTTTAAGCAATAATTTGTTATAGCTTTCAGTTAAAAATATATTTTTCACTCTATACTTTTTAGTCATTTTTATCTTAGGCGTATTGTTTCAGAATCATCGTGACTGAGGAAAATAAACTAGTTGAACCATTGTTAGGTCATATCACATATTTATGCTGACCGGATTCTTCTCATTTTCTAACTTAATTATTAAGTTAACATATTTAGTTGATTTAACTCTCTTTTACTAACCCAGCTTATGATTTTTTATAAGCTTCTTAGTTGGTGGAGATGGCATCATATACGAAGGAAGAGGGTGGACCAAAAGAGTGTCGTTTTCGAGGAAAAACCCACCAATAGAAAATCCCCTACAGACTTTCGACATTGGGGTGATTGGAGAGTATTCAGGTAAATGATATTTCCTAGTTTCAAAAAACAAATAATTAAGAGTTGGTGACTAACATTTGCGTATGCTTGGTGTCCTGAAAACATTTGTTTCAAAACAAAATAAATGTAGTTTTTGGGTGGTGCTTAAAGACCATGGGAATAATTCGCCATTGTTTAAATTACATGGTTAAATGTGGTGATCATTGTAGTCGTAATTATTATGTAAATTGTCCTGATTATAATTTAGATTTATTATATTTTAATTGTTCATTCAGGTTTATTTTTATTCTTTTTCAGCTACAGGCTGGCCTCATATACAGATGACTACAATATTTCAGTTCGTAAACTTGGGTGTTGACAAAGATTATATCCAGGGGTCATACTATTTCGTTTGATTAATAAACCACATTTTGCCCCGACCGATCTATACGATTACTTGTATACATAGAGCGGCACTTTTATCAATTTCAATGGTAGTTTTTATGTAGGTCTATTTTGACTATATATCGAAATTAATTTCTGTTCCATATTGTGATATTTCATAAATACTGTATATAGGCTTTCCTCCAAAGATTAAATGCTTCATTAAACATTATTCTTTAAAACTATAATGTACAAATAAATAAATAAATTTATCTGTGAAACTGGAAAATACTACCTGAACCATGTTGTTGGGACATAATGTTTATTTCCATATTTATATCCTTGCACCTACTATTGTACTGAAGTTAATGTTGACAAAGGAGCGATTTTAATAACTGTATATATTTTTAGCATGTAGATGGGGTTTCGACTTGATGTATAGAGCGTTGGACCTAGTAACATATGGCGTTAAGAAACAAAAGATTGATGCATCCTACACATTTGCTAGCTAGTCTGAAGTATTCAAATGTATCATATAAGCAATCGAAGGATCAAAAGTTTGATATTGTTAAAGTTTATTGAATTACATGTTTTATTTTTGTGCTGGTACGTTGAACATGAGACAATTTTCAAACTAAATTTTTAATTAAATGAATGTAGACCTACCGGATTCAAAAGAACTTAACAGCTTTGAAACAATATTGCATAAACAAATACAGCTTAAGTACTTAGTTTTAGTGTGTATTTGAACGGAAATACGTCAAATTGTAACTCACGTTTTTCTATAACAGAATAAAATCTCTGTAGGAACTAGGAATAGGAGGAGTGTTAAAAATTTTTTTTAATTTAATAAGTCTTTAGAAAAATATTTGATATTTCCTTACAAATTCTGCTTAAGATCTACTATTACCCTTTTAGAGTTCGGAAGTGTTTTATTGAAGCTGGAAATTATTTAATAAGTACACTTTCTTGTCATGGGCTCTTCTTAAACCTTCACAATATAAACACTTACGCAGGAAGCACATTGCTAAAAATCTACTTGAGATAAATGTTTATGTTTGCCCCTTTGAAGAAGTATTGGTTTTGTCAAAATGTTAAAGTTCAGGCTGTTAGTAGAAATATTTGTTTTAATGTTCCTTGAATTATTATCAGAGTTACATCAGGTTACTTCAGGCACTTAGTAATAATAAACTTAGAATAGAACAATGAAAAGTAAAAAAAAACACAGGAAAAAAGGCTGTAGTCTGTAAGTGTAAGAGTGTACAGTATTTAAAATAAATGTATATTGAAAACACATGGTATTTCCAACTCATTTTATACTTTCCTGCATTTTTATTTATTTACCTATAAAATTGTTTTAATAAATATAGCTTTGGAAGTAAACAGGCCGAAGTATCTTACCTTACCATGCCCTCAACAGTCGTTTGAAATGTGTTTTGATACAAAAGTGACACCTTATATGGACCGTGAAAAAATTATAGTTTTACCATTGTTGGATACAACCACCAAAGTAATTTAATATTTCGAATTTTAAAATAAAGATAACGCGAAACTATATTCATAGAAGAATACATAATTGCATATCATAATCAATTATTTTTTCCATGATTGTTTGGTAATTAATGTAAATAATTTGAGTCGTATCATAAAACTGTAGTCTTACGACCGGCGTTTGAGTTGTTACAAAACAACATTGGGCTTTGTCAAGTAGGGGGTTTATGATTAAAATATTTACGTGTGACGCTGGTCAACAGTCAAATATAATGGATATTGGGTAAATGTAATGGGGGAAATGCAGGTTTTATTCCTTGGGGTCAAAAGATCTAGGGGTCCAAACCTATAAAAATGTCATCGGCATTGACACAAAAACCCCAAGGTAATAGATTACAAGTATCGTTTGACTGTTATTCCGGTTTATAAATAATTTATTTGAAAGAGTCTTTGCAGTAGTAAGAAATAATTAAAATGGTGGAGTTATAAAAGTAAGATATATATAATTTCAAATACACTACAATTACAATGGGCAAATGAATGACAACTGCACTATTCCGTCTTGAATTAAAACCTTTTTGAGTGACAAATGTGCAGTGAGCACAATTTAAAAAAATAAAAATCTTTTAATTGAATGAGTTGTTGACTTTAATTCAATAAAAATATATCTATTTCACACAATAAAATTTACAAATTCAACTGTAAACGACAAATAACACATACAATTTATGTGTAATTTGCTGTTGTCGTTTACTTTATTACTCACGTTTATTACTTTACTTTATTACAGAAAACAAGAAACATAATTTTCATTGAAAAACAATTTTATTTTAATATTATTTAAATAATTTTAAATGAATTTTACTATACCATATAAATAAAATAAACCTTTACATTTCCGGTGTGATAAATCGGTGTTCAATATATGCAGCTTGGTACAGTGAACGATAAAACTGTAAGGGTCAATGTAACGATAATACGTTGAGGGAGGAAGTAAACATTGATTCGATAATATTTATCTAAATATAGTTTAGGCCTAATTGAGGTTAAAATTAAAAACTTTCACGTAATGTTTACTGTCATTCTATTCTCTGTTTATATTCATGAGTTGTTTTAAAGTTTAAACACTAATGTTTTCAAGTAAAACATTGACTATTACATCCCTGAATCATGGTTTCCTAGGATAATTTCATCTCGCTTGTGAAAGAAAAGATAAACATTGGAAATGCCTGCTGAACAAATAAATTTAATAAGTAGGGAAGAGTGGGGAGCGAGAGACCCGAAAGAGGGAATACCAACTTTTGAATACCCTGGGAAAACTGTCATATTGACCTTGAAAACAGATTTTGGCGAGTGTCACACTAAAGAAGAGTGTATCAAAAGATGCCAGTCCATTCAGAATCAGCATATGGATGAATGGGGACTTCCTGATATCTCATACAAGTACGTTGATTATATGTACCACATAATCTGTCTGATCGTCATGAAATTTAAGAAAGTTCTTATAAATGTATATATACATTTATATTTTATGTTTTATATATTTATGTTTTAAATATATTATCTTAAGATTTAGCAAATACTAACCGTTTTTTCAACTATTGGACACAAATATTACAGGCATTCTGACCCATGCAAAGGACGTATGCAACCAATTACTTTTATGTGAATCTATTTCTTTAATTTTATTTTAATGTAGTAGACTATTTTTCGCTGTTTTTAGTGTAAGTTGTGCCGTTTTTTCGTAATTTTGTATAATCGTTTCATAATTTTCATTTGCAAGAAATTAATTCCAATGTTAGATTGGAAGGACATAATAATTTACAGCAAAAAACCCAATAGATGATTGTTTTATATTTTAGCATAAAATCGTACATAAGATTTTTTCTAGCATTTTAATTATTTCATAAAAAACAATTTCGCATTTAATTACACCAGAGGTTCTCTTATGGGTTTGAAGGTTTATGATTTTTTTTGTATGTTCACAGTTTCTGGTCCACAAACATAACAAAGATAAGAAGTTTTTCAGAGTTATTTTTAGGTTATTTAATTTTTGTATTAATTTAGGCTAATTAATTAACTTCGTCGTTTCTTTCAAAAATGTCAAATTCTTTTGTGAAATATCAATTATTAAGCTTTATACCTTGAACTTTCTTCTTTTCAGTTTTATGATTGGCGAAGATGGAAATGTATATGAAGGAAGAGGCTGGGGTTTTAGGCCTCAGAAAGCAATTCATAACCCTGACCATGGCCCCCAGACGTTCGACATCGGTCTCCTAGGCGACTATAGAGGTTAGATGGTTATTGATAAAAAAAACCGCAAATAATTTGATATTATTTTTTAATGTATGACGAATACTGCATATCAAAATTTGGTTTTGTATATTTCATAAATACTCGGAACCTTACTCTAGGTTCAATGCCAAAACGAGCAAAAAATAACAGCCAATGTTGTGGATAAAGAGGTTATCACTCGGAGGAGCTCACAAACCAGCACAATCGGACAAACGGAAGGAGGGGTAAAAGGGAATTACCCTCCCCCTCCAGAAAATAGGAGTTTTTATATAGAAAAATAAAAATAATACTATGTCTGTTGGCACCATTGAATTCAGATCAAAAATAGCAAACACATTAGTATTTTGAATCACTTCTCAATGTCCATTGGTTAACCAGATATTGAAAGTGGTAAACACAGTACGAACGTTAATATGGGAATGTTAAGGTTAGTGTTGGGGAAAAAATTCTGTATCTCCCTTATTTCTTATCGTATCTTGATAAAAGCTGGAATATGGCTTCTTCTAGCTCATATCTACTAAATATTGAATTAAAACCATCCAGTTTTAGCATATCTGTTGTAGCAAACCTGCATTCTCATTCCTCATGTGATTCTTAGGGAGCTTACAAAAACATGTCAAATCTCGCCATATTGGATTGAACTATATTCTTTTGCATTTGAAATTCGCTGAGGATGCAGGTCTGCTGCAACGAGGGTATTTTATGGCTGCTCATAAGAAGACAATATTTATGTTAGCAGGGTATTAAAGTAAATCCTGATTTATTTTAAATGCATTTCATATCACGAACTTAATTCCCCAAGAAAAATTAGGCGAAATCTGGTTTTCCGTCCGAATTAAAAGCCGAAAATTCCTAAAAGTGAATATCTTTCGTGTTATCATTTAATGCTGTTTTGCCTGAAAAGCACAGAGTCACAAAGTATAAGTCAACATGTAAACAGAGAGCCTTCGATGCCAACATATAATTGAATCAGGTTTTTAGCAATGATTTTATCAGACGATTATTTTAAATTCCACATCCCTGTACCTTATCAATTACAGAACAGTTTTAGGGGAAACGTTTATGAAATTTAAAATATGTTGCCATATAAGAGTCTTTTGGATGTAACAATTAATTAATACAATTTTACTCGATAAAAACAAATCATGTACAAAACTTACAAACTTATGTAAAAAGGTGTATGAATAACAGAAATTTTTTTTTAAATTCATAAACTATATGTAATGGTTAACGCTTCCCAACTTGTTTCAGATGCCGTACCTCAATCGTCCCACAAATTATCGATCGATTTCTTACATTATGCGACGCAATATGCATTATTAATCGAGGATTACAAATACGTAGGCTGTGACTACGACGTAAACCCCAACAGCGGGGAAAAACAACCCCCTGCCTACGACGATACGCAGCCGGAAATGTTTATTATCGAATAGCGATACTATTAAAGAGTACGTTTAAAAAAATACTGTATGTTATTTGCCCTAAACTCAATTAAAAAAGCTAAACAAATTGAAAACATGTCGCTTTTAGCTTTCTGAAAACATATAATGTCACAAGTTCATACCATCCAACTCGTTATAACCTTAGCTGAAGTTTACGCAATCAGTACATTTTACTCTCCTTAACAAACTACGAAAAAGCAAATTCGTTCAATATTTATTTTCCTCGAGTTTTTAGTGTTAAAAATATACGATGTTTTTAGTGTTAGGATGGAAGGAGTTTCTTTACATGCTGTGTCACAGAGGAGGCAAAACACAAGAAACATATTTAAACGCCTTTATTACTCATGATCAGGTTTTAATATCTTGGCACTAAATTATTATTCGTATCATTTCTATCAGGCTTCCTTAGTTAATATTTAAGTATCTAGAAATTTAAAAAATCATAAGTTTTGGTAAACCTTATACTGTAGTTACTTTTCTTTACTTCTTTTCGTTTTGCAAGGACTGTAAAAGGATTGTGTTAAACTTAGCGGCGAACTAGGCTAAGCATTATGAGAATTCGTGGAATGAACGATGTTGGAAATGTTTGCTACCAAAAAAAAATTGTTATATATTGGTTACCGCAATTAATTTTTGTACACGGAGAGAAAAAAAAACTCTCATTTTGAGAAAAAAACTCTCATAAATTATAAATTTATCTCCGCTTGTAAGATTTTAAAATCGAAGAGTAACCTGACTTACTTTGCATTTACAAATTTTTTTAAATATTTTATTAAGTTTTTTATACGTATGACTGCAAAACGTCATTTAATTTACTTAATGTAATTACAATATAAAACTAAATCGTTTCAAGTTTGTGTTTTTGCATCATTTGGGCTGCTTAATAAGTATTTCTTTATTCCGCTGATTAACAAACAATACACAAGTTATCACTTTTTATTTCCTTGCATTTCTGTTGTTTAAACAATACTAAGCTGGATGGGTAAGGATGGGAGGACTTTCTCCATAGCATGTCATAGGGTAGGTAAGGCACTAATAAATGTGTTTTTGGTCTACTAATGACAACCTTAACAAACTAAATAACTCTAGTGATTATGTTTCTGATCTGACGAATTAATAATGCGATTTTTTCAGGCAGAGTACCAAACTCAATCCACTACACAATATTTTCCTGGCAAGATCATTCTGAACAATTCAAGTTGCTGGGTCCAGCGTACGCCGTTTACCCCTGGGTAGACAGTAAAGACACTTACGACCAGGATATTATTGATAGGGAACATGAAGAGTTCAAGAAGAAATACCCAGATCTTGTAAAATTTTATGAAAAAGGGCCAGATATACGATTTGACGATTTCGAACTAATAAAACAGACAGAGGGTAAAAAAGTAAAAGATAAATTCCCGTGCCTACCAGTTGTATAATGGGAACGACTTGACTAGATGACAATGTTTTTTGTTTAACCAGTTCATTATTCTTAAGATAATATAATATATAGTGAAATATAATATTGTACTTATATTGTTTAGTTTTTGTTTGGTAAAAGTTTATCAATCGATTTCAGTTTTGATCATTTAACAGACAGAAAATGAAAATTCAATAAGATCAAACTTTAGAAAATACATTCCAATTATTAAGAACTGTAGCAGCATCTGATCTATCTGATAGAGTTTTTTTTGTGAGGGTATAGGTTTGCAAAAATAAAACTTATTTAATTAGTAAGTAACTAATAAATAGGTGAAGTCTTCAATGCGACGCAATCGCTATGTTGCCGTAAACCTTTACGTCGTTAGACATTACGAAGTCTGGGAGGCCACAAATACTAACACTTCTTATAAGTAAGCGAATATTATCCGTGGCTGATGTGCATGATGAACATCAGCCACGAAAAATATTCACTCACATATAAGGAGTGTTTCTATTTGTGGCCTCCCGGATTTCGTGATTCTATGTTAGGAAGAGTATGAATACTGAATAATGATAAAAAGTGAGGTCATCAAAAAGATTTTGAATGTCATAAACAGGCAGTTTACATTTTAGTGGGTGAATATTTTTCAATTTAATTTTATATGGAATACTGACTTGTTATGAAAATAGTAGCAACTTGCCCTAGACGATTTTTTACAGACTGCATAACACTTATAGTTTTAAGGGTTTGATTTCCTTATTTAAACACCTGAGTCAATAATAAACTGTCGAATTGTTATTAAAATAAGTGTGTAGAGTAAACCACTTAGATCTAGTCTAAAATTAAGTTTACATTAATTCGAACAGTCTGCTGATAAGAGTGATAAGTGATAAGGGTGATAAGAGTGATAAGTGATAAGTTAAATTTTAGTACTTCGATTTCGTACCCACGGAACTGTTCATGAATACGGAAGTAAAATGCATTTGCTACATTCTCTCAAATCAATATCACACGTGAGTTAGGCAGTTAAAATATTTAATATAGCTGAATTAATCTGAAATAAAAACAAGATCTTTAGAGAATAAATTTGTTGGTTTGGGATACCATAGGACGTTTGAACATCAAACAATTTATAATACCGTATAGTTTCGTTTCAAATTTGTAGCCTGAGTTGTATAATTAAACGCCGAAAATGATTATGCCAATGCCAGAAGGTAGAATGGCAAGTAGGAGGAAGACGACGGTTCCACTCAGCCCCCTGACTGACCTGAGCACTACATTTGTCGCTGATGAGCCCCCTCCTGAACGGCCTGACCGTAAGTACAGTGGGGAAATTTAATTTAGACATAATTTTAATTTAGACACAATTTTGTTTATGTTTAACATTGGTTGTTTTGCTTTGGATGAATATTATATATTTTGAACACTTTGTGCTTGTGATCAGTAGTACAAAGCATCAACATCAGTGGGGTCAGCATAATCTTTTGTATAGCTATGACTGTGTAGCTATGTTTTTGTATTAAATAAATGCTGATCACAACGCATTTACGCCTGCTCAGATTGGTTGCTGAGTGGCAGTTGTGGTAAATAGGTATCACTCCTCACCTACTCATAATACTGAACTTTACAACCTTAAATTGTATTTATTTAAAGAAATAATTATGATAACCCCAAAAAATTATGTAGGCTATTTTTATGTTTTTTATAAGACTAGCAGTTGCCCGTGGCTTCGCTCACGATAAAAATTACAGCTGATCTTACTCTGCTCTTTGAACTGTCAAATTTTAGTATTCACAGCTGTTTACAATTCAGTATTTGAATGTTTACATCCTTATAAAATGTAAACATTGAAGCTAAGGATGTTCACGGGGCATAGCCCGAGGGGACTTTAAGGAAGTGAATAGGCCTATGTCCAATAGTGGTTTTATTCCTGCAAAATTTCAGCTCAGTTGGTCCAGTATTTTTTACGTGGTTGAAAGACAGCTATTCACAAAAACATTCATACTTTCGCATTTATTATATAAGTAAGATTGTCCACTTTCTCACTAAGAACCTCACAATTCTGTAGTCTATTGGTAATAAAAGCATTCTCTTATCAACATTGGGTATTACATCTAGTTTTTTTTCATCCTGACCTAATATTTTACAAACCTAGGAAAATACAAAATACCTCTTCGTATACTTCTTTTAGTGTACGATCTACCGCCTCGAAGGGAGTACACGGTGTTCTCCAGAGAGGACTGGGAGGCGAGGCCACCCACAGGGGAGATAGACACAGTGGAGTTGCCAGCCGTGAACGTGGTCTACACCGCGGAGTTCCACGAGTACACCCCGGCCTGTCGGACCAGGGAGGAGTGTGTCAAGTCCATGAAACACCTGCAGGCGCTGTACATGGACATCAAACACCTGCCCGACATTCCGTACAAGTTAGTAGTTTTTACTATAGTGTATTTCATTACTAGGGCCAAAAGTGACGATTTTCGTAAGAGGTCAAGTTTTAAGAAAAATGATCGAGTAACGAAAAGCAGTTTTAGGCCCGTGTGATGAACTATATTTTTTGTTTTACCGCTCAGTAAAAAAAGGCTATCTACTTAATAAAACCAAAATATTACCTTTAAAGATGTCTCCCAAAGATACTTCCATTTTGTTCTTGCTATTAGAAACAATCAGCTGCCTGTCTGTTTCATTCGTATTATATAGGTTAGACTACAAAAATGAGCAACTATCGATAAATCGAAAGCATTGAACTATCGATTAGTGAAGTGAGTGAGTCTCAAAAATCGATGCAACAATGCAACAGTGAATTAAAACTGATAATAAAAACCGATTACAACGCTCGATGAAATCGATAGCTTGCCACTGATGCTGACGTACACACGTTTACAGTTTTTTCCTTCACCTACTATCTTTAGTCGTCTTTTAGTCCCTGGAATAGAATACTATAGTAATAGTTTATACTCCATGGGATTTACTTACTTACTTTTAGTCCCATGGGCCTAAAAGTAATCTCATAAGAAATACATGGGAATAAATCCGGCAACGCACGACCTTCTAATCGTAGAAAATGCCGCAACAGTTGCGCATGCGCAGTAGCGTCATTGTCATGTATCTGTTACATCCAAAGGAGCAGTTAAATTGATCCGAAGTTCCAGTTACTTGCTAGTAATAGGTCACAGTTGACTGACGCCGCGATTCTGATTTTTTCGATTAGAGTGTCGCAATTTTTCTTTCCTTTCCTAATCTCTTGCCTACCCATCTTGCGACACTTAAGTTAGAACGATTTGCTACAAAATGTTGTTTTGTTAAATTAATTAATTGTTAAGTTTATATCGTTGTTGTTATGTTATGGTTTTCTACCGAAATGGTGCCGTGTTTTGATTAGCTAGAGGAACTCAACACTTTATTATTAGTCTTACTAGTGTGTGAATAGTGACCTGTGTGTGATTAATTTGACAGTAATCTTGGTTTACCTTTAGATTAAGCTAACTTTGTATTTCAACATAGCCCATAATTGGATTACTGTATTAGGCATAGGCCAACTGGCTTTACACTGAGTTAGTTATGTAGGCTACTATTAAATATTTGTAGAAGTTTCCATTCCTTTAAAAATACTTACGTAATAATGAATTATTAAACAGGATTTAAAAAAAAGATAACTAATAATCCAGAGTTTGAATATTAACATGGCTTAATACAAAACTTCCGATGGTAAAATTCTTTCTCCTTATACAGGAATCAGGGTAAGGAGAGATGAGATAGGTTCTTCCCTACCTTCAATCATACTTCAGTCTTCAGTCTACTAAGTTAGCTTTGCATGGAACCGGAACGGAACGGCATCGGCATTTTGCACGGACTATTACAATTCCGCCTAGTCGGTGGAACGGTTACGTCAAAAATAACGCTAACTGCTCCTCGGCATTTTCTACGATTAGAAGGTCGTGGCAACGCCGCGGTGGACAGTGAGAAAATATGGCAACACTGTCGATTTTAATTTGTTTCTCTATGTTGAAGAGACTGTCACAGCATCCGAGCGTCCGTTTCCGTTGTCTACAGGACAGCGTATCCGTTTTGAGGTTGCTGTAATTTAGGCTATATTCCTGCATATTTGTGAATAAATAAGTTAGGCGTAGAGTATTTTTAAAAAAGAGTGTGAATAAAATAGTAAAATTAAAGCCTAAATACCTTACATTATTTATTTATATAGGCTATGTGATTGTAATGCAGTTTGTTGAAGCAAAGGATCATCTGAAGGTAAAGTTACATTGTTATACCTAGTTATTGTTAATGGTGTAGGTGGAGGAAAAAAGTCCCTAGATGCACAAATAACTATTGTTCATTATAAACGAACAGCTGACGTCCTCGACTACAGCTGATTGTTTCTTTCCCTAGAGAGAGAAACAGCTCCTTTAGCCTCGCAACACATAATATAAAATCTGTTTCGCATTTAAAATTTAAAACCACTCATTATTTCACGCTAGGAAATGTTTAATCCGTTCTTTTATAGGCTTTATTAATCATCATAAATATATCTTTATTGAAATCGAAACCCTAAGTGGATCCATGTTAAGTCATAATTCAACTTACGTAAAAACAAACCAACGGACTGACACTAGGGCTATTGAGCATTGCTGAACCTATAATAGTGAAAACCTATAATAGTGTCTTCTTTCCATTTCGTTAAGGAATCATCTCTCGAACCTTTGGATGTTTTCATGAAAATCCCTGACGAGAACACGAGCGTCGCTTGGACTGTGGGAGTTAAGGTTCCAAAATTAAATTAATATAACTACCCTAAATATTTCTACAGGGTGTTTTTTTTAAACGCAACCCATTTTTAAGATTGAATAATCCGCATATGAATGTGTAATGAGTATTGATCTTTTATTGATCTTTACATTATACACAACCTATTATTTAAGTTTGATAAAATTTAGTTTACATTATGTGCTCAAACAGGCCGCCATTGGCA
The DNA here is from genome assembly GCA_035578135.1 of Flexamia atlantica. Classification (NCBI taxonomy): domain Eukaryota; kingdom Metazoa; phylum Arthropoda; class Insecta; order Hemiptera; family Cicadellidae; genus Flexamia; species Flexamia atlantica. The sequence continues at coordinate 17,175,369 of JAQJVK010000003.1, read as the reverse complement.
TTTGTATAAAGTTATGCACTCTCCATAAAATTCCCGGATACGTGTTGCGACGTACCTCTTTAAATTTCTTGCATTAAATTTGCTATGGTGTTTTGAGTTGCTGAATATCTTGTGAATTTTTTTCGTAGGATAATTACTACTTTGCATGTCTGTGGCAAATTTAATTCATATCGGACCACTTTTACGCGAGTTATCGTGCTTAAAAACACACACCTTAAAAACGCAACCCAAAACTTGATTTTATCGTTGAAGGGTTATTTCCCACCAAGATCCCCGGATTTGATCCCACTATGTTATTTTATTTGGGGATACATAAAAAGTAAGACCTACGAAAACAATTCACAGGATATTCAGAACCTCAAAACAGACATAACAAATTTAACGCAAGAAATGCAATGAGGCACCTTGCAACACGTGTTCGGGAATTTGATGGAGAGAGCAGAACTTTATACAAATGCCAATGGCGGACTGTTTGAGCACATAATGTAAACTAAATGTGATCAAACTTAAATAATAGGTTGTATAGAATGTAAAGATCAATAAAACAGTACTCATTTAATATTTATATGTGCGTTATTCAATCTTAAAAATGGATTGCGTTTAAAAAAACAACCTGTATCTTAACTGGCAGACTGGAATAAAACAATATTTGGTAGTTGACGTAAAGAAACGATCAATCAAATGTGATTTAATTTTAACCATTTTCTAAAAAAAATCAGGAATGATTTTAAAAGTGTATATAACTGATTGTATCATGATTAAAAAAAGGTTTTCGTCAATTGGATATTTGCGTACACTTACACCAAAGTCTACCATCGTGGCTTATAAGTTAGCACCAGTTTCGAATCATTTAAAGATCTAGAATTGATCCCGTTTTCATGGCCCCTAGAAAATGACGATATCATTAGCTCAAAAGGATAAATGTTTTTATACATTTTGTTCGAAAATGTATAATTTTTTGTGCCTAATAATATTATCTTTAAAATATATTTATAACTATGCCTTTGTTCGCAGTTTTGTAGTGGCAGGTGATGGAAACGTATACGAGGGAAGGGGATGGAATAAAGTACCGCACAAGTCTGTAAAATATCCAGAATATAAAGAAAAGACTATTGATATCGGGATGATTACCCATTTCGTCTATGAACGTGAGTATATTATCAAGTAAAACATATTTTAATCCTAGCTTTTTGAATATTAAAAATTACTACTGTTAAAAAGTATCATAACTACTCTTAACTTGATATTAAACGAGTACGATGACCTTCAATGTTATGAGATCTGACAGCTAATTAATTGTAGGAGGGCTAAGAAAGAAGAAGAAAATTTTTACATTACTCATATCGTTTATTTACTTTTGTACATTCATGTGGTTACAAATCAATGTATACATTGTTACAAATACAATATTAGCTATTATTCGTGATTGATTGAAAGAATTTGCAAAGTTTAGAAGTAACAGTTTGGTTGAAGTTAAAACTTTATACTCTTCTTTTGTATTTGGTGTATTTAAATTAAAATGTGCTTCAGCCCGTTTTCTTTACACAACTTTTTTTCACGGATTGTGGATACAGTGTGGTCTAATAAAACAAATGTATTGATTTTTCAGCCCTGAATAAAAGAGTGGAAAAGGAAAATGACTTGTTTAATGTACTATTTCAATTTATACAAGACCATTTAGACGACAAGTTAATATCAAATGAATATACCTTAGCAGGTTTTACAGGAAAAAGAAAATACTGACATTTTGAAGTGATTCAGTATATCATGCAAAATGAACATTACTTGAACTTATTGTTATTGTTTATACATTTGTATCATAAACTTTTTTTTTAACTTGTATATCTTTTTTTGACCTACGCTAAGGTATTCTTCAGTCATTCTCACATTTAAAAGGATTTTGTCAATGCCAACTGGATCCACTGGAATGGATTTTTTCAGTTAACAGGATCAATACATGTATCCAGCCGCTAAAATATTCTGACCTTTAACTGTTAAGTATATAAAAGTAAACGTAATTTTATTTTTCAAACCGCAAACAGCTATAGCTTCGTAATCTAATACGTCTATAGACTCGTAGTGCTATATTATGAAAAGGCAACTCTTCTTTTACACAATATAAACTTTATGTAGCTTTTATATAACTTTACGTGATATTCAATTAAATAATAAACTTTAGCAAAATGAAATTAGTTTGGAAATCATATTCTGAACTGTGCAATGTACTTATTCTAAATTTTCAATGAACTATGTATAAAATGCACATGGATATTTTGTCTATCTAAGTATTGTATATGCTCCAATCTATTATGTGTCGGTTGGAATAACTATATATTACAAGTTCTTCACATGGAGCAAAGTACCTAGTGAAGAATTGCTTAGTATTAATAAATAATTACCCTAAGTTCCCCTACTTTTATAAAAGTGATTACAGTCAATCTATCAATTAATTTTCGGCTCTAAAGATAAGGTAAATTGAGCTGATAATAGTATAGGCTAGAAATGTTTCAAACTGCCGGCTATAATATTTAAGACTTCCTGGGCGATATGACATTTTTTATTAGTAAACTTAGTGAAAATGTAAAAAATTCAGCTTTATCAAACTTTTTAGATAATCCGAGATGGAAAACCTACTTTATACAATCTAGTACTATAGTTGTTTACAACAAATGAAGAGGTAAAAAGCGAGTAAAAAGGTAAGAGGATACTTATATATTTATCATTTATTGGGAGATTTCTAGGTCCCAACCTTTATTTACCTTTTATTTATACTTACCCAACCAACCTCCCAACCTTACTTCAACCTTTTATTTGCGATATTACCTTTACTTGCTTCGATGTATTATTTTTTATTGACTCCTGTAATAGTTGCTTAGTATCAATTCCTTGTATATTTTTACCAGGAACTCATTTATAAGTTTATCTATTTATATGTTAAATAATTTCCCTGAAAAAAAAACAATGTAAGAAGAACGACTTTTACGCTATCAAACAATCTCAAATTAAAGTGCCTCCTTTAATAAACTAGTATTGTGAGATACTAGAGTTGCCATTAGTGTGTATCTCATTTAAATCATTGTAAAACTAAAACATAAACACATATTTAACAGGTAACACAAACAAAACAGGTTTCCAAAATGAGTGTGAGCGTTAAGATGAACATTATAAAGCGGGAGGTGTGGGGCGCCATACCCGGGAAGCCCCTGGAGACGATGGCCCTCCCAGTGAAACACGTCCTGTTTTCCGCCGAGAATGAGTTCCAACACTGCACGACCGAGGAGGAGTGCACCAGGACTGTCCGGGACATCCAGAAACACTACATTGACAAGGGGTTGGAGGACATTCCTTACAAGTGGGTTTGAACATTATTTTTGTTCAGTTAATCGGAGATAGTTTATTTCTTAAAATATATTCTTTCTGCAAGCTGCCTTTTTATTTATTATAACTGCTGGTTATGCAGGTAATATGATTAAGCCAAGTCTGTTTTAGTTTTAGACCAAATTAACCACAGATATAGTCTTAGTTATTCTGTTAGATTAATTTTAAGCACCGACTGGGCATGATAAAAAATTACAGTTAGTTACAGACAATTAATGATGGCATTAGTATTATGTGATACCACGAACTATTTTTTAAGTACTACATACTTTTTTGTATAAGCCGTGGTTACTCATACGGAAGATTAAAGCTGCAAATTAAATACAGTTTTAATTGTATGTTGTTACTACTTGATTGGATTTTATTTCAATCATTTTTGGGTCATAGCATACTGTTTATACTGACCCTTTTATTGTTTATAATGATGCTTTGCTGGGCTTAGAGTAATCAAAGACGCTAATGTATACATTATTTATATCAACAAGCACGTAATTTTCTTGCCAATGTTCATATTTATTTGATATAATATTGTTGATTATTGTGTTGTCAATCCAAGCAGATCAAAAGAACCTGTTTCATATTGTTCTGCATTATTTAATAATTTTAATTTTTTTATGCTATTACTTTTAATCCTTTCCTTATTTTTCTTCTAAGCTTTCTAGTCGGCAATGATGGCAACATATACGAGGGGCGGGGGTGGGACTACAAGCCCGGGCCTGACGTCCAGAAGGACCCCACGTTCAAAAACAACCCCACACTCGACATCGGCGTCATTTGTGGCCACAGAGGTAATCAAAATTTTAGATTTTGATTTTGACAATATATTATATTGATTATTTTTATATATTTATTGTATATATATATTGTACTTGATTATATATAAAGTATTTATAATACTTTATAATAATTTATAATGATTTATTATAATAACTTATAATCATCTAAATACTACAAAAGATTAATAGTGATGTAGTAGTTAGGTTATAATTATGTAATGTTCTGAAGAAGGGAAACCCCCAAAATATAAACACATTTTGTTAATATTGGTTTTTTCTTGAAAAAAAATATATAAAGAGAGTTGTGTGTTTGAATATTTTGGGCTACAGCCAAAACTATATATCTTAGACACTTGATCTTGGTGTCAAAGCTTGGAATCTCATGATGTGCGCTATGGAGGTTTGGTTTTGATATATTAAAAGACTAAGGCACAGAATCGTCCGAAAGGGACCCTTGTCAAGGGTTTTGGAAGTGTTTTGAATATTTAATATGGTTTAATATTTAGAATACTTAAAATCTACTAAGGTTACTAACAGAATGCAGCACTATTAAACAACAACAAAGAATATTCTCCTGGGCAAAGCCGTGGTTATCTGCTAGTTTAAGATGTTTAATGGATTATGATGTATTGGATTCAAAATAACCATAAATAAAATGGGAGCAGCTGATTAATAGTTAAGAGCTGATTAACTAGAAACAGCTGATTAACAGTAAAAAGATAATTTACAAACGAATCAGTTGTTTTAAATAAAGATACTTATTTGTCCGTAAAAGAGCTTTTTGCTGACAATCAGCTCTTCCCAGTCAATAGCTGTTTAGTAAAAATCAACTGTTTTCATAGTTTTCATAGTTTCATAGATCCAGTGCATTGTAACCCATTAAAATTTATGGAAAAAAATTTCTCTGATTTAAAACACATTTGAAGGGGGAAATATCGCATGTGGGTAATTTTTGTAATCAAGAGAAAATCCAATGAAAAAAAGTCAAAATGTCTATCCAATAAAAATTTTTAATGTTGGCGTTTAAAATTCTAAATTTTGGACTTGAGTGTTAATATCAGAAAACCATAAATGGTAATACATTTTTGACTGAATATTTAGATTCTACGTAAAATTTTGTGTAAATTTGACCCCACTAACAGTCTCTTACCTTAAAAAATAAGGGAACTATGGGCAATTTTTTGTTTTGGGGGCAAAATGGTTTTTTGAGCGTAGCAAACGGGATTGGTCGAATATTTTTAATTGCTCACCACTATTTTACTTTTCTTATTACGCATTCCTTTGCTAATTTAACCTTTCTTGTATCTCTTATAGTTTTTGAGATCCCAATGCTGTGCAAAAAAAATTAACGCAATATATATCCAATTAGTTAAAAAAAACCTAGTACGTGTTTTCCTTTCCATGAAAAACCTCAATAAATTATTTTAATACGGTTTTTAAATATCATTTGGTAACTGAAGTGAGTTTTTTATGCTGTTTATAGAGGTTACGCCTGAAAAAATGGACCTTGTCAGAGATTCCTTTGCGCAAGCTGAATATTTCGTCAAGTACGGCATACAGGAGAAAAAGGTTGCTGAAGATTATGAATTTGAAGGCTTTTCCGACGATGTCAAAGCCCCCAATGAGCCGACCTTTCAAGAAAAGTTAGAGCTGGAATTTGAAGAATGGGCCTTGAAACACCCAGAACACTTTCCCGTTATGAGCAAAGAAATAGAGGCAAGACGTGCTAAACAAGCTGCTCAAAAGGCCCAGGAAGCCGTAACCGCATAAAAGTGCGGTATTAAACAAATTTAAACTTTATGACTGATCTGTTCAATAATTGTTATACACATATCTAACGATAAGTACTGAACTCAAATACTAATTACTATCTCAATTATATTCGCATTGCACAGAAGCATCCATGTTTATGCGTAGGACACGATAGTTTGTCTTGAATATGATTTATTTTGTTCCAAGGACGTGTACGTTTAGAGTACTTAATAATCTTTAAGGGTTGTAGAATAATCATCTCAAAGGAGATTATTGTTTTGAATCTTTTTTGTCAAAGAACCCCACGAACGAGTACAATATACCATCCTCTGAAATTGACTGATTGCCCTGATGAACTGAAGTAGTTTTAAACAAAAGTGAATATAGAAAATGAAGATGATTAAAATCTAAAGTAAATGTTTAGTCCTTAGTATATATTAATACGGACATTAATATTTTAAAATCCCTTTGCCCACATCCAGTCAAGCTTTTATTTGCCAAGCTTTTTATTTGCTTGGTGAAATTAAAAACTAAAGCTGTAATAATTATTTTTTATAGCTATGGAATACTTTGGATTGTGTGCATAAGTGTGGAGGGAATAATATTTGGTAAAAACGAATATGCAACGTAATTGCTTAAAAAACATTTTGTAGTCTTTCAAAAGAAACGAACCAGAAATAAAATTTCACTGTTCGTATAACGAGGGAAGACGGTGTTTTATAAGATTAAGATTGACGATTATTAGTTAGTAAATAAATAAAAATAAATCACTCCAAGATAAGAACAATTTTAAACTAGAAATTTGACTACTAACACATTTTAAAAATAATTCACCTAATTCAAAATAACATAATTAATCTTTAATTACGTTGACTGAATCAATAATTGAAAGAAAATTAAAGTCACTGTGTTTGGTGTGTAGTGATTCCTAATATAGTATCAGTTATACTTCCGACCATATCCTCAGTTTAAAGCAAAATCATTGGAATATCCATTATATTATATGTTAAGTAGATATAATATTTCTTTTCACATAGCGTTTCAAGGTTCATCTGATCTTGGTATCCTCCTCCAACCTAAATATTCCAAATAAAGAAAATTTTTGCATATAAGGTATAAGAATCGGCCTATATTTTGTCTGCCTCAAGCATCGCTGAACAAGTTATTATTAGGAACTATTTGGTTTTTTAAGTCAACTGATAACAGATGTGTTAGGAAGCATTTTATGGATGTGTATAGGCTATTGACAATTTGATTAAAATAAAGCTCATGATGGGGTAGCAAACTGAGATGGTTTAATAATAACAGAGGTAATAGATCCTTGAAAATATATTCATAACGTCATTAATGTTAATTACAGGTTTCTCAAATTTGTATATAGTCTTTTCAAAAAGGTCCGATAAAAGTACTCTACAGGAACTCTTCTTCCGAGCTTTAGTTACTGTTATTTTAAATATAAAACTAGAAATGCAAAATTTAATTTTAAAATCGTGTTTTAAAACCTATAACCCTCAAAATAAATCATTGGGAATGGTTGAAAGTTAATTGAAACTTTCGCTAAAACGCAATTGATTTACCATTGGAATAAAACTTACCGGGAATTATTAATTTCTTTGCGTTTTTACAGCTTTATAAAAATAATTTATTTTCTGTCTGGCGTCCCTCCAACAACTACAATACTTTAGTCACATATGCACTTAAATATATGGCAATATTATGATTGAAAATAAGAATAAATCCAGAAGCACAGTTATACTTCATTAAATAAAATAGAATTATGACCATGTTGTAGATATTTTATTGGGCAGATTAAAATAGTATTTTTATCTTCATGTACCAAGCAAATAAAAACTGAACTTGCATACATTGTTTTTAATTGTTATAACTTAACTATGTAACTTGTCTATATCTTATTTCATGATTACTTAACTTCAATAATTATGACATATGCTACTTGAACTACAAAACACTCTACTGAATCAATGACAATTAATTCTTTTAATTTTGAAAAAAAAACGTTTGATAAGCTATCATGTAACCCTAGGTTTTATAACCACAATTATGTTCGATCAAGTTTGTGTGCAAAAAAGGGTTCATCTAAACACATTTGTTTGTTATGATATTGAATCATGGAAAACGTCTCTGGCTAATGTGTATAGCTTAGCTTAATTATTAGTGGCTTCTTGATATAATTTGTGCTTGAAGAGGATCTCAAGACGATTTATCAACAATGACCTCAATTATTAAAGAATACGAACCTCTCAATAAAATACCGCGTGAGTAAAACTAGCTTTAGCATATGAGTAAAATCCTAATAACAGGAATAAGTAAAGTATCTTTAAAAGAAAATTTAACTAAGTTGTTTTTGCCCATACATTTCATAAAATCAGTGCAATAAATAAAACAAGAATTTTAGTTGCTCAACCCTGTATTTTTTTATAAGTGTCGACGTACCTTTTACCGTGTTCGAGTGTGTTGAAGCCTTTGTACTGAAGTAGAAATTATAGTTTATGATATTGAAAACAAATTGCAACACAAATCATTTGATGGAAAAACTATAAATAAAAACATATGATTCACTTTGGTTCTCCCTTATTATTCTAAAATGTCCTCTATTTTTACCAGTTTCTATTTCTCATAACCTCACCAGGCCCAATTTCCCAATAAGAAAATCAAGATATTTTATTTAAATCAGTTGCTTGTAAAATGCTAAAAATATTTTTCCATGTTGTTAGGTCTCTGATAATACAACAGTAATGATTATTAAATAGTACTGCCAATCTCTTCTTTAAAAAGAGTTGAGAGGAAAAAAATTAAGGAGGATTTTCTGCCATCGACTACTACCATGTAGTCAAACGAATAGACAAAAGTCCTCGCCTCTACCCTCCTTATTTCCACTCTAGAGAATCTTACTGCTTAAAAATGCAGTATTTTTTAAAACTAATAATGAATTCGGAAAGTATTTTAAATATCTCATTCTTACTTACTAACATATTTTGTGGTTAATAGTTTTCAAAATAAAAAAAATCATATTAGTAGAGTGCGATGACTACTTTTAGGTAAAGCAATTCTTTTTGCTAACTATTTGTGCTGTATCTTTTGGAAAACTCCTTTTATTTTGTTTTAAACCTACTATCTTTAAAAGCTGTATAGTAATAATGCTAAAATGACTGTCGTTGGGAAGCGGTTTCGCACTAATTATTTTCTTCTTTTAATAAGCTTTAAAGTAATATACGGTTTTACTAATTTTTCTATCATGCACTAAAGAGAAAAAACCAGTTCAGTGCACGTTTGAGAACTAGCCATTACAGAGAAAACTCGAGTGTAAATTGATAAAATGGTACTATCTTTAAATATTCATTGTATTTAAATTACAATTAAAACATAATACTATGTTTAGTTGACGATGGCAAAGAAGTTACAATTATATCCAGAGCGGAGTGGAATGCAATGCCACCGAAGATAATTGAGTACATGACCCACCCTATAAAAAAGTGCCATTTTGGAGTAGAGAACGAAGTCGGTCCTTGTAAAACGAAAGAGGAATGTTTAATGAAGGTAAAGCAAGTGCAGAACCACTGGTACGACCACGGAATGGAAGACATGCCTTACAAGTAAGTAATAATTATGTTTAATCACTTTGTTTGCTTGTTCTGAAAAATATTATGTCTAATAATTGTGGAGTTAAATAATGAATGTTTTAATGAACTTAATTGATTAATGAAAATAGCTTATAATCAATTATGTGTTTTATTTAACCAAGTAGTTAAATAGTCAGATTACACTTTTTTGAATGTTATTTCGTCAATTAAAACCCCTTTACAAGTTATTTCGTAAGAAGTAAAATAATACTGAAAGCAATACAAAAATCAGTTGCTTTAATCCGTTTGAATACATTTTTATAAACCGTTACTAAACTAACCTTATTGTCAGGTAAGATTATGTAAGGTTCCTCTACAAAGTTAAAAAATAAATATTGTCCATATAGTATAAATATTGTATAGAGTGTGTACTTGGCATAAGTGGTGGAGCAGTAACTTTATATATTCAATTTCACACGTTGGTTAAAATGTATTTTTGATTGCTGGATCCATAAAATATTATAACATGACAATTACTTTCTTCGTCTTCAAAACTAATAATCATTTAAAAAATGGATACAAATGTTGAAACTGAAAATAAATTTGCTACTGACTTTAACTGTGTCTGACTAAAACTTCATATTACTCGGAACATACCCAGGAGCATAAGTAATAAGTTGTTTTTCCATTATAGTTTCCTGGTCGGTAACGATGGCAATGTATATGAAGGAAGAGGCTGGTTTTACAAACCTGGACCTGAAACCACATTCAGAATTGAAACCCGTGATCATACTATCCAGATCGGGCTTATACATGGATATGAAGGTAAATATATTGGATTCATTCACACGAAAATAAAATAGATTTTTAAAAAGAGATGTTTATCGTTTAAGAATGTATTAGTCCATTTTTTAGGTAAAAATAATTAGATTGTAGTGACCACCGACTGCCCCACCAAAAAAATACATTAAACATAAAAACCATGTATGTAGAATTTTAAGTCCTATCTATTATTTTACAGCTGTTACATATGAACAGATTTAAAGTATTTTCCGATGGAATACGTTTGCGCAAACCAGTAAATGTTATAATTGTATTTATTATAAAACTTGTATGTATACATAACTACATAAGAAACAACAGCCAACAACAACTCAATAACAACCAACAAAGATTTTTTTTTCTATACATATATATTTATATATTTATTTGTATAGCCCCTTTTGTAAATCAAACTAAATATTGAGAGCTGTATATGATAATAGCATTTCCTTAAATATATCTAATACTAGCAATGAATAAACATAAACTTACTTTGTAATTAAATTGAAATAAACAATGACATATAATTCTTCGTGATCCGATCTTTTGATTATTATAATCGTATTTATTCTAGGGAAATCTCTGCATTAAAAAAAGTGTTTAATTATTTAATTTTTTTACATTTCAGTGGCCACCGAAGAAACCATGGCGATGATCAGAGACGCCTGGCTCATGGCCAAGAGGCTCTGCAACCTCGGAGTGAAGCTCAAGTACATCAGTGAAGATTATGAGATTATTGGTTTTAAGGACGATTTTGTAAATTTTAACATAGAGATGAAAGTGTAACATTATTTTTATAACGTTGTGTTTATATTATTGTTAAAAGCATTTGGAAATGTTTATGTTTGGTGTGATAAATATATATTTTGATATAATTTTGTTTTGTTTCTACGTTACAATAATAATTTAAAGCACATCTCAAATATTTTTAATACATCCACGATATCAGGTGCAAAATTTCTCCCTGTAAACCAGGTACACAAAGGTAGTAACTACGTTTAATTTAATTGTATATTTAAATTATTTTTCACTATTAAATAAACCTGAAACTCTTGTATTTAAGAATATAATTTTACTCAATAAACTTAAACAAAATATATTTTACCCTGCAGCATTGTCAGTCCTCGTTCTGTCTCCTAAGTAACTGTCCTGTCTCCTAAGTAACTGTCAATTCCAATTCACATGTTTATTAAAAGAAGTGAACTGTCATATGTAAAAACAAAAACAAAAGATTCTAATGTTTACATTTTAAGAGCAATGTTCAATAAATTTCTTAAATAAAAATAAAGTTTTATTTTATACAATTTTAAGGCATTTTACATCATCACAATGTTGGATACACCGGCATTGTCCATTAATGGTCCTTCGAGCAGCGATTATAACACGACCTAAAGTAAAAGGTATTTAATCATAATTATTCAATTGCATATTTCTTTAAAGTTATACTAAACAATAAAAACAATGTCAAAGAACAATGAATTACAACAGTCGGTAAAGCAAAGAGGTAAAATTAAATCTAAGATAACAAGATGTAAAAACTTCTTTGAAAAATGTGTAGGAAATCAAAATGTGAAAGAACTACAACTTAGACTAAAGAATATAGAAGGATGTTTGGTAGAATTTGATCATGTACAATCTAATATTAAAGATATTGATTGTGAAATGGATCATGAATCTGAAAGGGAGGAGTTTGAGCAGCAATTTTTTGAGCTTTGTGCAGAAATAAATGAATTTATCGATCAACACACTTGTTCATCACCACAAAAGGAAGTTGTAACTAATATTATTTCTAATTCAAATAATAGTGCACAGCTCTCAGACTCATCCATTCCAGTTCGATTACCAACAATTAATCTGCCAAGCTTTTCCGGGAAATATGACGAATGGATGCCTTTTTTTGATTCATTTTCAGCCTTAATTGACAAAAATGAAAGTTTAAATGACGTTCAAAAGTTACATTATCTAAAGGCAACACTTACTGGTGATGCAGCAAACGTTATTAAGAATGTAGAGCTAATAGCCTCTAACTACAATGTAGCTTTAAGCTTACTTAAGGAGCAATTTCACAACACTAAGCTTATTGTAAAACAACATGTCAAATCACTTTTCGAACTTCCTCATGTGCAAAGGGACAACCCAACAAGCTTAAGACAATTAATAAATTGTACACTAACTCATGTCAGGGCATTAGAAGGATTACATGTACAGGTAACTGAAAACGATCCGTTCATAGTTCACCTTATTACCTCTAAACTTGACACATCCACAAATAAGGATTGGGAATTGTCAACAAAACCAAATGAACTCCCTACATTAAAAGAACTAACAGATTTTCTACAAAAGAGGTGTCAGATATTAGAAAATGTCAATCACAGCAGGGTCAACACTAATTCAATGTCATTTCAACAATACAAACACTCGGTTCATGCCCATAAATCAAACACAAAAACATACGTCTCTGTCAAAGAATCCACATGTCACATATGCGATGGAAAACACCCTGTGTATCAATGTACTGAACTTATTAAAGCGTCTCATGAAGAACGTTTAAACAAACTTTCAGCCGCAAAGCTTTGTTTTAATTGTTTGAAACCAGGACATCGCGTAGAACATTGTAATTCTAGGGGTTGTAGGCATTGTAATAAAAAACACAATACTGCACTTCATTATACTTCATCAGACCCTAGGCTTAAATCGTTACAATCAAAGAAAACATCTGCATTTGATAGTAGGCAAGAAAGTAAGAATGTCACATTACCTTCAAGCACAACCACGACGAGTTTAAGTACAGAATTTAAAGGTGGAGAAGTTTTATTATCTACAGCATTGGTGGATATTATAAGCCCAAATGGCATCAAATACACATGCAGAGCATTCCTAGACAATGGAAGCCAATCTAACTTCATGACAGAGAATCTCTCTCAAAAGTTAAAACTAAAGAAAGAATATTCAAATGTACTAGTAACAGGAATCAATGAAGGAAAAACCAAAACTACGAAAAAGGTACAAGCATCATTTCAGTCAAGGAACTCTGATTATGGAGCCAAGGCAACATTTTTGGTACTCCCTAAAATAACAGGATTACTTCCAACACAGGCAATCAACACAACTCAATGGAAAATGCCCGAAAATATCATTCTGGCAGATCCTACCTTCAGCAAGCCAAATGAGGTAGATATTTTGCTGGGACAAGAGTTTTTCTTCGATCTTCTGGAAGATGGAAGGATAACAAATCACAATACACCAGTATTTCAAAACACAAAACTAGGCTGGATAGTCGGAGGTAAAGTGGAAATTCAAAAGACATCTGCTGGAACTTCTTGCTATCTAACCACACTGGAAAGACTTGATAAGAATATTCAGGCATTTTGGAAAATTGAGGAAGAACCAATAAGAAAGGCAATAATGACAGCAGAAAACAAACTTTGTGAAGAAATTTATAAGAACTCAGTTCAGAGAGGTAATGATGGACGTTACACTGTCAAAATGCCTCTAAAACAAGATCCAAGCTCTTTAGGCAATTCTAAAGAATTAGCAGCCAAACGATTTCACCAAGTTGAAAAACGTTTCAAACAAAACAATGAAATATATCAACAATACAAGTCATTTATGCAGGAATACGAAGAACTTGGACACATGGAAAAAATTGAAATAAATGATTCAGACAGTGACAATCCTGTGTATTATTTACCACATCATCCAGTTATCAAAGAGTCAAGTTCAACAACAAAACTAAGGGTTGTTTTCGATGCTTCAGCAAAGACTTCAACAGGCATATCTCTAAATGACACATTAATGATTGGTCCAGCTCTTCAAGATGACATATTTTCAATTTTATTACGATTCAGGGTTCATACTTATGTTTTAACAGCAGACATAGAAAAGATGTATCGTCAAATATGGATTCATCCAAGTCAGCGAGACATGCTACGAATCCTCTGGAGAGAAGACACCACAAAACCTGTTCTCACTTACAGACTCAATACAGTGACGTACGGAACAGCAAGTGCACCTTATTTAGCAATCAAAACTCTACAACAACTAGCTCAAGATGAAAAATCGAAGTATCCGCAAGCAGCAAATGCCATAATGAAAGACTTTTATGTTGATGACGTATTGACCGGAACAGATAACATTGAAGAAGCAAGAGTTTTAAGAGATCAACTGGTTGGTATATTGAAATCTGGTGGTTTCAATCTGAGAAAGTTTAATAGCAACAATAACCAACTGCTAGTAGAGCTCCCAGATGACATGGTGGAAAGGAAAATACACAAACGTCCAAATTCCAGTGATGCCACGATAAAGACCTTAGGAGTATTTTGGGATGCAGAATCTGATAAAATAAAGTACAAATACGTGTTATCAACAGATAATAAATCGTCAACAGGTGTAACAAAGCGAACTGTACTTTCAGACATAACAAAACTGTTTGATCCATTAGGAATTATTTCACCGATAATAATAAATGCTAAAATATTTATGCAAGATTTGTGGAAACATGATATTAAATGGGATGATGTACTCCCAGAGCAATTGAATCATAGATGGTTGCAGTTTAAACAAGATTTAACTTTGCTAAGCAATTTCAATGTTTCAAGATGTGTAACAATTGATCAACCCGATCATTTCAAAGGGACTTTTGAACTTCATGGTTTTTCAGATGCGTCTGAAAAGGCATATGGGGCAGCAATTTATTTAAGACACCAAATTAGCAATGGAACTACTAAAACTACTCTTCTCTGTTCAAAATCCAGAGTAGCTCCATTGAAAACATTGTCACTCCCAAGACTTGAACTATGCGGTGCACTTCTCCTGTGCGAATTAATGTCACATGTCAAAACCGCTCTTATGAATAAACAGATTGACAAGATTACGTATTGGACAGATTCTACAATTGTTTTAGCTTGGTTAAATTCAGAAGCAGCATGCTGGAAAACATTTATTGCTAATCGTGTCGCGAAGATTCAGGAGCTAAGTGATTGTAAAGATTGGAAACACGTACGAAGTGAAGACAATCCCGCAGATCTTGTCTCTCGAGGCATAACAGTTGAAGAAATTATAAGATCTGATCTTTGGAACTCAGGACCACAATGGTTATCCCAAGAACCTTGCAACTGGCCGAGTTATTGCATAACATCTTCAACCGATATTCCAGAAAGAAGAAAATCTACAGTCTCTGGCGCCTCAGTTCAAGTAAATGAAGAATTAACAGATATTGACATTTTATTAAAGAAATATTCAATGTTACAAAAACTGATTCGTGTCACGGCATATTGTCTGAGGTTTTTAAGAAATTGTAAATCACCAAATTCGAAGATTACGGGACCTCTAACACCCGATGAAGTAAACAATAGCCTAAAACGTTTGATAAAAAGTGAACAGAAACGCTACTTTCTTGAAGAAAGTCAATCATTATCAAACTCACAACACATTCGTAAGAAAAGCATATTAGCATCGCTTCACCCATTCAAGGATAATGAAGGAATCATTCGGGTCGGTGGCAGGTTAAACAACGCAAATATATGCCAAAGTCAAAAACACCAAATTGTTCTGCCAGCTAAGTCCTGTTTGACGCATTTAATAATAGAAAATGAACATGTCCGCAATCTACACGTGGGTCCTCAAACGCTTCTGTCCATCATCAGACAACAGTATTGGCCGATAAATGCTAAGAGCACCATAAGGAAAATCATTCATAAATGCATACCTTGTTTCAAAGCAAACCCAAAGTGCATACAACCTGAAATGGGAAACTTACCTGCACATCGAACAAATCCATCACGACCGTTTGAGATCACAGGAGTTGATTACTGCGGACCGATATATTTACGTTCAAGTGGTCTTCGAAAGTTTTCTCTGCTTAAAGGTTACATTGCAGTCTTTGTTTGCTTTAGCACAAAGGCTATTCATTTGGAATTGGTATCCGACTTGACTACTTACGGTTTTTTAGCAGCTTTCAAGCGGTTTACATCAAGAAGAGGGTTATGTAGTCACATATACTCAGACAATGGAACTAACTTTGTAGGGGCAAGTAACGAAATAAAGGAACTTTACTCCCTTCTTAAAAGTGATGATCATCAGGAACGAGTCATAAATGCTACATCATGTCAAGGTCTCAAATGGCACTTCTCACCACCAAATTCCCCTCACTTTGGCGGACTTTGGGAGTCTGGAGTCAAGTCCGTAAAGCAGCATCTGATGAGGGTTGTAGGAAACGCCAATCTTACATTTGAAGATATGTACACAGTACTTACAATGATAGAAGCATGTCTAAACTCAAGGCCCCTTACACCTCTTTCATACGATCCAAATGATCCCCTTCCTTTAACACCAGGTCATTTTTTGACTGGACAAGCACTTACAAGTGTACCAGATCCAGACTTAACGTATAAGCAAGAAAATCGTTTATCACAATGGCAACGATTACAACAACTCATGCAACACTTCTGGCGCCGTTGGTCCAGAGAATACCTCTCTCAGTTGCAGCAAAGACAAAAGTGGATTACTTCAACCAATAATATTCAACCAGGTCAAATAGTCATCATCAAAGATGATAATCTGCCACCTCTAAAATGGATGACTGCTCCTGTTGAAGATATTCATCCTGGACTTGATGGAAAAATTAGAGTGGCGACAGTGCGCTCCTCAACAGGCACGTTCAAACGAGCTGTGAATCGTTTATGTGTATTGCCAATTGAACAATGAACTGAACAAAGACAGTTTCCAACACGTAATTGTAAACTAGCTTTTTTATGTTATTTTTGTTGTTGTTCTTTTGAAAGTGATACTTTCAAGGTGGGCGGCATGTTCTGTCTCCTAAGTAACTGTCCTGTCTCCTAAGTAACTGTCAATTCCAATTCACATGTTTATTAAAAGAAGTGAATTGTCATATGTAAAAACAAAAACAAAAGATTCTAATGTTTACATTTTAAGAGCAATGTTCAATAAATTTCTTAAATAAAAATAAAGTTTTATTTTATACAATTTTAAGGCATTTTACAACATCACAATGTTGGATACACCGGCATTGTCCAGTCCTCATAAGTATCGCTGGAATTTTTTTTGAAATATTTCATAATAATGCACCACTTCTAATGAAGAGTGTACTTCTCTTCAATATATCTTAAAAACCACACCCAACCGATGACTTTTTAATTTTTGTTGTCGTGTAAAATAATGGCTTGTATTCAAATTTAAAAAAAAATTATGAAGTAACAAAATTGGAAACGCTGAAGACACGCTCAAAATACTGTTCAAAAGACACTTCCTTCTTCTTACTTCTGATTTCATTGAAGAGTTCATGGTGAACATAAATCATTGTTTCAGCTCATTATAAAAAAATATATAAATCGCTGGATGTAAGTTTTAACGACGATCACACTGTCACACTTTTGTGCAAGTCTTAGTTCAATTGGTTGAAATTTAAGCTAACCAATCTAGAAGGGTTATAAAATATACGTGAAAGGAAAGCTAAGGCCACTGTTGGAACCAGCTTAAAACAGTTAGCAAGGAAATTGTCGATATGATTTTCAGGATGTCACTACAGTAATTAATTTATAAATTTTGAAATTGTTCAACTTTTTAGCTGCTGCCTGAGTGTTTTGTTATGAACCAATAAAACGTTCTCTGTTTAATAGCTGTCTTACAACTAATCATACCCACCCCATCATCGAAACATTTGAATGGGAGCTGTCGTATTAGGATATCAAAAACGTACGGACATAAAAAAACTTTAATTAGGTCTTATCTCTATTCAATACTTATGTTACGATTTATGTCCATTTAGAGGGAAAAGTTACCCAAAATAGTTCCCAGTAATGTTTAACCATGCAGCAACCTACGCCCCCGCCCCAACAGTTGACCCTGGTGGCTTGGGACTTGTGGAGCGATGTCTCGTACGAACAGGACGGGCTCGTCGAGGCCCTCCAGACTCCGGTCACTACCATAGTCATCAGCCTGGAGAACCAGTTCCTCACTTGCAGAACTGAAGAAGGTTGTAGGCAGAGGATGCAACAGTTGCAGCATTTCTATATCGACAACTACAGGTGCCCCAATGTCCCGTATAAGTGAGTCTATTAATACTATCTTCAGAATTAATAATGAAATAATAATATTTCTTTATGTCTGAGATTTAGAAAATTTGATTTTTTTTCAACCCAGATTCAATGGTATGAATTTACGGATTATATAAATGTATGTGACATAAAACTTACAATTTTAAACTGTTCTACATATCATAAGGCTGTTTAGGCGATTTTAAGTTTTATTGTTGATCGCAAACTGTTTTTGGTAGGCATATATTTTTGGTGGATTATGTTACATCACTTTATTATTATTAATGAAATATATGTTAGAGACTATTAGAATATTCTAAAAATCCATACCTTAATGTTTGAACTATTTTAGGTTTTTTTAACGGAATATGTTTAGTAGAATATGATGGCGTTTAAATAGTTTTCATATTTAAAACGAATATTTGGGAGATATTTGGTTGTCTTTGTACTCTCTAATTTTAGAGCTACTTTCCCAAACTTGACTATTTTCAGTTTCATGATTGGAAACGACGGTTGTATATACGAAGGCAGAGGCTGGCATGAAAAACCTTTCAGGGCCAGGAAACACGAGATGTTTCGACATAGGACCATAGACATCGCCGTCGTTGGAAGCGGTAAGACCTTTGTGGAAGCGGTACACAAAGAGTTCTCATGATTTCTTAAAAAAATGTTTTTAAAATACTAGAACGTCTATTAAGAGTGATGCCTTTATATTAGGCCTACCTTTAGTTTTACTCGTCCATCATTTATATCTTGACTGTTAATTAATTTTACATTGGATGGCACCTCATTGCATGTATGGCTTGAGAAATATAAACTATTCTGTTGACAAAAATCTTTTATTTTTCAGAAAAAGAGGCACTGCATGAAGGATTAGACGTAGTCGAAAGATTTGTCAAGGAGTGCGTACAACTAAGGATGATAGCCTTGGACCACATTGTCAAGTCGTTCCAAGGAGACAAGACTTTGTTCTAATAAGGTGAAAACAATTATAACAAATAAAACAAGGCTTATTTTTATAGTAAATGAGATTCGTCTACTTTACCATTTGTAGTGAGTTTGTGACTCTTAAGAGAATGTGACTTTTAAGTCACACTTATTAGTGTCTATTGAACTGTTATTATAAGCAAAATATAAGCATTCCACATGTAACCTTATGATACAGCTTTGTGCAAAGTATAATGTAACATTATCTGTTATTGTATAGTCAGTGGCAGTTTACTTCAAAGTGACTCTTAGAAAAGTAAATAATTCCATAAATTGCATGGTTTGCTAGTATTTGAAACCATCAAACTATGACTTTCACTGTTACTAAACAATATGGTTTACATGCTCCTTACTCTATTTATGAAGACATTACATCGAAGACAAAATTGAACCCTATTGTTTAAAAGTATTATATTTTTGCCAATTCATTTTTAACGCACTGAAAAGCTACAAAATTTTACTCTCGTTGTAAGGTCTGAGCGTTTCTTTGAACACTGCTTTAAAAATGTTCTCGAGTCAGTTTTAAGTATGGTAGAATACAAACAAATTATACTCCTGACACAAAAAATACTTTTAGAAGGTCTACTTAATAGGATAAGCTGTTATAAAGTCCCTATCATTCCTCCATCAGAAAATGTATTATATTGAAGATACTTTCAAGTGAATCTTTATCTGTAAATATTCAATGTATAAATAAACATTTATTAATGTTCCATTTCAAATGACGTGACTCTAATGCTACGTAAGCCGAATGCTAAAATTAATAAGTCTTATATGTGGACTGGGCCTTAACATTAGACTTGGACTGTAAGGAGCCTCTCTCATTCTTAAGGTTTCCAAAGCCATTATTTCACTGTGACGTGGACGCTTCTTTCGGCCTTAATATGTTTATGACGACACGAAAAGTATATTTATTACCCATATAATTCAAAAAAGAAAATAACGACAATGTCTAGTAAATGAGTCAACGGTTATAGGACCAATAAGGTACTTGTATTAAAAAAATATGATAGCAAAGGATTTGTAATTATTATTATTTTTTTTACTTTTCCTTTTACTTCTAGCGTTTTAACTACAGTACGAATCAAATGTATTGTAACGTATTGTATACTAACTATACTACGTTTCAATACCTCTCAAAACATAGTGTAGTTTGAACAACAGAAGCGAAAGGAAAAGTCAAAAAATTAAATAGTAATTACTTGCCTTGCGTATGAGAATATTTAAATATTAAATTCAAAGCCTTTCGTTAAAAGTAATTTAAGTTAATATTCATTTGATTAATTTACCAGAAGTGGAATGTGATATTTGTTTATGCCCTAGAAAAAAGATTTTCCAATTTAAAATAATGCTGCACTTTGCCGTCATGAAATACAAATACTTACAACGAACACTACGTGACATTCCGAGATTGTTTATTTTTATATACTACGGTTTAAACATTAAGATAAGTGGGCAAATATCATGATAGCACCATCATGTAAACTTACATACCCATAAGTTCTTAATGTTTTAATACCTAAGTTGACTTAAAAGGTCTTATCTTAAGAGAAGTTCTACTGACCACAACTTATAAGAATGTAACAGATAAGGAAATACGAAATCACTTGTTGGTGATTCTGGCAAATGTTATTTATAGTAGTATGTGTGGAAAAAATCTCGTGTCATGCTCCTATAGTTGAATTGAAAAAGCGGTTTGTATCACTTTAGCTTATTCTATATGCTTGAGTTTTTTAAATCATGTTTTTCTTGGTTAGGTAATAAGGTCAAAGGTGAAATTAACTATTTTTCTATTATTACTTTAAAAAAGGGCTAAGCAAATTTGCCACATTGTTATTGAAGTGATAAATTAAAACACGGAAACCCAGTTTTCTTAGCATTTTTTTAGTTTTTTTAGTTTTCATTTAATATAAATAATAATATTATCAATACAATTTTCAATAATAAGCACTTTAGAAAATGATTCTTTTAACTATGCACTGCAAAAGTAAATTTAAGTGTAGTATAATATATAATTTTTCTCAAAATTTAATAATTTTCAAAATATTTTTTAGTTAATCGTTGCCAATAGATACACCATGTACCAACTTATAGTACATCTCCATTTAAAAACTGCAGTATAAACCCTAAAGTGATTTTGTACTTCAAATAGATTGAGCATTCACAAACACAAGTAATCGAAATGTAATGAAGACTAATTATTTGATTGACTACTTTCAGGAATGTCTTCAGTCGCGCCACCGCCGATGGTCAAGAGGGTCGAGTGGGGGGCTGAACCAACGGAAGTAACAAAAAAATACGCCATATCAGACTTACCACTATACTATATATACGTTTCCCTAAAATCCCAATTAGAACCGTGCAAATCTAAAGAGGAGTGTTGCAAAGTATTAAAAGAAGCACAAGCTAAATATAAAAAGCAGGGAATCGGTGATATCCCGTACAGGTATGCGTTATTCTACCGTATTTCTAAGAGCAACGTTTTAAAAAAGTATGGTTTTTTTAAGCCAGACAAATATTACTTGACTAACAGAGATACTATTGCCAAAATAGTTTCTGAATGTAGGAACATGCTTCACTTTGATGAGAAATGCAGAGTGATTAGAAAGAATAATTTAACCATGTTGTTCATCAAAGTTAAACTATGAGTGATTTTAAATTACATGTTTACAGCTCAAAAGGCTGTAAACATGTAAAAAATAAGATTGGGCATAACTTATTTCAATTATATATGAAAATAGTTACAAGTACTCCGAGTTAAATGAAAATCAGCAATACTCTTTATTTTCTTAACAATGAATTACATTAAATATTAATTTTAAAAATTCAGCATGAGCAATGTTGACGGACAAATTCAATGAAGCAGGTAAAATAACAATCACCTCTTTGCAGTAACTGGTATGTTTTACAGTTTCATAATATCTGAAGATGGGACGATATACGAAGGCAGGGGATGGGAGTACAAGCCACAAAAGGCTATTGAGATGGAGCCGAAAGATTTTGACCCCAGGGCCTATGACATAGCCTGCTTTGGAGATTGGAGTGGAGGTGAGATTAATTCATAAGCTCTGTTAGGTGTCATTTTTCAAAAGCTACTTTGCACTAAACCGTACATTATTTACACCACGGTACCAAGAGAAACATTATTTAAATTTATATTTCTTACCATGTCAACTAATTAGAATATATCGACTTATAATTGTATAAAGAACACTACAAACTTAAAATTCAAAATTTTAATTTAAATTTCTTTAAGTTTTTTAATTTTAACTTCAAGCTTAAAATTGTTTATTTTATTTTCTATGGATGACTTAAAATTTTGATGGATGTTAACTTTGTTAAAGTAATATTTCAAGTCTTAGTATCATTGTGCTTCAAAATATTTTCATGAAATCAGGTACAAAAAATCTATGTTTGTTTATTTCTTTCTAGTCTCGAAACCTCGTAGATTTTAGCTTATGACATAATATTTTAATATGGTTGAATTTCAAAAATAGGGGCGTGTTTTGGACTTCAGTTCAACTGGTCGCATGTGGGATTACCACAACTACTTTAGAGATTTGGAACCCTTCCATTTAAAAATAGTTTTTGTATCTCTTCTGTAAAAGTGCCACTAGCGTAGGCAAAAGAAGAAAAACTGGATTCAACATAAAAATTAATTTAATATAAAGTGTAAAATCGTCGAAATAAGTATTCCCTAACACAAGTGGATCATTGACATCCACACATCAAAGAAAGGAAGCTCAGACAACTAACCCCTTATCTAGTGATATTTATCCTTTTTCAGATACAATCATGCTACTTCTCAAATTAATAATATCAAATCATTACAAACAGTTTACGTAGACGTCAAACCCAAGATTTCAATGGTAATAAAAACCCTAAAACAAACTTTCATCCAAAGCAAAAACCATTTATTTTTCTTACAGGGAACTCCAGAGAATATTATTAATATAACTATACGACATTTTCCAGTCGGCCAAGAGTTTCCTGATCCCGCCTACAGGTCCATGATGGACCTGGTCATGTACGGAGTCAAGAGAAAATACCTCATTGAAGAGTTTGACTTAGAACCCTTCAGAGAGGACGTGTTCGTGCCCAAGTTCTATCCCGGAGAAAAATATTTCCAAGAGAACATAAAAGCCCCACTAAAGGTCAAAGAGCCTGTAACACTGAGGCCGGCGAAGCCTCCAGAGGAAGAGGGGAAGGAAGGGAAGGAGGGGAAGGAAGGAAAGGAAGGGAATGAAGGAAAGGAAGGGACGGCGGAGGGCGCGGAGGGCCCAGAGGGCGTACAGTTTCCGGAGGGCACATTTCCAGAAGGCTTCACAGGACCAGAAGGCTTCACAGGAGGAGAAGGCTTCGACCCCCAGAACCCAAATGTAAAATGGAATTTTTCATTTCAGTGGTAAAAACTTAATTCTTTTTTTAGCTTAATTTTAGTGATTTATGTAAGTGTTCTATGATTAACGTCTTAGATATCCAAAATAGAGTATTCAAATACTAATACTTTTTTAAATTTAATTTATGATTACTCTAATGGTTTTTGTTTTATAAGTAACATATTTACTAACGTACTGACCTTCATATAATATTCTCATACAAGGATTTTACGTGAATTTTGTTAGGTTTTACGATTGGTTTAAGAAATCTTCGCAAGTATTTTTGCACAGAAAAATTTATTTACATTATTTTAACGCAATTCCCTTCTTATTTTATTTGTAATGCATGCTCACAGTTTTGTAAGTAGCCTTATTAATTCACCCAATTTCTACTGAAATTTCCTTTTATTTATTTATTTATTTTCTAATAGTAAGAGCCCATGTGTCTCAGTATAATCTTTTACTAACGGCTTTTTATGAATGTTCGACTTTTTTTATTAATGAAAAAAAACCACTATACTATATCAATACAAGACTGTTGTGACAATAATATCAGGTTCATATTTAGTGATTATTATAATTCCTTGAAAAATATTATGGCGGGATATAATGGAGGATTTACCAAATACTCTATTTAATTTAATAAGTTTTTCCACGATGTTAATGGAAGGTTTCATCAGAAAATTATTCTTCATTATTAAAATATTTTTCATTTTCTCAGATCTCCATGTAGTTTTACAGTGTTTTTTTAAACTCCTAAATTGTCATCAATGATGTTTTTTTCAGAAAAAGAAAAAGAAGAAAAACAAGAAAAACAAGACAAGAACTTATACCTTTACGTTCTGATTGAAGAACAGTTTTTAACTATGTCTCGAACAGAAGTAACTTGCGTACATAATAAAAGATACTGCTTGGTTATTACAAAAGATTAAATTTCGTAATAAAAATTTAGGAAAGCATTGGAATTATAATAAAAAATTCTCTTGTTTTTTTAGTGTTTATCACTAAAGTCGCTTCGGTCGGTTCTTTCCCTCCAATTACTTAAAGAGCTAATAGATATAATTGTTAAAATCGTCCTAAATACGATCACATTAAAATTACACTAATATATCCAACATACAGAAAACTTGGGAAGTGACCGGCCTCAATAATTTTCATTGAGCCCTCTTTTCTCCATGACTTGCTTTAAAATGAAAAAAATGTAACGTGTGTAACTCATCATTAAGTTTTCCAGTACCTTTATTTACAAGTAAAATTGTTACTATTCAATCTTTTATGAAGTTTTGTAACAATCACTTTACTTTTCATTCCTTAAACTGTTATTTTTTAGTTGCATGCTTAAACCTAGAACCCTCTACCTTCTTTCAAGATTAAACTATAAAAAATACATAAATTGCATTCCTTGCGAAATAGCTTTTTAACTTTCTATCACAAAGACCATCCATAAAACCGGTTTCGATCCACACGGGCAGATTCAGACATAAACCAACACTGGCAAATTCTCGGGCCGGGGACACAATTAGCCAGTGCTGGGGAGTTTATAAATCTGGGGAAACCGGTTCGCAAAGATGCCTACTCGGTCGCGATATACGGCCTTCTGAGACAAACAAACGAAGAAATCGCCCACCTGGTCGGCGGGCGAAGTCCACGCCGTTCTTTATTATGCATTAGCTCAGACTTAGTTTATTTAATTCGATTAAAATGAAGGCTACATTTTTGTTGCAGTGTTACAGCCGACTATTAGGCAAGAATAATTATTTCGAATAATATTTAGTATATATACGACACAAAGTTGCGTGAGTACAAGACATAATGGATTTGTATTGGAAATTCTAAGTTTTTTCTTAGGTTTTGTAAATGAGCCATTTAAAACGCACATTAAATCTACTTTGAATGAGTGTAATTAAAAAAATGCATCTGTGGATTGTATAATCTTTAATTTAGTGGCGTATCGGATGATATAGAAGTCTCTACAAGGGTTTCTACAACTCCAATCTTCAAAGATCAATCGATCAAAGATCAAAGAGGTTTCTACAAAGATCAATCGAATAGTTAATTGACAATATAAATCTAGTAGACGAATTAATCTTAGGAAATTTGTCCAGTATCTAACTATAAACTAAATTTCGTATACCGTTGAGAATCGTTCGAAGTGAGAAATGTGACCGCTCAGTTTGAAAACGTGTATATGCATATGAATGGTGCATTAGTATACTGGAATTTCATTTTTAAATAGTGGTAATCACAGTCCAGTGTGGAGATTACGCCTAACGGCCCCATTCATATTTAGTTTTACGCAAATAATTATTATCTTTGCATTATTGCTGATGCCAAAATCTGACTTTTGTAGTATTAAAACGGGTTCGGTTATTTAAACAAAACTATGCTACCTAAAAAAAAAAAAACAATCAAAATAGATTATTAATTTTGTATTTAACATAAGTGATTCGATCAGGTTTACTGGAAACAAAAATTTGGTTCATGTTACATAGAATGATTATATAAAATACACATATTATTATAATTTGAAGGGGTACCTTTTCACCTTTAATTTTGAGGATCTGCCTTAAAATCTCATCCTGTAAAAAAAAATTGAATTATTAATTTGAATTCTACATGTTAATTTGGAATAATCTTTTAGTATCCAGCCTGAAAGGCTTAGGCGGAAGTTTGAGAGTCGTCTGAATGCCTAAACAGCCTCATAGACTTGTGGCGGCAAACTTTGCCTAACATCGTTCCTCCTTGCCAACCTACAGATTTGCATCAAGTTAATAACGCCATTAATTTGCAACGCTTCGCTGTTCCTTCAATATAGCAGCGCTTGGAATTTATTATATCTATTAAACGTACGAAACTAAAATCTCACCGCTTTTTTACAATCAGAAACATGCAAATCAAATGAAAACGGGGATCTAATTAGTAGCATAAAAAATCCACCGCACGTCACAAATTGGTTATGTGTCAAATGAATCTATCTCGGGCTGTAGCTCATAAGCCAGCTTATCAATTAACAATAAAATTAAACTTAATAACAAACTTATCTGCATAACATACTGGAAATTTTTCATGCCTATGCTGTGCATACGTTTAACAAAAGAGCACTGATGCGACGTTAAATGTTAATATAACATATATATTCTTAAAATTCTTAACATATATGTATATATAGTGTCAAAATAAATACATTAAACCATGATTGAAATAGGTCTTCATGCTTCAATCGCTAATATTTTGATTGACAATCATAATTTATTTTAGATATTTGCAATTGAAAGACAAATATACGTGTTATAACACACACATGTTATACATGTTTCACACTATAGTGTGAAATCCAGGAAGCTTACCAAGCGTAGACAAATCTACGTCAACCCTTGTACCTCGATAAACCAATTATGCGACCCAAAGCATATTTGGAATAGTTCTATGTTATTAACCCCTAATGTACACAGCTACGCATGTCTGGATTCCAGCGAACGCCAATAATCTTGAAGCTCAAATTACTATTTGCTGTGGCCCCATAATATTAGGATAATTACTACAATAACACTAAAATTAATTAACTCGAATGTTTTAGCTTAAAAATAAGCCATATATAGTAAGTGGTGCCGTATAATGTCAAGGACCATTATTTGGGATGTTAAGTTTATTAAGTTATATGAATTTAATTCATATATTGTACTTATATCAACATAAACAAACCAATTCGTTTGACACTTAAAATCACTATGGTTTTTTTTGTTTTACAGCAACAATTTTATGATTAAAATTATGACGGCAGTAAAAAAACGGTTGCGTCCTTAAAAAACGTCATACATATTTTTTGTATTAAACCGTATAAAAAATATCTCAATATGAAAAATAACTCCAAAACATGGTTGACTGAGTACGAATAATGTTTTAGCTTAAAAATAAGCCATATATAGTAAGTGGTGCCGTATAATGTCAAGGACCATTATTTGGGATGTTAAATTTATTAAGTTATATGAATTTAATTCATATATTGTACTTATATCAACATAAACAAACCAATTCGTTTGACACTTAAAATCACTATGGTTTTTTTGTTTTACAGCGAGAATTTTATGATTAAAATTATGACGGCAGTAAAAATAAGGTTGCGTCCTGAAAAAACGTCAGACATATTTTTTTTTATATTAAACGTTATAAAAAATATCTCAACATGAAAAATAACTCCAAAACATGTTTGACTAAGTACGTATATACTTTAAGTTTAACTAAGGAAAGTATAAGTACTAACAAAAATATACTTGACACTCCAATACTATCACTGTTTGTCAAACTGATTGTGTTTTTTTGTATTAAAAATAAAGGGTTCAATTTTTAGAATGTCATAATATTTTATATACTCTATATAAAAACTATCTATGAATACTTTTATAATTAGCTATATAGTTGCAATTACTGATGATTAGCATAACTGTTTATCAGAATAGTAGCTTAATTAAGCTGCTAACGAATGTTTAAAGAAATTTTAGTTCAAACGACCAACATCCTCCTGATCGTATTTTTTTAATAACACATTTTAGGTAAACAAATTCACTAGGTTTGTAAATTACTTTATTTTTTTAATTCTTTCTATTTGTAATTTATCATAAAAGACAAAAGAATTGCATTTTATGATATCTTAGAATAAAAAGCTGCGAGATCAAAAATCTAGTACAGTACGTATACTCGTAAAACGGATATGTATATCATATAGGCCTGCTTGTTATTAAGGTTTTCATTCCGGAAAAAAATGTTGAAGAACAGTAGATGTGACTAACGCACATTATAATAAAAATATATACAATAAAACATGTTACCATTTTTATATAAGTTTTGCCAATCCACTAAATGACTTTATGATTTCATTACATCGCTTTGAATCAAATAAAATGAAAACCAAACAACTATTTCAAAACGATTAATATAAAGAAAATAAATAAATACCATGAATCGAGAGTAAAGACTTGGTTGTTCCAAATAGCTTAATATATTTTCGAACAAACTGTTTAAACTATGCCTCAATCTTGTTAGAGTATGTTTTTCCGACACATAGTATAAAGTCTTGATGAGCCAATAATACAACAGAAATAAAGATAACTAAGTGATCAAATACAATTTTATTTTAAACTAAGGAAGAAACTTAGCTGTCTTTCGGAGCAGCAAAAGGCATTGGAAATGTGGCTACCCCTCGCCCCAAATGACATTCCAGATGGGGAAACGCTTGTTAGGGGATGCTGCATTCCAGTTTGCGAGAGAGAAACCTCATTTTATAGGATTTAAAATTAAAGTAAAATGGGATGTCTTCAAGTGGCTATAAAGCTTTAATTACGAGTTTAACAGTTAACATCCTGTATCGCAAATAAAAATAAATAACATTCAATAAGGGGAAAATTTCGTCAACATTAATATTTTTAACTCCTTTGACAACTTTTTCACATTATGTTATATTACGTTACTATCTTTATAAATTCATGTCAAGCTTCAGACCAATACTTTTCTGATTGAATTCTCATACAAAATACAACCGCAAATAAAAATACAAAAAAATTCAGGTTTGACTCAAGTGTTTTTTAATTTTAGTGTCTGCCAAGGAACTCACAAAGTAGGCACGTGTATGATTTCAATAGTAATTTAAGATTTACTACTATAAATAAACAAGTGTATTACATGGTGTGACTAAATGGTCAAGTTAACCAGTTTCATTTGATATCTTTCTTGAATTTTCACTGTCAACTTCTTAATTTTTTGGCGGTTAATTATTTTTCTGCTCTCTATTTGGGGGTCCACAGGAATTGTCTTATTTTCATTCAACTATGTTAATTTATGTCAATGATAATCTCAAAAGTGTGTTTTTTCATTAATAAATCATTGTAAAAAGTAATGTGTTATTTGCTGCTTTCCTGCAGAAGGTGAACTGAACAGATTCGCTCCCACCCACAATGGACAGTCTTTGCGGGGACGATTCCATATATTTATAATACATATATTTTGCTGTAATAAAATAACATAGGTCTGAAATAAAACGTTCTGAATATGAATTTCAACTTGAAATTTGTTTCCTTCTAAAAAATAATAAACTAGCGAACAAATTTCTCATAGACTGAGGAGAGACTTGAAGCTCTGCAAGGCCCAAAGTTGGGGTGGTTTCAAGATGCCTTAGCTGCCTGTCTGCTCTTGTGGCTGCAAAGTTTACTTCGCTCATCAGAGGGCTGTATTCGTCTGATTAATGTAATCACATCTAGCACTTCTGCTAATTAAAGATGGTGGTAAACAAGGTTAACATATTATTTTTATTTTATTTTTGTAAGCAAATTAAAAACTGTTTATATTCAAATTTGTAGACTAATAAATCTTACATATGTAGGGAATTATTAACCGAATTATAAATAATGCTATGAAATACCTACTATGTGATAAAGCAGTAACGAGTGTATTAATATCAATAGAAAACTAAGCTATTTATTAAGATTCAAATTGTGTGTATTCAGTTTACTTGTAACACATAACAAAAGTCTTTGTCAGACCTATTAAGCTGTTCTGGTGACAATACCTCAAAACGCCAAACAAAGTTGTTTCAAATACTCCTTATATCGTGCGTTATAACTCTAAAGGTTATGGGGAGTTAATTTAGGTAAACGCAGCTGTTATACAGTAACACTAAATTTTTTCAGTATTGTAACTAGTATCAAACAATTTAGTTTTGATCGAAAAACGTTAATAGCATAGATACTAATTTAAAAGCTTGACAGATACAAGTACGGGTATCATCAAGGCAGTTTAACAGGCCCATTAATGTGTCTTGCAGCTCACTATAATTAGCTATTATGTGTCTTACAGACTGACAAGTCAATAGTCTCACGACCTGTGCAGTGTCGAGACAGAGACAACCACATAATGAAGATAAGCAACTTGCTGTGCAGCCGTAATTGACTGGCTAAATACATATCAGTTGGTGAAGAGTGGTAGGAAACGTTCCACAGCCAGTGGTAAAAAATAATAAAAATACAAATAATTTAGGTTTTTTGGATAATGCTGTCCTTTTTTCTTTTACGAATCTGTGCTTCGTTACTAATGAACAGCTTTTAGTTGAACAAGATTAGACAAAAACACATTTTTTATATTAGCCAAGGAGGGAATTGATATTTGATTTGGCGGGAGAGGGTCGTGAATTTCTGTCACTGTCCTTTTGGCCGAGCTTTATAACTCTGTCGGTTAAAAAGGATTGTTATAACCTTAAGGGCTGTGTTTTTTGTTATTTATTTTATTTTATTTGATGTGTATGCTATTTATCTTGTTATTAAATTCTAGACAGTTGTCATATTATTACATATTATATTATATATTCAAAATTATATTATATTATGAATTCTTATTATAGTAGGTTATATGTTCTGATTGAACAATTTAAGAAGACTGAGCAACGTAACTGTAAGGAGAAAAGTTAAATCTGATGTCAAACCGTAATTATGCAGATTTAAAAATTTACCACCTTAATTAAATACATTAATCTTTAAAATTGGTTCATGAGTCACTGGGCGAGACGCCGTGATGCCTGCAAGGCCGTTGCATTAATGAATGACATTCAATAAACGAAGTGGACAATGAAGATCTGTTTAATGTAGGGAGTAATGGAATGACTCTTAATTCATGATTAATGTTCTCAGGTGCTGCTACAGATAAAGATAAATACGTTGTATAGACAGGTGTGATCTTGCTATGTTGTTTACCAAGTTCGAGGGTTAGGATTTAAGATTTTAACTACGATAATAATACTGCAATGAGACAATTGAAATGGTGTTGAATGTTTGTTTACTAATAGACAATGATTAATTTTAAGCTTTTGTGATAAATCGGAGCTTTTAGAGTATTGATGAAAACATCTTTGTCATATTCAAATTAATTCACAACAGTTTAAATGTTATAGCCCAGGTTGTAAACCATTCTTCATCATTATTATTCACCAAATATTTCTATTTTACATTTATGTATGTTTACTCATAAATTAGTTTTTACTAATCGTTAAGGATAGTTCATTTATGTTTTACACACAAAATATCAATCGTTACGATTTGTTTTAATAATATCATGAGTACTTGAAATGCACTCAGGAAAATAATTTCATAGATTTAAATGGTTTAGTATTTGAAATGACGAGCATGAATCACTCTACTCTGTGTATTTGCTTTGTAAACACCATTACGTTTTATTTGAGAACGCTTGAGCATCTACTTTTAACACTTTTCCTTTTATAATTCCTCTCATTTTATTTTTAATGACCAATTATTAGAGAATATATCGACCACCTCGGGCACTTACGTAAAAAATTAGCTTTATTTTAAGAGGACCATATACTATGAATAATTTCTTGATTAGCATAATACGTATTGTTGTATTCACCGGGCTTAAATGAAAAACTCTTACAACATTTAAAATATATACTTATACTGTATTTACCTACAAGACGAAAAATATATACAAAGGGAGGAAAATGGCAATCGATTTCGATTGGTCACACCAACCATCATTAAGCCCATAAGAGACTCTAATAATGGTTTATGTAACCGATCAAAATCGATAGCCATTTTCCACCTTGTTTTTATATTTACCGTCTTGTATGTAAATACATTATGAGAGCAAATATATATATATATATTTAGTGTTGAAAGAAGTATTTTATTTACATCCAGTCTACACAATTGTAGAAAATATATTATCTAATTATAAGGTTAGTTTGCAGTTTCAATAAATGTTTAATTTAATATTTAAAATGTTTATTTTTTTAAACAAAATAATTTTGGTTTTAAAACCAGTTGAGTCATACCAGTAATATCTCAAACTCTTTTGACTTTTCTTTTTCACAATTACAACGAAAACATGTGATCTAAGTCAGAAGTATATTATACTTAATATATATAATAACGGTTTACTGTACAATTCTCCTTAAATTACTACAATTAGTAATTTGCAAGTAAAAGTATTTTAGTTCTGCAATAGTTAACATCAATTTAAAACCTTATTGCAAAGCATTCCTTGCACGCTTGGGAGGAAAGTTTTAAATGACATTTTAATCAAGGGAGAGCTTTACGAAAATGCCATCCAAAACGAATTAAAGAATTGCTTTAGCCGAGGAAATTTAGCCGTTTAGTGGGAAGAAGCAAAGGACACAAAGGAATTCAAAGAATGTTTCTAAAAGCCACTTCCCACGTAAAGGCTCAATTAATTTGTAGACCCTCCTTTGTGCATTCCAAACATCCTGGGACTTGGCGGAAGAGGGTCGTGAATTTCTGTCATTCTCCTTTTGGCTGCGCTTTAAAACTCTCTTGGTTAAAAAGCATTGTTATAACATTAAGGGCTGTATATTTAAGCCCTCCACTTGACGGCAAATAGACGGTATTATTATAGACGGTGAATATAAGTAAAATAAAAGGGACGCTGGATTAGTATTGGAAATGTAATTTAGGCAGATACCCTAAGTAAATAGTCCCATTTCATCAAATACTATTCAACAAAAATACTGCACATACTGTTATGTAATAGCAGTATAATGCTAGTAACAAATACGAATGAACATTTCTCACTCTTATAAGTATAATACATGTCACCATGCCACTGAATCAATAATCCCCTTGATCATGTGCATAATAAGCTATTATATACCATCCGTACCTTAAACACAGCCATACTTAATTATTTTTATTTCAATCATCAACATGCTTTTAAATTGAATGATAGTTGAAAACGAAACATCAAAGATTAAAACTGTATCGGTGTAGTGTGAAACACCCAGCGTTTTATTCTTATTACACTTGAGCTTCATGGTTGCTTAGCCTAATGTGTACAATACAAAAGCAGTGGACCCTAGCAACCCTTGAACCTTTGCAACTGACAAGCAACCCCCTTACCCCTTCTGTTTGCCTTACACCTGGACTGCCCCAGCCGGTAGAGACAACTATTTGTAGCCATCAAGTAGAAAATCGGTTTGGCAGACCATAAAAGTGATTTATCGGTATAGACATGTAACAACATTTGGAATTAAAAATGCCTTTTTACATATTTTTGTTTGAAATTATGTCATATTGATTAATTTAAAAAGATGAAATTTATTTAGTTAATATGTTTATTAAAAAGGGAACAAGTTAAGCTTTCTTGCCCTGTTGATTTTAGTTATTTTTATTTTGATTGTCTTGAAACAATCATCTTCATTGCTTAACAATTTTACTAAAAAATACCTAAATTGGTTTATAGTTTTAATAGAGTAAACTATAAATAGGGATTTGTAGAACATATGATAATCCATGTTGAGGTCAATATTATGCCACGAATTAATGAAAACGTCTATAGTTAAATCACAACTTTATTTAAGGAGACAATGTCAAGATGGTAATTGTTTGTACTATAATTAGTTAAACGGAATAACAAAAAAGTCTTCATGAATATTATTGCAGTATAGTAGAGGGTTTCGACGAATTATTAGTATTATTGATCGATTAAATGTGAATGTCAATAAGCAATTATATAAGACCTCTGATAAATATTTATGAAACATAAAACCAACACCCGCGACGTTTTCGTTTAAAATGTTTTAATAAACCTATGTTATACAAAACAAACCTGTGTTATATCCCAATACGATTACCACTACTGCCTACTTAACCGTAATATTTAACCATAGTAAGCTGTAGCACAAATGTCAATTGAGCGTGTCTAGACACTTTCCATGAACGGATGGATGGATAAGAATACCCAAATGAATAACGAGTAGATTTTTATTTAAATACAAGTACTCATATTTATGGTGAGTTCTCTAAATAAAAATAATATTTAAGTTTCCTTTTTAAAAATTAAGGAATTAAAGGATTGTTTTTTTCACAGGATGTAAATAAGCTTAAAATGTGATTTTTTTCACATAAAGGCATTTGTCTTTTAGTTCCTGTATTGTAACAATATCATTTCATGAATGTTGTACAGTAAAAGGAATTATCAAAACTTAGATCAAATGAGTTTTTAGCATAATTTAATAAAGTTTACAGAATAGTTAATCTTTTGTACAACACATGTCACAATTTAACTTGATAGTCTAGGAGGTGATATGTGGTCAGTCGCACGAAGCAAACAACATTAGTGAAGGTGACTTTGTCGTAGCTTCATGTAAATGGCGGACTTTGTGGCTTTACGCTCAATTTGCGGCACATCCTGTCCCGGCTTCAAAGATTTTACGTGCTAATTACAACACGGTGTCAGTATTTAAGATGATTCAACTAAGTTTATTTCTAAGAAAACATATTCATAATTATTAACATTGTAAGAAAATGCCATTAAATGTGTTTTCCTTTCAATTATGATGATTGATTTTTGCCAGTTTCTTAGCATGTTCAGAAATACCCAAAATACGGTAAGGATAAGTATATTTGATTCGGATTACGTTTCTGGAAAACTGTGACATAATTTATCTACTTACGCAGCCGTATTTTCTTTATCAATAGTTTAGCAAATAATATAGTTTTATTACATTTCATTTCATTTATTTTTAATTATTTTTGTTTTTTAACATTGTCAATTAATTATTAACTTTTAAGGTTTTTAATGAATTCCGTAACTTATTCTATTGGTTATGCTAAACAAACCAAAACTCACTGTATAGGTTATAAAATTAATTTATATGGGCTTTCATCGAAACTTAATTTTGCATTTGCTGTCTCAAATTAATGTTAATAATTGAACGCAATTGACGCGTGAGGTTTGAAATTCACCATTGCACTTTCTTTCCTTTTGAAAAATTAAGAAATGTGTATTTGTATTCTAGGGGAAATCAGCAAGGGCAGCCCTCTATTCTGAAAAAATACAGTACAATTATATTACTGGTTCCTATAGGTAAAGCGATTCGTTGTTTGTACGTGGAAATACTATTTAATTTTCTCATAAAATCCAAATAGTTAATTCCAATCATGAAAATTAGTTCTTAGAGCTGTAACTCCCATCCTATTATTTAGTTTAAAATAGTTAGGTCTACTCATAAAAAGTAGTTTCTAGGGCCGTATCTTCCGTACTATTAATTTAGTCTGAAATGATTACTGAATATGGGACCGTCCACAGGAAAAGGGACCTTAACTTCCAAAATTTCAAAATTTAGTTTTTGGTTGCTAAGGATGCAGCTTTAAATTATAAACATTTTGGTGAAAAACCTTTAAAGATATGTCAAAAAATGAGTGAGTTATGATTTTTTAAAGTTTGTTATTCTAAAAACTTCGTTTTCGGGAAATAAGCGTCAGAGTTCAGTAATTTTCAACGTTAAGTATTTATGGTAATACTTACAATAATATCCAAGTTGGGGTACCTACCTATAGGTAATTTTGTCCTGATTTGAAATAAGTTTCTTTTGTGACTTTTCTTGATTTTTATTTTTTATTTCATATTTTTTTACTTTATATTTATATATTTTACAGTTTTATAATTTGATTTTATATATTGATTATATTTTATAAATTTGATATTTATGTATGTTGTAGTCAGAATATATTTATAAAAGTTATATTTTCATATTCTGTAAGAATCCAGCTAAAATATGCAATCAAAACCTGAAAATGTGAAGTTTTGACCTGAACTACTAGAAAGTGCCATACTGAAAAATTTTCCTTGGGAAGATAAGGTTCCCTTTTCCTGTGGACGGTCACATATAGTGTTGTAAATCAGAAACTTAAGAACTGTAAAAAAGGCATTACTTTTTCTGGTTATGTTAAGCGTTGATTTTTTATGTTAATCCTAAGCCTTTCACTTTCAATTAGCCTTGTTGAGATAAAATCTGGGTAACTTATATAAATGTTAAGTTTTTTGGACTGAAATGTTTTGAAAAGAATACATGTCTGACCGAGATCGCAGTTTATACAATTCCTTCCATATCGTCATATTCTTAATCTCAATTCTTACCTCGAAATGATTAATAAAAACAGACCAAAGCCAATTTTATTACTATGAATAAAAATAGCAACCCTGCGACCTAAAATTTATATATTCCTCAGACCAAGGATTTATAATTATAAATAAACAAACCCGCATTTTCATGGCACAGCTTCCAGTTTCGTAACCACGGGCCGGTCCCACACGCCCGGCTCGATGAAGTAATTACCTCCTCCCACGGGCCCTCCTCCTGCCCGCTTCGCCGCCCATTCTTGTTTTATTAATAAATATTCCATTAGGAATTTAATTCTCTTAATACTATTAAATCATGCTTATCTAAATTGGTTACGATTTAATTACAACATCCCACATGGATGTGGAGATAATTCGTCTTTCTGCGGTCCGTTTTGACACCCGTTACACCTCCTGCTGATTGTTTCTTTGGGTTGCTTGACGTTTGGGTAGGGTCTTTGTCGGAGGATGATAAAGTGCTTAATAAGTTTAAATTATATGATTGTGTGATAATTTGATGCGTACAACGGCACGTGTAAATATCACTTGCATAGAGGAAGTTTTAGGAGTTTAGGAGAAGATTAAATTTTATATGTCTTCTTAAATCCGTCGAAGTATTTTTTAACACGATATTAAAAACACCATTAGTGGTCGGATCTAGAAACTATTTCAAGAATTTGTTATAAATTAGATTGTAGTTAATCTGTGTATCACAATAAAAATTTATTTTTAAATACGAAATGAACCACCTGACTACCTTCAATGCATTATTCAGTTTTGCTTATAGTAATAACGCTCATTGTTTAATTATTGTGGTTTTGTGTTAGCGTAAGAGATTCTTATTACTTTATCGCCATAATATAGTACTCGGGACTATGTAGCTAAGTAACACATCAGATTAACCGATGGAGGTGTAAATATTGCATGTTGCCGGTTTATGCAATGGAATTTTGTAACTCACAGTATTTATTAAAAATAGCCACGACGTGTTCAAATTATTTTTGGCAAATAATCGAATGACATCAAATGAAAAGCGAAGTACACGTATTATTGTTGTATTATTCTTGAACAAAAGACAACAAAAATTCAAAGTACCTAACCGTTATTATTGCAGGACCTGAAGGAAGTTGCGATTTCAAAATTAATTCGATGCAGTTTCTCTTTTTATAATTGTTTATTACTACTTGATCGTTATAGAAAATGCATACTGCTAGTTCCGGAAGTTATTATATGATGGCTAACAAAACGATACCTAGTAGACTTGGATATTGATCAAGAAAACTGAGATATTCCCATTGTTATTTGCCCGATTTCGACAAAGCTATACAATTTTAGAAGGAAATCAGTGCAAATAAAAGTGTTCTCTATATAATTTACATTTCTATAAAATAATAGAAGTAAAATGTATGTTTATTAAAATACATTTGTATGGCAAGTATAGGACGTACACCCCCTTACTTTTTCTGAATATGCCTGAATACAAATCCTAGACCAACCCCCCCCCCCTTCCTATTATTCTTGATGAGTAACACGCATGGTGCTTAGAGTGTTAATTTTAACCACCAACTTGAATACTGATTTTTATTTAATGTTAAGGTAGTGTCGTGAATTAACTACCTTAAGGCCTACAATATACTTCAGAGAGAGTTTCAGTCACCAAGGATTGCAAAGGAGCAAGGAGCCAGCTGGCAAAATGGGTAACGACTTCCTTGTTAGTGAAATTGCGACTGATGTTGGGAATCCTACACAAGAGGATGAGGGTCTGACGCATGAGAGAGCAGTTTATACCAATCTAATCCAGTTTACTACAATCGGTGAAACTTTAGAATCCGTCTCCACCGTTAAAATCGAAGTTAAAAATCGATATTTTTCGATATTTACCATCGCGATGATGTTGACCAAAACATCGTTTCGATACTATCATCGAAATGATTACTTAAAGCATAAGATGTTTATCCGTACGATAGGGTAGTATATAAACAATGATTCTAATAGGTTTGATCGAAATAAAGCATTAAAAATCACAAAAATATGGTTACGATAACTGTGTATGTACATAAACTTTAGCTGCATCTTCTAAACATTGGGATATTCACTTTGCATGACACTTCGGTACTACCGACGCATGAAATTACCTGGGTACGAGTCGAAAATGCCCTTCTTTCAATCGCATCGTAAAAAAGTTCTTTATCGTAGAAAAAATTAAAAACTGGAAGTTATCTTCAATAAAACTCGACGACATATTGGAATTTTCGAACCATTTACCTTAGATCCACGTTTGGTTACACTACCAAATATATCCATCACTTCGATCACGTTTCCTGTCTATAGTTATCGTAATACCATATGAAACTGAATTATAGCTAACAAAGCAAATTTTTGTAATCCATGACTGTCTCCCTGACCCTAGGTTTGTCAGTTTCTCTAATTGTAATAGGATAGTAAAAGGTATAACTGAAACTGAAATTTTAATAAACGGTTGAACATTAACCTAAATTGTTTATTTCAAATAAGTTTCATATTAATTTCAATAAAACATATGTTTTTAAAGTAAATTGATTATTTATATCAAATCGTAAAATATCGATTTTAATGTAGATTTTTAAGGTGGAAACGGATTCTAAAGTTTAGCTCTATAATCAAATATACCATACAAGTTCGGAACTGCTCTTCTTATGGCACATACATTAACGTTTAACTTATGAAAATGTAGATGATTGTTGAAGCATTTTATTACAGTATTGTAACTTAAATAGTAAAGAAAGATTAATGATATATATCATAATCATTCCCTCGTTGTTTTATTAACAAACTAAATAATAAAATATTAAGCTTTTTAAGTTAAAGGGACCAGCCTTCTAGGTTCTCCTCACATATTTCCTTCACAAGCTTCGTGTTCTCATGATGAGTAGGTTTTTTCTTTATCAAATCTTCCTTGCGCGGTTTCTTGTTCAGTATAATAGCCGCGAACTGTATTGGAGTCTTTATGAATCCATTGTCAATGCCACGTGTGACAACATCTTGGGCACCTTCGAATATATTGTAAGGAAGAGTTTTCTCTGGAATTAAATTAGCGTTAGTTGTCAACATGCTCAATACTGTGATCGCAATCCAATATTTAACTAGCATTGCATTGCACGAAAAAGTAACTTTTAATAAACACGTTGGTATTTTTTTTTATTATTACTCTTTATTTAATGAACATATATTTATGGTAATTGTGTTACTGCGATCTTCTTTAAAAGGAATCTCTAGTGGGGGTAAGAAGAATTAAAGTGGATAATGAGATAAATGAGGTAGATAATGATTTATAGTGTGTAAAAATTGGTCTCGAGCAAAACTTTTTAACACAAATTTTGCATTTAAAGAGACTAATGAAACATTCTTTGAAACTGATATTAATAAGATGACTGATATTTCATTGATATTTGTTTGTTGTGCAATAGCTAACTCTGTATTAAAAGAGGTTTTTGATTATGAAAAACATAGTCTACGCGTAGGTTTTTTATAAATACTACTAACAATAAACCTAACTAATAATACCTAAGTTACCTAAGTTAATAATATTGCTCGAACGCAGCTTAAAAACACTTGTTAGCGTCCTTACGACCTACTTTATTTTGTCTTTAGATATACTGAAATCAAAAACTATATTCAAACGTAATTCTACATGTAAATTCACTGGGTTAAAGCATTACTGAATTTCATTTTGCAATCGTAATCTGATCTTTGACCTTTCAAGGAAAATATTTAAAAGTGTTAGGAAATTCAACATTTTGCAACTTTTTTTTCATACCGTTCCAATCTCCAATGAAAGCAACGTCGAAACGATTACCAGGAGGTCCCGCCTTCTTCAGTTCCGGAGGTGGCAGAACTCCGTACCCTCTACCCTCGTAGATGTTGCCTCCACTGCCCACTAAAAAACTATTGAAATTAACGCCTGAATATTGCAAGATCTAAGCATTGCAGAGTATTAAATTACAGAATAACGATTAGATTTACTACTTTTTTACGTTTAATCTTACATTTATTACAGCAGCTAAAAATTATGAACATTTACAATAAAATCGAGGTATCAATTGAATTTTATAACAATTGTACGCTATTCATGTCAATGTCAATGCTCTTAGCATCTTAGAGAGTATCCCTCATTAACATCAAGTGTCATTAAAAGATAATACAGAAAGTTAACATTACCAATGTAGAATACGAAGTGAATTTTCATACATTTGAAAATGTTTATTTAATGAGGCGTATTTTAGACAAAGTTTATTTATCACTGTTTAGGGCAAAAAGGAATAACACTGACGATCATTAAAACATATCAGCGAGGAAGGTTCTTCGAATGTTGAAATTGACACATCACCGCCTTATTATAGTCATACATATAGTAATATACTTTATGTATGACTGACTATTATTAATCCTACCAATAAACTGCCATAGTATATGAAATTATATTAAACTGCTCCATAATTATGCAATGACCCAATTCTTTCTCAATTTAAACCTTAAAAGTTTTAAATTGAATTTATATTCTAAAGGTTAATTTTAGAGTAATTTAGGGCCTACTAAATAGCCTACAAATTCTCTCACTTGAATGCAATGTCGCCCATCCTCCGTTTAAAGTGGTTCTCCTGGATCTTCCTCATGGTGGCAGAACACTCCTCGACGCTGTAGCACGGCGGCGTCCCCGAGCGGTAGTGGAAGTACACCTTCTCCACCGGACCCTCGGGCTTCTGTAACACGGCTTGGGGAGGTTCCGCCCCCCACTCGTCTCGGGAAATCCATTGTCGATAACTTCCTGAAAGGCGATGTGGTGTAATTGACGTATAACGTTGTAGAATTATACAGGTTGTCCGGAAACTATGGGAAAATATTTTATTATATGATAGTAGAGGTAAAACTCTAGAAGAGAAAAAAAATTCATATAAACATTGGTCCTAAAGTACTTCGTTTTCCGTCTGTGTGTCTGTTTGTGATTTTGACATATTTAATGATATCTCACGGACCTCTTAACTTAAAAACTTCAAACTTGGTATATGGATGACCACTATTAAGAAATATTTTTGTAAGAAGTATCAAATGTCAACTATGTACCATTTAAAAAATGGCGACTGTTTTTTTTTTCAAAGCTAAATATCTTAACAACCGTAAATTTTAGAAAAATTATACAAGGTATAAAAAATTGGGTACTTTGGTATCATATGGAGGCCACCCTTAAACAGCGCGCTGCGGTGGTTATGTTAGGTTAGGTTATCATAAATATGTTTGTAGAACTTTCCTCATTTCGTTACGAATCGATCGATATCTAACGAGTCATACTTTTTCCTGTCAAATCCCGTTGACTGGTGATGCGACCTGTCCTTGGCCTACTTGAAGGGTATTTGGCAGGCGAAAGTATGACTCATCTAGTATCGTTCGATTCGTAACGAAACAAGGAAAGTCCTACTAAAATATTTATGATAACCTAATCTAACATATCCGTAGCAGCGCGCTGTGTAAGGGTGGTGAAATCGCTAGCGGCAGCGGTGACGCGTACAACTCAATCCTCACCGATATGGCTGCCTTCTGGGGGACAGAAAACAAAGACCGCTCATCATAATTAAGTCCAATTTTAAGAGTAAGTCAATTAAAGTATGTTCCTTCCAGTTATATATTTATTTTTGGTATCCAGTAAAAAAAATCTCTCTAAAAATAGTGGCCTCCGTATAATACCAAAGTACCAAAATTTAGGAAATGTAATCCAATTAACGGGCATATTAAGATTATAATGATCTTAAGGATAACTAGTAACGGTGAATTTTTATCTTCCGAATAAAAAACATGCAAATTTCAGACGGTATGTTCTAGAGAACCATGTTTTCATCCAGAAATTAAAACTTTCTCCGTTATTAGTAGTTCGATCATCATAATCTTAATAGCGGTGTTAACTGGATTACATTTTGCAGCTTTTTACCTCTTGTACAATATTTATAAAATTTACTCTTTTTAAGATATTTGGGTTTGAAAAAAATAGTCGCCATTTTGAAATAGTACAAAGTAGAAATGTTATGCTTCTTATAACAATAGTCCTTAATAGTGATCATCCATATACGAAGTTGGAAGTTTATACGATAAGAGGTTCGGGAGATATGTTTAAAAATATGTAAAAATCACAAACAGACCCAGAAAGAAAAGAAGCACTTTAGGACCTATGTTTATGTAAACATTTTTTCTTATTTTTACCTCTACTATCATATACTAAAATAGTTTACCATAATTCCCAGACACCCTGTATATTGAGATGAATCTGGATCATGGACCATTGCGAAGAGGGGCCGTAGTGGTAAACAAATAATAAACAATTAGCTAAAACAAAGGGTAAATTGTCTCCTCTACAGATATATTAATAGAAAAAAGAGATAACTTTGGAAATAATTAATTTATGGTATATAGTTTCTTTCTAAATCTTCATATGAAATGAGGCAGTAACATCGAAATCAATGTCTCTAGTTCACATTAGTAGTCCTTAAATAGAAATTAACTGAACTGTTTTCTGTTTTAAACATCTAATTTTAAAGTTTGCCCAGAATACATAGTAAATAATTTGACCTTGGTACTTGCTTGTATACTACAGTTTTAAAACAATCATATTATTATCATATAGAAAATATTAATTAAAAATCAGACAAAACCCCAATTTGAGAATAAAGACTCACTTAATAATGACTGAAATGTAGGCTCATAACTTAATTTCATAGGTTGATCAGTCATAGGTTAAGAGCAGCTTAACATTTCTAAATGAAAATGTATATGATTATACTTTCTTTAAGTACATTAACAAATAAAGTGAGGAATAATTTAATATGCGCAACATATCTACAGACTAGTATTGAAATTTATTGAAAATTAAAATATAACACTAATAATACGCTCACTTACTTTTTTTTAATATAATATTATTACCCACTCTCACTTTAATTTTACTTCTACTAGGCATTTAGAATATTCAGTAACAACGATAAATTGTTATCTATAAATATTTTCACTCACATTCAATCCCTCCTGATTATCTGGTATTACTGCATGAAAAGTCAAACGACCATTTAGATTACTCGATTCGAACCATTCGTACACATTCTATTGTAATTTTTTTATCCATTTAAAAGTATTTAATTTAAAAGTATACAAAAAGTATTTATATTACATTTTTATATTTTATTTGTAGTTCAATAATATTTAGATTTTAATTTAAATAAAAATTAACAATGAATTTTTATGTACGTCGAATTTGGTGATAGCTATGAAGATCGTGAAGAATAATTTCGGCAACAGCCACTACAACCGTTTTGAAGATTGTATTATTGAAACAGATTGTGTATACACGTTCACCAGATGAAGTTCTTCAATTATACTATAAAATTTACTTATAAAAATCTGTAATTTTTATTCAAGATTTATTCTTTATTTCTGGGAATTTTAGCAAATACATAACGTAATACCATTAATCAACATGATTATTTCAAGTTCAAAATGTATTTTAAACTGACAATTGCAATATAATATTCAGGAGAGTAAAATTAAATAAATGTAGCAGATTAAATATGAATATTTCGTAGATTTTCGGCTGTATTCAGTCATTAGCCGCACTAGTACATAGGCTATGATAGATCGACAACAATGATATCGAAGTAAGTATGATAGATCGAAGTAATGATGTAATCATGTAGTACATTAAAGTACACTGACAGCCCGTGTTTATGAGGTTTTAGGTTATATAATCCGCTCAAATCTGAATGAACAACTTAGCAAGTCTTCTTACTGCACCACAAGAACTTTAACCCAAAATTATTGTCTTGCACGACTTAATCCTCTAAGTTGATCTAGGGGTGGCCGAAATCTGTAATCTGTAGTTCTACCAATCTTGGGGTACAAGATCGAAGGTGAGGAAACAGTTCAGCTCTTTGTGAACTGTCAAATAAGCCTGATCAGGATGTGGATTTAAACGCAGGAAAATTAATTAATACACATATCAAAACGGTTATTATTTTAATGTTCATATAGGTAAGAAGCAAATACGTTCATAAGTA
The DNA here is from genome assembly GCA_035578135.1 of Flexamia atlantica. NCBI lineage: Eukaryota > Metazoa > Arthropoda > Insecta > Hemiptera > Cicadellidae > Flexamia > Flexamia atlantica. The sequence continues at coordinate 17,130,653 of JAQJVK010000003.1, read as the reverse complement.
GACATGAAAATCGCCTAGAGTAGGAACTTGTTTTAAAGAGCTACAGTATAGCAATATTAAAATGACTCTTGAGAATAAATTGCAAGTGAATTTATGAGTGAAAATGTATCTTTTATGTTATTATCCTCAGCTTCACATAGCCATTATAAAAACATGGTTTGATGAAATAAATCATACTGGGCTAAATGTCATTAAAATATATTTAAAAAAAGGAATGACAAAAGAATATTTAAATTGGTTTAAACTGTTTAACAAAATACTTTCCGTAAAATCTTCTTCTTCCTGGTTTCTTCTTAGGCTTTTTCTTCTTCTTATTGTTTTCTCTATTTAGAAACTTCCGCATTTGTAATTCTTCCTTTGGTATCTTCTTTTTCGGTATAACGGGTTCTATCTCCATTTCAGATTTTATGTGTCCTTGCTCTAACCCCAATTCTACCAGTTTCATGCCAGATTTGAACATATTAAAGGGAAGCGTATCCACTGTAAAAGTTATTAAGCATTTAAATAGTTTTCCTAACTTTTATAAGTAATTGGGAATTTTACTGAAAATACGTAATTACTATTTATTTCCACTATATATTTATATTTCTGAATTGTTTAGAACATTTCTACAAATGTTTTGCTATGTTTACTAATTGATCACTTTAGGTACTCACTTCTAAAATAAAACATAACGAAATTCAGATATTTGTAAAAATATAAAACGTTGCAGTACGATAATACTAGCAATGTTTACCAATTCATTAATAATATATCATACCACAATTTACGGACTATGCTTGAATCGCCAAGCCACAGAGAAGAATCGAACAGAGGTATATTCTAATATTGCGCTCAGCGGGTGTCGAGCGCTGGCTAGCGGGTGTCGAGGACTTAATTCACCATTAACGCCACGAAAGAGCGGTACTGTCGCAGCCCTATCCTAATTTAACTTAACTGTAGCTAGTAACTGGATGTAACTAGTGACTAGTAATTTAACTGTAACTGTAACTATTGCTACACTAGTAACTATTGCATGACTAGTAATTTAACTGTAATTGTAATAGTAAGCTATTGAGGGTAATTGAATATAATTAGAGAGTATAATATAGGAGTAGAAAATGTATAAATAGAAGAGTTAAATAGTTGATAAGTAACAGAGAGATATAGAATTAAATAGAGATAATGGGAATATGAAAGAAAGAGAAGTCCCGGTGTAAAAAGGGTACGGGATTAAGCAGAGATTAATGGAAAAAATGTAACTGTTACTAGTACTTGGGTGCAACAGAAGACCCATTTAAAACGACCTCTGTTTGATTCTTCTTTGTGTCCAAGCTGAATCTACCTTAATAAAGCATTGACCAAAACTCTCTCATGGAGAAACTATAATTTTTAAGTTCAAAAGATAAACATTTTATGGAGTAAGGCTTAATAGCACTTTACTTAATATAACAAAATACTTACGAGTCCATTCTCCCACGAAGGCGATGTCGACGCGGTCCCCATACGCATATCTCAAGTGCGCCGAGGGCAAGACGCCGAACCCGCGCCCGACGTACACGTTACCTCCGCTAGTCACTAGAAAACTACGTTACATCACGCTTCGTTGACAATCATACAAACTTTTTGCAATAGATAAAATAAACTTAATTGTGTAATAAATCAATCTTAATATACATTTAAAATGAATACTTAATATACATCATTTGAAAAACAATGTCATGTGACTATAATGAACGCGTCTCATTGGCTGGTCAGGAGAATGTAAGTTTTGAAAAATACGACAAAGAGGAGAATGAGAGTTTTGGAAACGAACCTCCATTTCACCATTTAATTTAAATGGGAAAATGTTAGTTATGCTTTATGTCGTATTCATAGGCACCTGTGTTTTAAAGCGGACAACAAAGATCATGTTTTAGGTCATTTTCGCCAAAAATTGGAGAATGCGAGTTTTTCAGTTAGACTGCAGTTAGGTTTTCATATATAAAAATTTTAAAGTAAAGCATATACAGTAAGACGTTTATAAAATCATATAATAAAGCATATAATATATTCTTTTGCTTCGGAATTAATTAATCGTAACGAAGAAAAATGTTTATTTTTCTGAAGTAGTTTCCAGTTTGTTTGAATATATAAAAGTAAATTCATTATAAAAATAATCTCTTAATCTAAATTAAATTTTACTAAACAATTGTTTAGGATTTTTAGGCTAATTTTTTAACATTATCATGATTTACTTTGATTTTTAAATGCCTGTTCCTCCTTTTAAACGCATGAGTACTGGACGCAACAAATAGTTTTTTTTTTTTTTTTTTTTTTTTTTTTTTTAATTAAGGAAAAGCTTTGCTATAATTTAGCCGTGGCTGCATTAGTAATGATGTGTTTTGCTGGAACTAAACAGTCATCGTCATGTTTTAAATCCATTTCTCATTTCGCTCGATTCAATATCGAAAAAGTGAAAATAATTGAAGATGAATTAAATTCAAGAAGAAGCATTACTTTTTTCCCATTTTTGATGACTCTTATACATTCATTTTTCTTATCCACTTAAGTGTATCTCCAGTAACAACAAATAAAATTTATCTTACACAATTAAGTTAACAAATTGATTATTAAACGTAAAATAATTAAAAAAAAAGAACGCCACCTTACTTGTAAGCAATATCATTCATTTCCTTCCTTATGTGTTGTTCTTGCATATCTTGAATGGTTGGGCAGCATTCTTCGAAGCCATAGCAGGGAGGGGTTCCTGTATTATAGTGGAAGTATATCTTCGACACCGGCCCTTTAGATCTTTCGGTAAAATGGGGATTTAGAGCCCCCCAGTCCTCTCTCCCGTACCATTTCCGGAAAAGACCTATAACATAAAAGGGCACCAACATAGGCATTAAGGTATAGAGTAAAACTTTTTCACAACCCTATGAGATGAAGGCATGCATTTCTTTTTAGTAAATATTATAAAAACTTGTAAACATTGATGTGAGAACATTTAATTCGTTACAATTTAGAGATCTGATGATTTAGTAGATCATCTCTGGCTAGTGTTTATCTTCGTTAAGAAGTTGCTTTAATGATAATTTTGCAAGAAGTTTATAAAAATGTATATACGTCATATTTTAAAACATAAATTTTAACGTGACATAAAATATACAAACAATGACAAGAAACCTTTACTCTTTGCGGCCATACGAACAAAAAAAATACAACTAAAGATGTTGTTTATTTTTATAATATAAAGGTTTTTACTATACTTTACTCACTTTCTCTATCTAGTTCAACAATAGGGGTAAACTCCTCTTCCTCCATTTACTTTATATTTTAACCAAAGATTTTTGATCAATTAAGCCATCAAAATTAACGTAACGTTTTCATTATATCGTTGTTACTTCCTGTGTTTTTTATATTTTGTTTACTTCTTCGTGTTCTTGCAATGATTACAACACATTGAACGATTAATTAGTTGTTTTGTCTATTAAAGTAAGAGTTTCACTTTAGAAGCGTTTGTTAGTTTCAAATCTGAAGATAGCTTTATCAATTGTTTTTTATCTTACCAAACATTAATGCCAAACAATTTGTTACAAATGATTATGTAGTTTCGGATCAGACTTTAGTACTATAGATAATGAGCGTCACTTTCACACTAGACAAAAGAGTAATATTTAAAACTGCTACCAAACTATGATCTTAATGTAGGCTCAAATATTATTTGAACATAACGCAAACACCACCGCTATACATTTGTGAGTGATTAAAAAAACCGTTGAACCAAAACCTACAACGAGTAATCCGCTTGCGAAATGTAAGTTTTCGACTAATTCATCTCGTATTCATGTGCAGACTCCAGTAGATAAATCACAGATGATAAATTTGCCAGCACTTAACCATAATCAGGGCTGACCGGTGTAGCCTACATTTCAATTGTTCGCAATCAGGGGCAATAAATCTCGAGGAGTGTGGGCGAGGAGCGAAAGCGCGATCTTGCGCGTGAATGCAAGAGCGGGTGCGTGGGTAACGCCAGACGGATGACGTTCTGTACCTCATGGTACAATGATAAAATAATACAATGACACAAATACTCCAAGTGTGTGGGTTATAGATGACTAACGTTCTGCAGTAGCTAATGTAATAATCCGTATTAGGTAATTTCAAAATAATAGATAAAGCAAATTTTACCTATTTCTTTTAAAGCATACTGATTTATTTTCTTTAAATCAAAATAATCTCTTTTCATTATTTGTTAAAACAGGTATTGTATATGATATCTCATAAATTGTTCTTCAATCATTACGACCGTAAATATTTAATATAGTTTAAAAATTTGTTGTAATAGGAAAAATATCTTAGAACATTATAGTGTGCCTAGCCTAACATCATATTCGCAGGAGCCTCCAGCCAGCATATATTTGGTAAACAGAGAAATTCTTACAAGCGTTGGCCACCCTCAAATCAGAAACGCAAACATTGCAATACAAACACGGTTTATCAAGATTGTCGGACACCACAACTTTATCGTGTTTGTTTGTTTTCAGCATTATACGCTGGTGTACAGTTCTCCCCAATGGTCAATGGGGCGGATAATCCTTTGTTCTAAACTCTAATGAATAGCTCTATTTTGTGTTTTGTTGATTTTACTGTCTATAAGTTTTAAACTAAAATCATTAAAATGATTATGAAGTTTTTCCATTTTAATTACGCGTATAAGGTTGACCACTTACTACACTTTTAGCAGCAAAATCTACTGATCATGGCTTACAGAAGGAGTGTTATGATTGATAGCATATATTTTGTATAACTGTTTTATTGCTCCCGTGCGGAGGCATAGAGATTTCTCATAACTTTTATCTATTAGATTTTTTCAAGACGTCACATCGGAGAGTGTTAGTGTTGTCGGAGCTTGGGCGACACCAGTGCCAGCGGTCAGAAACGTGCGTGGAAATTTGATGATATCAGACATTTATTTCCTTCTTGTTTCCACATTGCGCAGGTACAATGTAGGCTTTTATTAAGAAACACTGTTATGTGTATAAAATGCAAGACAATTTGCATTATTTCAGTGTTTACATTTATTTAATTTAGTAGCTGACTGCTCATGAAAAATTCTATTTTATTTATAAAAATGTTTAAAAAACTAAAGCTAAAATTTTTATTTGACTATATTTTACTGTATTATTTCAGTGTAAATAGCATAATTCCAATTGTTATTTTCTTTTTAGCCCCATGATGGGTAAGTGTTTGTAGTACATATAAGCCCCTGTGGCCTAATGGATAAGGCATCGGTCTCCTAAACCGGGGATTGTGGGTTCGAGTCCCACCAGGGGTAGGAGATATTTTTGACCGAGGCGTTGATTGCATCTCATCATTGCATATGCATTTGGCATAAAACATTGCTGAGGTACTACACAGTTCAATTCATAGCTTGTTCATTACATTTCAAAAATAAAATATACTTTTTTTTTGTTAAGGTGGACACAAGTTATCGCATTTAAATAAAATACAAAGAGTAAGGGAGAAAATAGGCATATTTCACCGTTCAAATTATTGTTATTTTATTCTTTTACTGTGTAAACTGCAAACTACAAGAAACATTAATTGGTAATGTGTATACGATTTTATACTTTGGTTGAAATTTATCAACAAACCGTAACAAAAAAGTAAAACATACTAATGCTATTGTTTTACTGATTGAAATATATTTAATATCATCCTAGTTATTTCCGTCTGATAATGGATGCCTCTCCTTTTGAGCTGTTTACGTATTACAGACAGATTTACTCGTATGTACGCACATTTATAACAAATTGATTTGTTTTGAGTAGAATATGAAACTTATCATTTTATTATGAGAAAGCTGTTAAATTTTATTTACCCAAAAAAGTATAGGATGTATTAAAAAACTAAAGGCTATGTAATTTTCACGTCTCTCATTCGCCCTATAAGCTACCGCCCGGCGCCAAGATGTGACAGGGTGGTAATTGTAATTAAATTCCCTCCAAGCATAAATCATCCAAAGCTGAAACCGTGGTTGACACAAGGGAATTCATATTGCTGGCGGTGTTAAAATCACACGGACGAGAACGTTCTAAAGCTGAGAATAATTTTACCTTTACATCGTTACGACTTCTATTTGAGTAAAATAAGTTGATGCGGTGCCTTATTTCGCTTGGAAGTCCCCCAAATAATTTTACTTTGACGCATAAAAGATTTTTTTTAATCATAGATTTATAATTAGGAATATTTCGCAGGGATATTAGGCTCTGCGTCTCAGCACAAGAAGGTATATTGTAGAAGAACAAAACATTTATCAGTGTATAACCTTTGATTATAAATAGAGACCTATCATTCTTGTGGTCCAGCTCAACTAGTTTTGGGTTAGCCAGAATTTGTAGTTATCATAGTTTGATTGATTACTAACAGATGGCGTTCCTGTCAACTTCTTATTTTAGCTATTTACTTTAACATGTTGTATTCTCCATGTCATAAAGCAATAATTGATTGTCAATTGGTTGTTTTCTGGGCTACAAAATGATCTATTCCCTCCTCTTTATAACAATTTAAATGGTGACGTCAATACGCCTTGTTGGTGATTCAAAATAACTAAAAGTTCTTTTAATCCTGGCTCAAACTCTTTTAATCCCACTCAAAACCTAGTATCCATTTAAAAATGTGAATGGAATGTCTGATTCATATTCAAAGTCAATGGTATATCTTACGAATACATGCGATTCCGTTTAAATTTATCCTAAGCAATATTATATATTGTTCTTCAAAATCAGGTATTGTAGGTACGAGTCCCGTAAGCGATGAGAGATTTTTTGTTTGTGCCGAACATCTTCACAGCATCGACTAAGTTTAATAAAATATTATGTGATTGATTATTCTATGTTTAACAGAAAAAACGTGCACATCAAGTGTATATTCCTTGTTTATACGTACTAGTATACTTTTTAATCCCAACTCCTTTGCTACTCCTTCCCTCTTTTTCACTTTCACATCGGCCTCACATCCTTTCTTAGCAAGAACGTAAGGTAATTCGCCCGGATTGGCAGGATTGCTTCCTGTCTTCTGATCCGGAAACTCAGGGCGAGTGACTGGGGCGACGCCCTAATCGCGCATTGTCTCCTCCCTTCTTGTATCTCAGTTAATACCAGACTCGGGGCTGGCGACGTATTTGTTGCCCGGGGGACGCTGCAGCTTTGTTCGAAAATAAAATAGTGAGAGTGGGAAATATATTGGTGGCTTTGGTGTAGGTTTTACTGTCTGCGACTTCGACAATTAAGGGTTTAAAATGTCACAAGATTTTGGTAAATAGGCAACCTTTGTGTAGTTACCCAATTTACATTCGTCATCGAGAAAATCACAATAGCTATGAAAATACTTTTGAAGAATTTAAAAAGCTCAGAAGAAAAATATTATTTATTAATTTTCTCTTGGTCTTGAACATTTTATGAATCTACTGTATATTTGTCAAATACCACGCACCCATCATCGCACAGCCCAAACTACTTGACATAGAACGTTGAAACTTTGCATGAACGTTCCTCTCAGGGCACAGGCATCCACGAAGAACGGATTTTTAAAAATTTCCTCAGGGCTACACCTTATGATACACCAAAGTTTCAATGTTAAAGTATATGGAAGCTTATGTAGTTGTCATGGCAACCTTAACATCATATCGTGAATCCAATGAAGATTTTCTGTTTTTTCACGGGCAAAACCGTGTTGATCAGCTAATAATTTTATAAACGATTTCTTTTGGAAATGTTTACAAAATTATATAAAATTTAATCAACATTTTCATTCGAATGCTACAAACTTTAGGATCTGATGGCAATAAAATATGTTACAGATTGGATGCAGTTACCTTAAAGGTTATGCAAAGTGATTAATTTTGTTTGGTGTAAGGATTTTCCTATGGTGATTTGTCACAATTATTAATTTGCATGGATAGGCCCTACTTCAAATCAAAAATACAATTGTAAATATTTAAATTTCGCATTGCATATTCAACTTTAAAAATCGTGTTTCTTAAAAAATACAGTAAAACTACAAATTTTAGTTTTTACAAAATAAAAAATGCAAATCGTCTTCTAGAGTCAGTTACTTTCCACACTAGGCTCGACCGATCTGCTTACCTTAATGATCCATCGTCCATTGTGACGTCTTCATTATACATCAGAGTGGCCATCGTCAGCGCCACGTCAACGTCAACGTCAACGTCAACAGCTCACCCTCTCATTGACGGTTATTGATCATCTCGGGCCCCAAACTAATCCATTTCGTCTAAAACGGTCCACGCTCATCCATCATACTCGTATTCTTCACGGCTAAGGTATCAGGAATGATAATTGACCCGTATATGCCGACGGGCGAGACTATACTTAGCGGTAATGTAGACTCTGATGGCTGAGTGAATTCTGTGCGAACAACGTGCTACTTTTGAGTGATTTTTAATAAATCAGTTAGATGGTTGGACGTAGGTAAAATACTGTATAGGGCTCAAACATCACACCTGTCACAATAGGCTGTACCACCTATCTTGGGACGAGAATAAATTCTTATTTAGAAACGTCACTACAAGTGTTTTAGCTCCATATAGACTAGCTAAGGGTTGCTATTAAACAGAACTAAAACATTTTATTAATACAGATGTCTATAATTAAGGCTTTTCCCAGCTTTAAAATTTTCTGTCTCTTAAAAGCTCTTGCTACGAACTCGTCACATACAATTTTAAAATGTTAATGGTATACTCTAACAATTTTCATTTAAATCCAATACATTCTTAAACTTATTAAGATGTAAAACCAGTATTATTAATACTATGATCGTTTATTTTAATTTAAAAATACGTTTAGAACATACTGGTTAAATGTATTACATATCGAAGTTTGAAGGTAAGGATTGATTTAGAAATTTTAAGCTAAGTAAATTAATTTATATGACCAAAGTACAATATCATCAATATAAGTAAAGCTTCTTAATCAAATTACAACGATGTTCTATATGTTTAAAGAAAGTAGGATAAGGGATGATCTAGGATACTTATTGCTTCAGAGCGCCATACAAAAGAATAAAACATGAAATATTTACGCAGTTTTTCAAACTAAAAGTTATGTCAGTATTTAGACTTCAGTCTCCTTTGTAGATTTTTAAATTGAGGCTGTAGGTGTGTCAAACTACTGAAAATCTTTGGGCTGCAACACTAAAAAACAAAAGAAACTATGTTTTTGCTGCAATTACCATTAAGTATTTGTTCAGGGCTATGTTACTATATGATTTAGGAAGAAAGTACTTTAGAGGGGTTATTTTTAGAATTTTCATAAAACTTAATGGTTTTCAACAATATTGATTGCTATTTAAAAAAAAACGTCAAAATAATGTTTTATTAAAAAAGTTAAAGGATTGAAGGCGAGAGAGTTAAATCACATCATTACTTTTTTAAATACGTTCTGATATAAGACCGTGTCAGATAATAAAAAGTATTATGACAATTGAGAGTAAATGTGCACTAAGATTTCTTGGAATCGCTAACATAATATTTCCAAAAACATAAGTGTTTTATCTAACGTATAAGGTTATTTTAGTGGTTTAGAGTTATTTACAAGCTGTAAAAAGTAAGCGATATTGTAAAGTTAAAAACTTTCCATTGTAGGGGCCCTTATATTGTACCTATCTTTGCGTAAATATTTACCTTTGAGTAGTAAAGGCACTCAAAACTATAATGAGATATTCAAAGATAAGAATACAACATTTGACAGTTTCGAGTGCTTTTTAACAAGCATTGTAAGAGTACAGAATTAATTGCAGCTCATACTGAAACAAATTTCATTTAATACGCGTAACGTGAAAGAAGATTACTCAAGAATATCTCAATAAATACTGCCACTAAGGGTTGTCTGGCTCAATTATTACATTTATTGTTAAATTATTTCTTTTTAGACCATGATCAATGAATTTGAGAAAACAGCCCCAGTTGAATCCGTTTTATATATAAATAGCAATTGCAGAAAAACAATAACACCTCATTCACCAAAAACAGTCCAATCAGGATTGGAATTCGGTGTTGCCATTGAATCCTTTCAAACTTCAAAAAATGGCATTGTCAAGATTGGTGATCAGTTACAAGGTGAAAATCAAACATAAAGGGAAACCAAGCAAATTACTAGATTTCAATTGTGGAGAAAAGAAAAGAAACTCTTTAAACCACTCGTAAATAACTCGTACTTGACTCCCGGCCAGAGATTCTCGACGGTTTCACCGAGGTACTTAACACAGTATCTCGAGCGGATCAGGTAAACGAGGAGGGCGACATTGACTAATCTGTAAGTTTAAAAGTCGTGCAAGGTGGGACGGCCGTCAATTTGTTGCCCGTCAAAGTTGACGGCCCATCAATTGCACCCGCACCGTTGACGTCTTCATTAAACATCAAAGGCGGCAACTCTTCTTGTTTGCCTTTTATTTATTAAAGGAATCCTATTCCGGGGCTCAGGTTTCGTCGTGGTTGAGAAATTATCTGTTTTGGAGGTGGGCGGAGAATAGGTTCGAATGATGAAGGAGAATGTACAATAAAGGTTATTTGTTACCGTTGGGAAATAAGAGTGTATTGGGGTGATATGTGTGTGCGTTTGACTGAAAGAGTGAATGATAGGTTGTATAACTAAACACATATTTTTCTCAAGGATCAGAATATTACGATAGCATTAGCATTAGCTTAGATCTGTGATATAAGTTGGTTTGATAGACACAACTGATTTGGCCTCTGTATCTATAACTGCTTATATTATTTAAATTTGGTTTTTTTCCCGTTAAGTTAACATTGAAATGTTGAATTCTAATTGTAGATTAACTGACAATTATATATTAACTCAAGATGTTATTTGATAATGTAATTTAATATACGATATATTAACTCCCCAGTTAGTATACGATGTATTAATATGCGATATATATTAACTCCTGATATTAAACCCATAATATCAGGATATGCTTTTGTATTGATCAAGTCCATTAGCTAACCTAATAATAAGTAAACTAAAGTACAGTACTAAAGTTTTTACTTCTACGCCAACTGAAGAAGTAAAAAAGGGATGTAGAAACAGAAGTTTTTACAGGACTATAATCAGAAGCTCTTTTAATCTTAGTAGAGGAGGACAAACATCAGACAAAGAAGCAAACAAACCTACTTTTGTGTTCATAAATAAACTACATTAGTAGTTAAAATAATAGTATGATTACAACAATTGTATGAATAAACGTATTATTGGGTGTAAACAACGTTTCAGGATACATGTGATCCATCATAGCCAGGCAACGTTTATTACTGAGATATGTTCAAATATTTCCTATTTAAAACTTTTTCGTGCAATATTCTATCAAAACTGGAAGCCCTACATCAATATTGTGTAGTGAGAATATCGCATAGGCTATTTATAGGATAAAAAGAACAGCATATATTGCACGTCAATTTTCTAGGTTAAGCTTCTTACAGCTACGAGAAAAATGGTCATTCATCTTACCAACATCGGTATTGTACTTTCTGACGGGTAATTTTTCTTTCTGACAATAGAGAAGAGAGGTCCTATAAAACTGTGATATAGCACTTACTGTATTTGAATTTCATATAAACTATTTTAGTTTTGTTTGATATTTATATTTTACGATAAACCTGCTTATATATCTTGATAAACAATCTTTATTTTTTATTAAATTTTTTTTTAATAAAGGAGAAATAGATGTTTTATTTTATGAACAAATATGACAAACCAATTTGTTTGATGTTACTGTATAATATTGGATAATTATCTTCAGAAACTGAAGTACAAATTATTAACTCAAGTTTCAATATCCTTAAATTATGAATTCGAAGGAGATATATAATCTTAAATGTAGAACTCGTTGAGATCGGCAACCTATGCATTTTCGTACCGGTTTTTTATGGTTTGAAGTTTTTTGGGCGATTTTGTTTTCTATGTTGCACTGGTATCGATGGAGTTATAGGCTCGATCTGTTTTTTTTTTTACCTAAATATTTGATACTCATGAGATTTGCTTTGATGTTAGTAATATAGGTGGCAAAACTAACAGCTCAGTAAACTTTAATCCAACTGATAAACCTGACAGAAAAAATTCATTGAGTTGCCAATTTTTATATGAAGCATTACTATTTTAAAATGTGTGGTAAAGTGTATCTGTAAGACATTAGTGTTAGAACTTTTAGTATATGTCACTTATAAGAACGGAATAAAAATTATCTATTTCACTCTCAGCTTAAATATTTTACAAACGATTGTAATCAAATAATTTTATGATATTTGTTGTAAATTATTTTAAAACGTTCCATGTATATACCTATTACAATAAGGGTTTTCTCTGTTACATCCCTTTTTCAGCCTTCCTACTTAACCGATTTTACGATTGAGTTGTTATTTTAAAGTTTATAATGTAGCGCACCGGCGACTGAAAATTAATATGGGAATTTCTTTTCCGGCTTCGACCACCAAGCCTTTGATTTGTTTCTAGAGGACGCTTTCAACAATCCTGTACATATGTATGTGTTTTGTTCAATTAGGTCTTTGTTTATTTAGATGAGACCTTTAAATATTAACCGAAAAGGTTCATTTGATTAATTAAGGTGAGTTTAAAACCATACAATTTATTCTAAGTATAGGTGAGTTTATCATAAACAGAAATCATACTAAAATGCGCAATTTGCCGTTGAAATTGACATACTTACAAAAAAGAAAAAGTCTTACGAAGAAAAAAAATACATTATTTAAAGTAGATCTAAGGTTACTTAATATAAAGAATCAAGAAAATCATTTACACTTTTAATGAGTTAATTTCAAGTTTTATTGTTTTGTTAGTGTATATTAATATTTTAAAATCGCGCTGCGAATAAGTGTAGTGGAATAAACGCAGAATATGATTGGGCGGGGCACGTGTCTCAGGTTATAAGGCCCACCATCTGGCGTTTATATTAAACTGGCTATGGGTTCTTAAAGTGCGCGGGACGTGAGTCGAACCCAAATGGGCCCCTTGGCTTTATACCCTGATAAAATTCATATCCCTAAGTAACCTGTAGAGGGCGCGCCTGGCTTTATGAACGGTCTGCTTCATGATTTTCAATACCGATTTTCAGTAGGTCTAAAGCTTATATGAGAGAATATTTCAATTTAGTTTAAAGCTAAAATATAACGTTCCTCTCAAAATGGCTGGTTTAATCAACACTATAGGCTATGATAAACATGAAAATAGGTCGAACATTTCATGATTTAATTAAATTCTTATATATTTTGCATTCCTGCATAAACACTATTTTAATGAAAAAACATTAATGATATTTTTTATGTAAAACAATATTACCTTAAATTTACCAACACTAAATCAATCAAACCTAGCTGTGGCACTTATCCAGATGAATCTATCTTGTCACATGGCGAATCAAAGTCTGCAGTGGAAACTAATTAGTTGTTAAAGAATTTTTTTCACAGTCTCAGATTTTGTCATTGATTAAAAATATTACATTTAAATGATCAGCAAATACATTATGCTTAAATATTCACTCCCTAACTCTCTGTGATTATAAAAAAAATTTAAAGGCCCTTAAAAAAATTTCATTACCAATTAATTTTATTCAAGTATTTTAAAAAGATCTTATGATCATTAGAGTGTCTACACTTATTACTCGTGACTAGAAATCAACTGCAATAACACTTCCATTAACCTCATTAAAAATGCAGTCGAACACAGTAACAATCACAGCAATGACAAAACCCACTAATCTCTGTCGGATGGAGAAATAACACAATATTTACCAACAGATGGCCACCCACTTTAGCTATTAGGGTCAGAACCGTACCGACGCGACATCTGTTGGCAAAACCTCAAACAATAGCACTCTCCAATTAACAAAGCTACAATCTCTAGTGACGGGCCGGTAATTGTAGCCTGTTAGGCAGACATTGCTCGTAAACACATGGACCGATGAGTGCTCAAGTGGTCATTGTTTTGCTCAAGAGCTCAGAACTTCGGCCGCGTTGAGTCCTCGTTTGATGCCGTATTGTCTGAGGTTTCCCGACTGGAACTTTACTTAGGAGTCATAAAGTGACTTTTTTGCTGCCGTTTAGGTAAGCTGACTAAATTGTTATTCGCAAGAAGATTCTTGTTTGGTTGTACAGAGTGTTTTCTTTCGTCCGTGTTTGGTGGTTTGTGCTTTTATGCGGAGGTTTCTCTGGGAGGTAGTGAGGTGGAAAATTTGTTGCCTTAAAAAGAAATTACGAAACCTTGGTTCGGTACAGCTTTTCTGCAGACTACAAACTAACGTTTTATACCATCGTTTTTCAAATTAATAATTATAGGGTAGTGTACAATTAAGTAAAATTACAGAAAACATATTATTTGAATATACTTGCTTCCTTTAGAAGTAGGAGGCTTTTGCCAAACACGGTAAAATAACATGGTAAAGGTTAATCTATAGACTTTAAATACAGAAGGAGATTTTCCTTTGCCAGTATAAAAGTGTACTGACTTTTATATCAGCCAAGATTTTAAAGAGGACGTAGTTACAGTATTCTCCAATAGAGCATAATGCAGTCAACTATTAATTTCGCTATCAGGAGGGGATATTTTGACAATATGGTGTTCAAAGAGCAAACATAAGATTAAGAACTCTTGTTTCCTAGCATAATAAGGTTTGAAAACTTAAATAAATAGATGAAATAAATCATTTACATCAGTACTATCTGCTGGCGATTTAGTCGAACTATAAACACTTCAAATCCTGGCTTACACAAATGCAGGCACAGATGGCCCATAAGGATGGTTAGTCTCCCTCTGTATTGGTCAATGGTCAAACGGATAAATCAGCTGATTTTATACATTCAGTTCAATGATAACAAATGCCGTTTAACGTTGATCTTGTATTGTTTTCCTACCGTTGTACTCCTTAATAAAACAATCACTAGACGGTAAGTGGAGGCAAACAAACAAGAGAATGTCATTACTAAATGTGCAATTTATACACGCGAATCCCCTGCAAAGAGCATTTTCATAATATAAAGTATTATCAATACTTTTTTTGGTAAGTATAATTTAAATATGGCAGAGATCGATTTTGGATCAGTTTAATTTTATACGTTGCCCAGCTTTTGAAGTATTTTAGGTTGAACTCTCTCTTTGGACCACACTATTTATATTTCTTTAATTCTATTTTCTAGTTAATGAGCTACTAACACAAAATTAGTCATTAGTAAAAAATAATGCCTTTTTATCTTGTATAAAATCTCGAACTTCTCTGCTAGTGTGTTTTCAAAAACAACATTGATTTTATACCAGTCCTCTCAACAATGACGATACATACAGTAACTTAACGCCACAGTTATCTACAGATAAATTGTATTTAACTCAGGAGTCACAGCAGACAGCTATCTGGTACAGACGTGACCGATTATTTAACAGTTACAAGATACTTGGCTTGTACCACTGGACTACAACTTCATAAAACAAAGAAGGTTTAGTACAGCAGGTTCGGTTTACTGCCTGCGGATTTTAAGATACATTTACAAGTGTTGCACTTGAGGATCAAAAAGACTTCATCGAAACACTACAGTATTATGCAATTTTATTTACGTTGGAAATGATAAAACACAAAATTAATTTGTAAATACTGGTTATGATGTTCCTAAGCGATTATAGTGTTATTCAATACGTTTCAGGGGGTACCTTAAAGTAGTAAAGGAAATCAATAGTACTATAAAGTGATCTTTCCTTGATAAAGTCAGGAGTCAACATGTATGCAACATATGGTCACTTGATTATTTAGGAGTTTTCTTACCTTGTACAATGTACTATACTGTAAACTGAAAATAAGAAAATATCGAGAATCAATGACTTTAATAATCATTTTCACTCAACTCTTCCACTAAATGTCTATAAATTCCGTCATCTAACGTTTCTAGCCTCAGTCATTCCAATTATCTTATAATAACAACAATTAATGCGTTTACAAGTAAAATTAAGAAGGCGACTCAACATGCTATGGATATAGACACAGAAAAAGAATAATGTAGGATTAGAACCTACTATATATATTTAATGCATTTCCCTAAATGAATAACATTTGCTTACCTATTGCACTAAAAATTTAAGGATATAAAGTTGCATAATTTATGAACATAATACCAACACAAGCTTAACTTCGGTCCCTATTATGCATTTTAAAAATTATCATCAAACCATAAAATATGGAAGGGCATTATCAGTGTTTACAGGTTATTAACCCCACACCCCTTGTTAGCTGCAGGGGTCTAGTTTACAGTCTCGTAAAATACTGACTCATCCTCCATTCACGTTAGCCATAAGGCGGGTGACTAACTTATTCAACCGTGAAAAACTGGAAACGTATCAAACGCAAAAATTGAGTGACTGGTTTATGTTTGATTTTATAATAATTAATATCACCTAATAAAATTGTATTTTTTATATACTTTTCTATTTCCTACTTATTGCAAAATATGATACAGTTTTTGTATAGTACCAAGTTATACTTAAAAATAAATTCTGAAAAGTTTTTTTTTTTATTTACGTCATTTTTACCTTTAGTGGTACATATAAAATTGTTTACACAGTTCGACCTGAGCCAGGCTTATGACGTAAAGTTATTCTAATTTGTGCTGCTCTTGAATCTGGTGTATTCTGTACGGTAAAAGTTGCCGTACCTGGGTTGGTCGGTACTGTAAACTCTTGACTATGTAAAAGCTAATTTTAAAACAAGGCGCTGCTCAACCGTTTTGCACTTCATCTTAAAATAACTACTTTGAGGCTCTTGATCACATTTTTATATTTTTCAAACGTCACATTCAGTGAAGGTCTTATGATTTATAATTTTAAATCCATCATCAATAGTTTGAGTTCGGTTTTGGGGGACGGAGTTCTTTTAGCAAACACATATAAATTGAGGTAATTTTCTGATTTTTCTTACAATACGAGATTTGAGGACTTGCTTGTTACGAAATAATCCTGTTTGAAACCACAGTAACATATGTTCAAGATTTTATTACAGAGTTTTATTGACGCATTTGTACTTTTGAAAAGTAGTTTTCGAGGCCATAGTCAAATTGCGTTTGTCAATATGTATAAATCGATAGACCTAGATAGAGAATGTATTTTTACTTATCAAAAACATTTTAGTGCAGCACAACTTAGTTTTAATTTTTAATTTTTGTCATTTTAGTTTTTTGTTATTTTGTAATTTTTGAAGGATACAAATATTTATTTTTTTAACGCGTGTTTACAATGGTTCAATTCAATATATAACGTTAGAAAATACATTTTAGTAATAATGGGTGCACAGGATTTTTGATTATCCGGTACCAGCCTTTTATATGGTGTTTAGTGTTACATTAACCTGTTGACGCTTTTGCGTCGATGTAGGGCAAAAAATCATACGTAAAGCAATTCTCGAAATTTAAAATTTAAAATATAAATCAAATAAATTTTAAAAATGTCGAATAAACACAGAGCTTAGTTTATCGACGAGGCGCTGTGAGAGAATGGGACGGCCAGTGATCTGTTGCTGTCGGGTCATCAGTTACTGCGCTATAAACAAAAGAGGCGGCCTCTATTTCTCCGAATCGCTTCAATTCTCTTCAACGGTATTGTTTTCTTTTGATTGTTGTGTTTAAAATGTGGTTTCGAAGTAATCGATAAGATTTCTCAGTTATCTTTTCAAGTTTCGTTGAATAAGATGTGTTTAACAATAAAAATAAAATAATAATACGGATTTTAATATTTTTTTATTAATTAACTTCAAAATAATTACAGTTCTACAGTTGTGTAATACTTTTTAACTTTTCTAGGCCATGAACGTATTATCTAACAGATCGACATTCAATATAACATACTTATATAACTACCTACATTGTAAAACTTTTATGTATGAAACGACTTAAATAAAATAATCTCCATACATAATAACAAGCATTAAATAAATTGAAACAACAATTAAAAGTAAAAACATAATAAGACGTTTTCGGTCTCAATGATTTCATATATTTAGCGTCTACCATTGTCATATCTTAAGAATCTTTCGTTGAAGCTTGTGTAAAACTTGAATGACGTAGCACTTAAAGCTACTCCAGCCAAAAATCCAGCCATAATTGAAATACAAGTGTCCCGTAATAGAAGTTAATGATGCGAACTGTCTGAGGGACGAATCGCGAGTCCATTTATAACCCAGAACATGACAAGCCCTCCAGGGAAGCTCCGCGAGTGATGAATTACTGGAGGGAACCGAAATCTTAAAACGGAGTCGGAGTCACCGTGAAAAATATCCCATGGAAATAAGGGTTCTTACTTGAGCGTTTTCCTAAGATGCATTAGCAGCAGAAAATTAACTTACTGATAAAAGAAGGGGAAAACTAATAATTAGTACATAAAGGAAGGTTTATATAAAAATTTGATCAAATCAAGTATATATAAACTGGATCATGTACGCTAGTAAAATGTATCATAATACCACAAAGAAGCAATAATTGAGATTTTCTATTTCAGTAAATGTAGATTATTTTAAAAACTTTACAAATATGGTTGACTTTTACATGATCGATAGGATTTTGGTAATATAATAATAAGGGTAGTGGTTATTGAAAATTTTAAATGCTGCTTAGGGAATCTTACAAGTCATACCGGATGTTATACCAATGCAAGTCTAGACTTATTAAATCATCTGCTCAATCTTCTCTAACTCTTTTCTTGTCTAGCGATGATTGACATTAGTGCAATACCCATCGCTCATCTTACTTGTCAAATATGTAAGCGATGAAATGCTTTTGTGTACAAATTATGCTTAAAATAGCGTAAAATATATTTTATAAAAAATCTATCGATTGAAAACTTAATTTCTGTGATATGGCTAACTCACAGGAAATGTTAAAAACTTACGAATATTAAAATAACTGAGAGAAAAAGCTCTTTCCTGATTTCACAATAACAGTCTTTAAGTTTGACAAAGTAGACGTCTTACGTTCTGTGTAGGCTATGCACAACGAGAAACTTGTGGTGTCGGCTTACATTCTTAAGGTAATTTGATTTATTTTTCATTTGACCTCACTTTTTACCAAGATACTACAAGCATTAAATATTGAGTGATTTTGGTACTGTATCCAAAAAATTAAGCGATTTATGAGCAATTTTGGTTTTAGGGCAAACATTTGTTTAAATTATAATTGAAAAAGTTGCAACGGCAGTGGAGTTGCGCTTCTTGTTTTCGTACGATTGCCTACAAAATATTATCAATCGTCACAGCTCCCCTGATTTTTGTCACTTGTTTTATGAGAGACATCAAGGCCGCGACCTCCCCCTTCGCCTAACGTCTTAGACACTCGGGGTGAGTCATCCTGTTTATGATATGTGCAATGGGCAGAGCCGCCCCTTAAATGTCAGCGAATCTGTAACTTGGGGACATCAATGGGGCAGAAACGACAGAGACATTTACAAGAACAGCTCCGCGACGCGACTCCCCCCGTCTTAGGGCATTGTGTCTGATTCGTCCCGTTTCGATCAAACTTGTCAAGAAAATATTTCTAGAAAGTGGCAGATGCAATGTAGTAAAATAAGTAGACGCTGTATTTTGAATCTTGAATTAGAATATTAATTCAATCCTTTCTAAAATAAATTATATTTATTAGTTTCCTGTTTATGTTTTTATGGTGCATTGCATGGTGTAATTAATTAATAAACGTTATATTTTTGCAAAATCCTCATTTTAATTACGATAAGCTTAGAGAGAATACACTAGGACGGAGGGTTTGAACACAATGTAAAAGTTAATTAATGTATCGGCATCAATCAAGTAAAGAGATGTCAGGGAAATAATTTCCTCAAAACGTAAGCAAAATCCATTTTATTCAAAAAGCTTCTGTTGATTTATTGTATTTTACGAATCTTTGTCACTCTTTGTCACTTTTTAGCCCCTAATTTTGGTTATCACGATATCCATCTCTATATTGTGTACTTTCACAGATGAACTAAAGAGTAACTACACGTCAAGCTTTCGTTTATGCATCATACTATTTCTTAAGCTTTCCTTAAACTATCAAATCATACTCTATCTTGGCCTTTACTAAGATATAAGAGGTATATTTTTGTGAATGTGGTTGGCCAGAATTTATTTTTTAGGTTCATGTATTGTAATTATTGAATATAACAATGATTAATTATTAAGTTTTCCCTTTAATAAAAAAATCAACCCTCCCGTGAAATTCAAAGCTTATATTAGTTTACAGGAGACCTCTGCGCTCTATACTTTACTGCCTGCAGAGAGAGGCGCTACAAAAACCTTGTTTCACTGGGACACCTCCTAGCGTCTCGCATTTAGACTAGCCTGTGCTTGTTTAACCTTTGAATTTATTTTTTATTTCATTCTTTACGCAAAATAAAACACGCTTTAAAAGTTACTGCGACACAGTTTTTCATTCTATGTATCGAAAAATAATACTGGGTGATTCACATAGTGCAGTAATTGTTATTTTTGTTACCTGTTTACCCGGCAGTGATTTTATGTATATTTATTTTTAATGAATTTTTACACCATGTAAATATCTTTACTCCATACTATGCAAAAAATTAAAAAATTCACTTTTAATTTTTTTTATTTTAATAAATAAATGTTGTAAGAAAAACATATTTTAAAATAAGTTAAAGGAGACCTGTATATCCTAAATATTAAACAATGTTTCATGTTTGAATAGCCATTTATTTTTGAAATTTAATTCTTCAAACAGTTTAAGGTGTGCATCTATCGGCTATTAACATTTTTTTTCAAAGGGAATAGTAAGATTATAATAAGATTATTATGTTTTACCCAAGTAAACTATGTATAGCCTACATCTGACAATCAACTTTTGGTTATAATACGTAATGTCGAAAATATGTTTCCATGGTACTTCATTCACAGTAAAATCCAAATTAGGATTTAAGTAGAACAACATTTATTGATGGCTGAAGTATAATAACGTAAGTGTAATAGGTTTACATATCACTGTTATTTTCAAAACACAGTTTTCTTACGCGCGAAAGAGATGCAATGGGTTTGGGCCATAAAAAAACACAAAATATTCATAGTGACCGAAACTTCCTTATAGACCACTGGGGTGGAACAAATCACTCCCATAAAGGAGGGACGAATCTTTACAGCAGTGATTCCAACTTATTGTATTTTCTTTTATTTTCTACTTCATTTGACATGTTGTAATTGTTAACAGGTTCGCTCAATACCAGTAGTTTGAAAACACGATGTCTTAACTAGAAACTATAATAAGAGTTTAATATTTAAGTTTTTTCCACCCAAAAAAATACTTTATGCAAATTTTTAGTCGTAACGCAAACTAGTCTTTTCTATAATTTTAAGATATCACCAGAGTTTCTTTATAATTCATACAATATTGAATGATAATTCAGATTCTAATGGAAAACTAATAATTATTATTGAAACCGCACATCTCGTGTTCTAATATATATAGAGCCTCAGTGATCTATTGCTTGGAAAGTAAAGTTATAGGAATAATAAGAGGGCTTGTTTTAAAAACTAAAATAATTAACGATTATCTCTCTGAATACAGAATTAATTACCAGTGGCTTCAATGATGTATTCGATGCTTGGAGGGACCAAAATCCTAAAATATGGAACATCAACACATTGAACATTTTCAATGGTTTCATTCAAGTAATAAAATACTTTTTGCTGAATACCTGTGTGTACTACATTCAGATGTTTACCTTGAAATTCCTTCTCTAATGCCAATTCTAATAAAAAATTCCCAATTTGTAAGAGTGTCTAGAGCCCTTCTCCTAAATCCTTTATAAATTTACTGTCTTGAAATCCTGACTCCGATCTTTTATCAACAACATATTACAGATAATTGAAATAAGCTTGAATCTATAGAAGTTACAATCAAAAAATAAAACCTAGTGTATTAAATAAGTATAGCTTTCGTTTGCGATAGTATGTATTTTATTATTATTTAGTAAAATCTCAAGTTTGTACATTATACACGCCATTGCTAGAATTTAAAAGTTTTTTTTCTATTCTTCAAACAATATAATAACTATTTCATTACTTTTCTTGAATATAAGCACCAAAGGGCGTAAGAAGTTCCAGCAGTCCCTCCTCAGCTAAGGCCCTCCGCCTCACATGTGTTAGCCTGGCCTACACTGCTTTGCCCTATTTTAGAAGATTTATTGGCCAGCACTCCTGATCGCCTCGCACTAATCCTGAGATCCAAAACTGTAAATAACGCACGCAGTGGGGGCATCGATAGCTCAAGTCGCCTGTTTTTTATTTATGTTTTTTACTGCTAAAGTACAGGTTCCGGTATAAATCTTCTTTAAAAAAGACAGTGGGTGGCATTCTTTTATAATTAGGAACAAATGGGAGCGCATAAATTATTGTAAATGGCCCAGTTAGTTTTTTTTTATTTCTTTTGATTTGAAAATATGTATAACTATTTCATCTCTTCTCAGTAAGAAAAAACATTGTTCAAACGGATTTACGTTGATTTACGGTTTTTATTTTAGAAATATCACTACGGTTTACCCTTTGATTCTTTATCTTAAACGAAAGCTGGAAATGAAACGTACGTTACTGACAATGGTTTTAGGTCGCAACTATCCAATTTTAAACCACTCCAACATTTAAACTTATTTATTTTGTTCGTTATATATATCACACAGCTAAAGATAGCCAAGTATTGTAGCTGTAATTTTTACGTATATTGTTTGATTAAAACATACATTTAGATAATTTTAAGGTGAACTATTATACAATAGATAAAGATGATGTTATCAATATCATGAGGATTGTGATAGCAATTTTTTAATGAATCCTTAGTTGTAATATATCAAGTAATCTACGTAAAAATCCTAAATGTTTCATAAAACTATACATTAAAAATCGAGTGTCCAAATGAAACCCAAAGTTCAAACACATTACCAACCAAACGAAAACTGAATGAATGGCCCACCAGTCGCCGCGGCATGTGACCTTGAGCCGGTCTGATAATACAAGCCTTGTTTGGTCAAACAATAACTGCATTAACTCTACAAAGAAGCTTTGTAGACGGAGCTTTTATCTCGAGCTATCACTTGACCCCGGGGTCAGGCAGCGGTCCCGGCGGCAGTCTCCGCCCGAACCTCGCCGCAACATGAAGCCTTCCCTCGTATTGGTCTGTCTGTGCGTCTGTCTGGTGGTCAGCGCAGGTGAGTTGATGGGGATAGTGCCCACTGTGTTTATTTATCAGTTAAATGTAAGCGCACCGGTGCTTGGCAGTTCAAGAAACCATGTGTGCTTAATAGCCTTGGGTTTTGTAAAAGAAAGGAATTAAAACTATGTTATTATTGTTCATAATTTTTCTAATCAACTCAACTCGTGTCCATGTTCCCATGGCTGAAACTAATTTAATTTTAAACCAACCATTGTTAAAATGGCAGTTCTTAGTGTATGAAGAAGTATTTTTATGAACTTAATTATTTAAACTACTTATTACTTATGAATACCGCTAAAATTACTAATAACAAACCTATCTCTTAAACGACTCTGATAAAGAGAACTCTAGAAGCGGTTCTCTCGGGTAGACTTTAGACAATTACCATTTTTTTAATATAAGCTAAATCAATTTTTTTAATACTAAGAATGAACATATTTCTTACAAAAATTTAAATCTTGGTCTAAACTTTAAAAGGGATCCACGTTAAGGCAAATAAATAGACTGTCGGGCATTGGAGCAGTGATGGCTATTGATGCGTTTACCTTAGTTTGTTTTATGATGGTCCATTTCATCTTTAACTTGTCTTTGTAACTATCTTTGAGCATTTTTAAGAGGGGTTTGAAGTAATTGTTTTGATTTATTGTGATGGTTTTAGGTTTCTTAATTTCTTAATGCGACATGGTAGTCTCTACACTGCGTCCGATTGAAACATATTTTATTTGACTGTTATTTCACTACTATTTTTATTACTAATATATAACATTTTATTTCGTGCTACTTACTTCAATAAACTTTCCAGCCATTTTGACTTTAACTACTTTGGATTTTAAAAGTAAAGTGATCAGAGATGAGACCCTAACGAATCCTCTCCTGAATTCAGCACGTTTTGCCTAATAACTCAAAAACTGTATGGGTTAGGCAAATAAATAGGAAATAAAATTTATTAAATTAAATAATTTCACTGTGGCATTATTTAAATTATATTGGAGATTTAATCACCCATTTAGATGCTAGAGACAAAAATGTATAGAAAATACAATCTATATAATGCGGCTATTATTTTATGTGAGTGAATGAGATGCGTTTGACCAGTAGTAGATTTTACTACGAGGAATAACACACCTACTGCTAACTTTGAATCGTTGAAACAGCCTCATCGTATGTATTGCTAAATTCTCTTAATTTCTTCCTATTGTCGAAAACCTAATGTAAAGGAGACCATAAACGTTAGCAGCATTGTTATCATTTAAACTTTGACAATATTTTACATACCACAAAGGAAAGAGCAATAGAAAAAAAATTCTCCTTATGATATTATTTATATAGATAAACGTTAAACTTGTGCTTGGCGGATATAATGAATAGAAAAAACTATAAAGAGGAATTTCAGAGAGATTTATGAAAAATTTTGAAAATAGGTTACCCAGAGTATTGCATGTACCTGGGTAACGATCCATTAATAAGTGTAGAGCCAAATTCACAGGTTTTCAGAAAAAAGTTTGGTAAAAATCAC
This sequence comes from Flexamia atlantica, assembly GCA_035578135.1. Lineage (NCBI taxonomy): Eukaryota > Metazoa > Arthropoda > Insecta > Hemiptera > Cicadellidae > Flexamia > Flexamia atlantica. Next base: position 17,105,904 of record JAQJVK010000003.1, on the reverse strand, counting down.
TTAGATCCATAGTATCTAACATTAAGATTATGAGGTTTTCAAAGTCCATATGTGCTGGAAATCGGCATAAATACAATATTATGTTCAAAAATATTTCAACTAAAAATTACAACAATGAGTTCGCAGTTTAAAATCAATAATCCACAACCGTTAATAGCAATCATTTATCAGATAAAGTGATTTCCACATTCCTGCCTCTTGTATTTAGTTTGTTAAGACCTAAAAATTATAAACCGTATAATTTTTGTTCTAGTTCGAGCAGACGAGGAGGTGAAACCGAAGTCAAAAGTTCCACAGGTAATTATGTTTTGATGTAAAAGTAGGCTTACTATTTTTAAAAATAAACATGCTAATCAAGCCTAGTTTCTGAATGCTGTTGAGATTCTCGAAAGACCTTGTCAAACAAACTAGGCTAATTCAGTAGACTATTATATATATATATATTTTTAATGCTTTGTTAATACTTTTTGCTTTCTTGTTATAATTTTCAATAATGAAGCTCTGTAATGTAATGATTGAATTAAAAGCTACTGGGAAGTGGACATAAAAAAGGAATATAACAACTTGAAATTACTAAAATTACTATAAAAATGTGCCGTTGGTGGGTGTGTTTTTTTTTGTTTGGGGGGGGGGATTAAAGTGATAGTTTAAATCAGTCTAAGGTTTAAATCAGTAAAAAATAGCAACAAGTAAAGTCTAGACAGTATTTGAAAACGAATGCAATTAAAAACAATGTTAAAGAGACAGCTAACCTACAGTTTGCATTTAAAGTCTGAAATATAAACTGTTATCTTATATGTTGTCTTATGTTATCTTGTTATGTGTTATCCTTTCTTACAACCGCTCTAAATCATTTTATTAATTTTCCTACAATAATAGTTTTTATTTTCAGGCCAGTTCATTCTGTTTTCAAATTATTAGTTCTTTGGTTACTGCTGTGCTTTCACTGTCAACAAGGAAAAGATTGTGTTTTGTAAACAAGGAAAAGACTGTGTTTTGTAAACAAGGAAAATACCGTGTCGTAATTCCAAGTTGCCAACCAAACAAATGGTCTTCGACCATTTTTAAAACGTGCTATTTGATTAGTTTTTTGTTTGTTAACATGTATTTTTTAAATTAATGTTATTTTTATTTGATTTTGGTTAGAGACAGGCTACCGAGCCTCACATGATTTCATTTTCCTATACCTGTTTGAACCGACTTGATGATAATTAAAAACAAGACTAGTTAAGCTCCACACCACCTGTAAAATTCAACATACACATCGTACAATGTATTGTAACAAAAATGTTTAAACTACAATTATTGTTTATTTGTTTGAATAGTGCATGATGTTTCTCCTTTAAAAAAAAAGAGGATTCGTATTCGATCGTTAAGGAGGGCCAATTATAGGGCTATCTAATAAATTCCACAATTATACTATATTCTCAATCAGGAAATATTACCTTCAAGAGGTTTAACCCACAAAATTAATTTTGAGGATTAGAGTATTAGCCATAGTTTTTGTTCATGTAGTATACGTTTTTATTTGAGTTACGGATGGTTAACTTTCCGTTTCTGCTTATCCGTTGTGGACAGTAAATAACCCACAGTTTTCATGCGAAATCCTTTCAGTAATAATGTTGTCAAATCAATAAAGACAACGAAAGTTACACTTAAGGCCTAGACAAACGGAAACTTTTGTTTTACAAAATAAAATAACTCTATTAACATAAAAAAGCAGAGGTGGTTTCTGTTTTTACCAAACGGCCTGGAAGTTTGCATAAAGTTCTAATTTGAACCGATGTAACAAAAAGCCCAATTCACTTTCTTAAACTTTTATCGGATTTTGCCCTTTAAGCTTTTTGTAGCGGTTTTTGGTTTTTTGTTGATTAATTTCAAACTTATTTTAAACTATTATAAGAACGGGTACAACAGCTAGTAAAAAATCAAACTTAGAACCTACGTTTGATAACAAACTTTCAGATAAGATCCATTTTGTAAAATTTACCAAAGATATCTTTAATAATTTCTTTAATTGTACTTTCTTTAATTATTTAATTACTTTTTTTCTCAATATCATAATACTTAGAAGTTTATATTTAAAATCATTCATTTATTTCCTTTAAAGAAAGTTTAATCTTGAAATGATTAAAAAGTTTTAAAATAAATATTAATTTTTCCATTAGATTATAGCATCTCGGTTGCAGGAGATATCCATGATTTGATGCATCGTGCTGTATGCTCATACCTTGTCTTAACGTGTTATTCCTTTACTAAACACGTAGTGTAAAGGAATATGTAATACTAGATACAAACGTCAGTGAAACGCTGACACATATTCATATCTCGTAAAAATTCCGAAAATCATTGAGAACGTCAAACATAATCAACATAACAAAGTTCAAACACTAGTTTAAACAGAAACGACCAAAGTCTAATCTTACTCCGTCAAAAAGTCATTGACGTGTGTGATTGGTAACACGTCTTAGAAGTGCTATCACGGATGAGTCATCGTTGGGCGTCGGATCTAAACAAAGGGATTCCGGAGTAAAGAAGACGATACAGTATCTGCCGCTTGGTCAACATTTACCAGAATAAATAAAACGTTGGTCCGTATCAATTGTAAACACGTGATTGAACCAACACTGAAAACCAAATTGGGTTAGTCTATTAGTTCTTGCTACGCAATAACTTTTGCTATTTGTTTCAGTAATTTAATTATGTTTTAATATTGCTATATTATGAGAATTTCTCAGAACAAAATAGATTTCAATAAGGGACAATCGTCTAAAATACAATAAAAATACATTTATTCTCACACTTACTTTCTATAGATCAATGTAAAAAACTATAAAATTTGATTGTGAATTAAAAAAGCCTATCTTAATTTAGCCTAGTTCTTTAGATCTTTACAATATGACAATGCTATAAACCTATTTTATTTAGGCAAGTGAATTCAAAGGAACTGTTTGATTATTCTTCCTAATGTAATAAATAACGATTACGGACTTATTACATATTAAGTAACTAATGTTGTTTATAACTATTTAATGTGATTACAGGTTGCATAGCCTTTAATAATAGCTTAGGTAACCCTAACGGTAAATAACATTTTATTAACTTTTAAGTTTATTTATAAACTGTTTTTTATTCTTAATCTTTTAATCAATGGCCTTGTTAATAGTCGGGTTATTTTTTTCTACTTATGTAGTCAATTATCCATCAAGATATTCAGTAAGTCCTATATTCATACATCATTATACCTCTAATACCATATTACATCTTGTTGTCATAGTATAACAAGTATCTTATAAACTGCTGAGATTAATGGACTTGGGTGTAATTTGATCGGGGCTAGACTTTGATATACTGCGTCCATAAACAAATGAATCCTCCATTCGTTAGTATAAAACTGTTTTGCAATTTACTCTTGGACGAAGCAAGAAAGTACCTTGACAGTGACAACCATGATATTTAATATCCAAAATAATACAAGGTTCAGTATGGGCGCAGTTTGTGAGGTTGTTGTAGTTTAATTATAAATAACAATAGCTATTGATGTATTTAATTTTCTGTTGTACTGGTATTATTCAATAACGTAACTATTTTTCACCTGAATACACAATATCCTACATGAGCAGTGTTATCTTGTATGATTGCTTGCTTGTCTGCACAATTAATTATCTCCGAGGATTCCCTTCAAAGTCTGGATAAAGTTATTTATTACTCAAAAACGTGTTTTATGCAGATTACTTGCCAAGAGAAAATTGAATAACGTAATAAATCGAATTTTAAACTTTTTAAATTTTAACACTGGCCCTGGCTGATGAGTTTTTATGATACCAACAAAATAAAAAAAGGAAAGTGTAAACAAGTAAAGTAGTCATAACAGGTGTTTGCAAGCTACAGCTATCAAGAAAAATACATCATGTAGGATGAAGATTATACGAAGAAATACATTTTTTCAGTTTTCTGACACTAAAATATTTTACAGTAATTGAAACTGGTAAACATAAAATAATATCGAGCAAGGCTCGGTCCACTGGGTACTTCTTTGCTTATATCTGATCTGTTGATTGCATTTCCTTATAATTCATTCTAATCATTCTAATCATCCTTAATAAGACAGGTACCTCATGGAGGACGTTACCCTGAATATGAGTGAAGGATGAGTGTAATGATCGTGATGATAGTGGCGCGATCTTGTAGCCCTGTTACTGACTAAGGTTGGCACGTTCCTTAGACAGGATTGTTAATTAATAGCCCAACAACCAATGGCAGCTGGCTCCAGAAACAACCCTTCAAAAAGCTAATAACTTTTCTCGGGATCGATCCGGCTACCTACAAGTTTGTAGGCGGGCACTATAACCACTACACCAATACGCTCGACCAAATGATTCCAAAAATCTTGAGTCACCGCTTTAATTTTGAATCTGAAATTTAAATATCGATTTCCATGCTCTTTGTCCAGATATGCACTCCGGGCTCACACTTCAACGACGGCTGTAACTCCTGCATATGCAACGCCGCTGGGACCAGCAAGACCTGTACCCGAGACATGTGCGAGACGCCTCCGCCCACGCACTGAATCCTACTGTAAATCGCCATTATAAATTTAAGACAACCTTGTTTACTTACTTTTTGTAATAAATTATGTTAATATAATTTTACTACGTACGCTTTTCTATTGAATCCTTGATAATTTACCCAGCAGTTAGGATTTTTGAATTTTTTTTTGTAAGCATAAAAAAGGTAGTTCAATAATAAAAATAATTGTATGAAACACAAAATGATAAAACAAAAAATATTAGTACTTTATATATTTTTGTTTTATATAACAAGGATCGGCAGGACAACCCGACGATTTTTTTATATGTGAACAGTAAGGCCTAGGTGTGGAGAAAATTGTCGTAGTCAAGGTTATTCGATGCAGTTTCAGTAGCCGTCGAACAGCGTTCGTTGAACATTGTGCATATTTGTCTTAGAGATATATTGCGGAACTGGTGATGTATTGTTGGAACGCTACCTCTGTTTCAAAGACGTTTGATTTTGGTAGGTCAGGACAGTTTCTGTAATGTAACACAATCAATTTGTGTGTTAATTATCTTTAAATCAACTGGTTCTACCTCCAAGTAACAGCCTAAAAGCATTAAATGTCAGTTAGAAAGCTAAATAGAATTATAAGACTGGGACAAGCCATGCTGACTAGCCGAAGTCCACACCGATGCCTATCAGTGCACAAAGTCATCAGGTATTTCTGCCGCTCCCTGTATCACTAGGAACTTGTTTTAAAGTAATATAAGTATAGGATTACTCCACGATTCTGATTGAATATTGAATTCTTCAAAAGGAAGTTTTCCCCAAGAAAATGTAAACGGGGAACGTCAATGTAACATTTAAAACGAAATTCAAATGGACCTTGAATTCAATGCTGCATAAAAAAAACTGTTATTAATCAATCTAAATCCTCTAAATCACTACTGTATTTTCAAGGTAAACTGCACACTCTCACCTTGAGTGTGTAGCTAAGATCGCTTTTCAATGGTGCAAATGACTTTTAGAATCTATTGAATCAAAACCAGTTCATGCAGCTCTGCTGCTGACGACCCGGATCGACTTCACCTCCAGTTCCCTGACGGATGCCAAGATGAAGACGGTGTTCGTTTTACTGGTGCTGTGCTGTTTTATTTTCATTGCTAGCGCAAGTAAGTATTACAAAATGCAAAAAGAAATAGCAAGACAAGGAATTTTTAAACCACCCAATCTATAAGAAAAATGGATTAGGCAGTTAAACATGGACCTTTTAGAGAAATGTAATTTACATGAGCATTTTTTTATTTGAGCTATGCAACAGAAGTGAATTACAACTATATTTTAGACTTACACAAGTTAATTACAAGGTTTACTACAATTTTGAAGTTACCATGTTATTTTATAATATAGTTTTAATGGTAGAACTGTTAACTTTGAATCTTTAAAATACGAAAAAATAAATGTCGGGATATTTTTCTCCCTTTAGTATCAAAAGTCTATATGAAGAAGTATAAATAAAAACTGTGTATTTCCATCCATAGAGAATTTGCATGATTAATGGGGGACATTTTATCGTTCCAATTAGTTCCACAAAAACAGAATGATAATTTTGACAAAATTATGTTGTCTATAATTTATTATTGATCATAATATAAAGGTTCTTGCTAATTCCCTTAAATGTTTGGTTCCGAAACATATATTTGATGGGTTTCTCTCAATGACCCTTGCTAATAAAATGTTTCTGATTTTGTAGAATCGAGTCGGTCTTGTTTTGAAAATACCCTTGGTATTTTGATAATTTGTATAAAATTTGTTTAGAGTTTGTGGTTTATATTCACATCATAAGAAAGTATTTGATCATAATTTGTATCCCTTACAAAGTGTATAAGCCAGGGTCCATGAATACTTGAGACGTTTCCTTTTCTTCCTTTTTTATTTATGAGGTAAACGCACTGGTAGCCGACACTACTGCAATAACTGATATTCTTGATTTATTTATACCATAATGCAATTCACTCATAATATTTTACATAAAATGATAGTTCCAAAAGTCTTTTCTACCCGATAGCATCGGAGGTCTCTTTATCAGGATAGTTAATATGTTTTTTTTGTTTTTTGTAATTTTAGTGTCATTTATAGGTAGCATGAATGATTAAGTTCATTAATTCATAAAGATACATATTTACACACTAAAAAATATTATTGCGGGCTTAAAATTATATTGAAGCCAGTCACTGGAACATGGACTGTGTTTGAGTTAAATTTTAAAAAATTGACTAAAAAATATTTAACGATGATTTTTAAAACCATATTAAATTTAGAACCATAAACGACATATAGGGTAAATTCGTATTTTTACCAAATACTATTGAGTCCACATTATTTCTTAAATCTTTGGACACATTTTACTGCAAAACGATTGTCCAAAACATTTATTACTGAAAGTTGCAAACCAATCATACAAATACAAATACAATTGTCTGCGATTGAAAATATTTTAAGAGTATAATAACATCTAACTACAATGAAAATGATTATTCCCTACTACATTGTCTAGGTTGACAACATTTTCGGTTTTAAGAATCAATGTTACAACTCTCAATCGCAAAACAAATTATATATAGCTTATGAACAATAAATTTTTCTGTTAAATTTAATATAGTTGTCACAGTCAAAGTAAAATGACTATTTTAATTTTTATCAAACAATAATGCCGATTACATCACAATAATCTATGAACTTGACTGCAGTGGTCCATAATCCTCATGAACCGTTAAGTTATATGGGTGAACCACAATAAATTTTAATAAATATAAGTATACTGATTCTCATTAGAACAGCATAAAACTTTATTACATTTATTTATTATTTCGCTTCTCCTCTTAATACTTACTATATGGATAATTTTATAAGTAACTGACTGGGAAAAATTTATTTCCTAAACAGCTGGGATTGGTTTACCCTTGGCACACCTGAGAGAGGCTTGGTTTTAAATTTGAGGATTAATTAAGAAATTTAATTTTTTTCTTTACAAACAGATGAATATGTATGAATCTCAGATAATCAGCTTAAATCTTATGTGTATTTCTTTTACAATATTCAAATTGCGGCAAAATTATGACATCCAGAGTGGTTACAATTGAAGTTTGTAAAAAAACAGTGATATTTCCACGACACGAGTAGCTATAATATATATGTATATATATTTTTTTTAATTTTCACGGGGGAAGGGAGTAGGAAAAGAAACTACTATCCTAAAATAATAATCTTCAGCGAAAACATAAAGTATAAACGTTTGTATTTTGTTCATTGTTATGTATAATAACCAGTATTAAAATAGAATTGTTTAAAGTCATAGGATTATCCTCCCTCCTCTACATATATCTTATACTAGTTTATTAGGACTTGTTTACAGATGATTTTATTTTTCAGGAAGAGGTTGGTATAGGCCTAAAGTGTGTTTCAATTCTACAAAAAGTGCCAACTATTGTGGCTTGACTGTTAAGTGTGATGCATGTAATTTTATTTTATTTGTGATCAATATATTAAAAACATTTTTTCTCTCTTTATTTCTTTTCATAATTACTTGAATCTTTTTACAAATATGACTATTTAAAGTTTTTACAAATATGCCAATTGCATCACGGTTATTTTTGAGCTTGACTGTACAAAGCTATTGAACCACAATCCGCATGAACCGTATAGTGATATGGATGAAACAAGTAACTATATTTATAAATGATTATAAATCTACTTCGAATGAGGACAGTATAGATTGATTACGTATACTCTTGCATTTTTCTCATAAGTTTTATAAATCCTTATTCTCTAATCTAGTAGTCTATTTCTTTAAGTTTTTTTAAATAATGAAAAATTAAATACGATTGCTTATAAGCTTTATCAACAATAATTCTTAATGAACCGTAGTACATGATATGGCTTCATCTTGATGAGATCTACCTGATTATGACCTAAAATTTACAGATTTATGTTGCTGTGACACCAAACCTTTGTACAAATTTTTTATATGATTCTTTAGGAGAAAATTTTATTATGCTTAAAATATTCATATCCATTTTATTTTCTTATTATCCTTAAATCTGCAGTTTTTAGTACAGTTGCAAACTAAAAGTTAAATGGTTTCAAAATGAAGGGCTGAAAAGGGGAATCGGAATTTAACCATCGATGAACAAATATTAACAAAAACAATAATAATTTTATTAGTTTTTCTATTCATAATGTCGCTTTTTTCAAAACATGTCGAATCATCTGAACAAAACAGTTTTTACTTTGAATGGATTACGAATGAGTTTAGGACCTATTTAATAGGGCACTTTTTCTTATTTTGACCTAAGGAATACGTCCCAGAAGTTTAGGTTCCCGTGAAATACCCCTTGTAGTACTAATAAAGATAACGCAAAAGACGCTGTTCATAAAAAAACGAGAGCTTTTTCATTAATGCGACTGTTTCCTTTAAAACCACATCACTAGAAATTCATCGCTGCAGTGGGTTACCTTCCTCCAGGAGTTTTTTCATGAACACCTATATCCAGGGTTATTTATAGCAAATAATTTGCAAATGTCGAGCTTAATACATATACATGTTGTTCAGATTGGGTCAACTAAATTATTTTGGTTTTCAGACCCTCAGGTGAATTACTTTAACTACTACAACCGAAGACCAACCAACAGAGTAAGTTATTTTGTATGGCTAACTTAGGTCAGAATCTCACACATTCTACTGAGCTGTGTGAAAAAATAATAGAAATAGGCTTGAAACCTATGTTAACTATTGTTTAAAAATGACCCTTTAACGTTAATAATTAATACTAGTAAATGTTTAAAGGTTATAACCGAGTAATTTTTTATTATTTCTCATAGATTACAGTTTTATACACTGAAAATGTTTTAAATCATAATATGTTCTGATTCAGATGTGTTGGTGCTTTAACATCAAGGCCTTCTGATTTTAAGTCCCCCTGAATGCACGTACATAGAGCTTAATAATATAAAGTTTGTGTAAAAGAATAAGTGGCTTTCTTTAGACCTTTCAATTACCAGTCAGTTCCGAGGACTTATAGGGCATATAATATAAATGCCAGACTAAGAGTTATTGCCTATTTCATATCCTTCAAAGTTACAACTAGATGTGGTTTTGTAGGTTTGCGCACCAGGTTCAGTGTCGTATGACGGGTGTAACAGCTGTTACTGCAACATGGCCGGCACTGCTCGCACATGCACCAGAGAAATATGCTAGTGTTTATACTGTTGTGTAAGAAGGATATAATGAGGCAGACAATACACGGATTTTGAAAAAAATTGCTTAGTTTATTTTGTTTCCTTGCTTCTCTATTTAAATGGCCCCTATACAGTACACTCTAAGATCATGGTGATTTTAATCTCAGCTCTGATAGTCAAACAGTATTGGTTGAGTCTTAATTGCGAACAGTACAGATTGCAAACAAGGGTAAAATCGTCCAGATTTCAAACACCTCAAAAATGCCTTTAGTTTTTAACAGTAATAGTATCAACCATGTATCCAAAATAACTTTTTTTCCATTTAAAGAAATAAATTATAAAAGTCACAAGTTGTTATTCAACTTTAAAACTCGACATGAAAAAGTAGTAGGCTGCTACTTCTTTATTTTTTTGTCAGGTAAAATAAAAAACGGTGGAAATTGTTGCTGAGGATTTGAATTTTTATATCGTATTTTTTTTAAAAAGCCCCGCATTTTGGTCGATACCTTAGATATTGTGAGAGAGTTTATCCGTGCGGCTCCTGCATAAAAACAAAGTAAATCCTCTCCTAAACTGCTTTTTACAAAATACAGTCGACTACAAAAATACAAGTGTGGTAGGTATAAAATGAAAGGTCTGAATCTCACAATTACTATGGTAGCAATTATAAATAGAAGCAGTTTACACATCATAGGAACGTTACAGGTGCATTTCGTGGCGGCAGCTTTTCTAAAAAATGCGTCAGGTTAAGCTTCTAGGTTATCAGTGTTTACGATGTGTAAAATACCCGTAAACCATTTATATTTGGTACTGTAATAATTATGAGATTCAGACCTTTAATTTGATACCATATTTGTAATTTTTTACTTAGTTTGTGTTTTCCATATATAGGGACTAGAGGCAAATTAATTAATGGCTTCAATTCGCGCCTCGAGTGCTCCGTCTATTTGTATACTATGTGGTCGCTGGTCAAGTGTCCAACGGCTTACCCATCTTGCTATGTATGGTCTCATAAATCCCCCCGCGCTTATGACAAGGGGCGACCGGACAATAAAAAGACACAAATAAATTCTTAGGTTGTTCGTAAAATGAGCGAATCCGCTGGTAACGTAAATAAATGTACGAAATCTACTTATAGACATTATTTATTTATTGTCCCAAACACAAACATTCCAAATCGTAGAAAAAATATGGCTCCCAGATGTATGTTTTGAATCAAACATTACCGATTCATATTTCATTACTTTTTACAAGCCGCCAATACAGCCAGTACCCTAAAGTGGAACTGGGACCTTTCGGACAACGGTTGGCACAACGATTGCCCAAATTTATTTTGATAAGCTGTTTTTATGTCGCCCAAATCAATCTCACAGCGGCTGCGGATTATGTACACCAATCGCTTGAAATCTTCATCGCTTACGTTTTTCTTGGTTAAAACTTTGTGTATTTCCTCGGCAAAGTATGTGTGCTGATCCCTCACTATTTCTAATATGTCCAACAATACAACTTTTTTGTCATACTCCTTGGTTCTTTTAATGTCTTCTTCTAGTGTTTGACTCACTACAAATCGCTCCTTATTTCGCACTTCATACTGCTTAATTATAGCTTTGAGTTGAGGAATAGAACTTTTTCTAAAGATTTTAAACACTTTTTCCCAATTGCCGGTGTCTCTTATAATCTCGTGTTGCATTTTCCTCACCACATTTTTAACTTTTTTGTCATCTACATTGACGTTTGACTTTCGGAGACCTTCGGTCAAGCTCCTCAAGAACTTTATTGCACGGTCTCCCAAATGGTCCCCCCCGCTATAATCTCTTATGTACTCGAACTTCAGTTTTATTTCATCGCTTACGTCTGAATTGAAAATTTTGTTATAAGACTTGTTAATTTCTATAATTTTACAGGTCGGGAGGGTTAGATATACTTCTAAAATAACCTTGAGGTTTGGATTCATAACAGCATCATCTATTACCTTTGCAAAAAATTCCGGCAGAGGTGTCAGTAAGGATGATATAAAGTCAGCGTCTGTTTTGGCGTCAAAGTGAGGGGTTCCTTCGATGGTTGGATTGCAGGAAGGCCAGACACACCAATTGCAATTCAAGCTGGTCATTGCTGAAAACCAATATTTCATAAAAATACTTAAACAGCTTTAAAAAGTGTTGCAATAATAAGTGTGTGTGTGTGTGTGTGTGTGTGTGTGTGTGTGTGTGTGTGTGTGTGTGTGTTAGAGTGTGTGTATGTGTGTGTGTGTGTGTGTGTGTGTGTGTGTGTGTGTGTGTGTGTGTGTGTGTGTGTGTGTGTGTGTGTGTGTGTTCCAGTTCATCAATATTTGCGGGGTCTTGTGTGTGCATTTTACTATATTGTGTGGCCTTTGGAAATTGCGGGGCCTTACACATGGCCCCAAAAGTTCCTGGTTTTTGTTTTTTCACAAACATCCTCTTTTTACGGCCGAAAAAGCCTAAAATGGTGAGGTTAGGTTAGGTTAAGTGAGGTTAGGTTTGGTTAGGTTGGGTTAGGTAAGGTAAGGTTAATTTAGGTTATGTTTTTTTTGTTTATATGTTTATGTAGGGCCCCACAATTTCGACTGCCCCACAGCCTGGTTAAATGAACACAGGTGTGGCTGGCTCCTCAAACAGGTGTGAGAATTGTGTGAACAAAAGACCCCACAAATATGAGTGAACAAGACTGTACGTGTGTGTGTGTGTGTGTGTGTGTGTGTGTGTGTGTGTGTGTGTGCCTTTAAATACTGAAGCAAACGTATCACTCTTATATGCTATAAGAAAATATACAAAGAAAAATAAAGTTTTGGCTGCATGAAGCCACTCAACGATTTATTTTGGTCGAGAGTGGATGGAGGATTCATATGTGTTCAGATGTAAACCAAGCAAAAAGCCAAATTGCTCACTCTCAGAAGATGTATTCAATAAAAATTATTTCATGCTGAACATTAGAAAAGTACATGCATACCTTATACCCATTCAGCTCAAACTACAACGTCTAAACTGACATAATTTTGGGCTATAACTACATTATTATTAGGGATAAAATAGGTAAATGATGAATTACAATTTCCTTAGAGAGGTTGAATTTTTTCTAAGCTAGACTGGGCCGCCTAGTTTTGCTTCGCACTAATTAGCTGGTTACTGATTAAAATATTTCTTAGGAGGGTGGGGGGAGTGGAGAAAAGAAGGGAGGAGAGGAGATGTCGTGGAAAGAGAGGGGGTGAGGGCTGCCCAATTTCTATTAGCAGGGATCGGTACAATTTAAAAACCCCGTGAAATAACAAAATGTTTTCACTACATGTCTACAGACGAATAAACTACAGTTCGCCCATGAAAATCCTGACCAGCGCGAGTACTCTAACGCATCACGGAGTGGGGGAGGAGGTGAAGTCTACTCCCCTTCTCAAGCCCCGCCCCTTCACTGCTACTAAGTATTTGAAAATAATAAAATCTATACGTATAAAAGAGGATGTTGGTATATATATATATATATATATATATATATATATAGCATTGATAAACTCAGACACCGCTGGACCGATGGCCACGAAACTTGGTAGATACATGTAGAATTTCATGGAGTAGGTTTATAAACCTTCAATTTCGTGATAACTTTCAGGGCTTAGCCCTGGAACCGTCTTAAAGATACCCATGTCAGGGATTTTGAAAGAATTTGAGTTAGATTTGTGTACAAACAAAACATGTGAAAGTAAAATTTAAAACAGGTGATGTAAATTAATGGTATTTCTTTCTGCTATTTAATTGTATTTGTTTACATGAAGATTTGTTACTTGGTGCCAGATGGTTAATGAATTAAGACTTTTAAATATATTTTAAGTGCAATACACTATATAAAATGCTGGAATGTAGTATAAAATAAAATAAATAATAATTGATATTACTGAAGGACTTCTGTGATCACTGATCACTTATACTTGAAGGACTTCTTTTTTATGACAACAAACTGCTGTTTAAAGAGGAAGAGTGTGCTACTGTAAAGTATTAATTTTATCTACAGCACTTTAAAAAAATTGCCGAGACGGCCCATTCAATCTTTTTGTTCAATATAGAGCCTAAAAACGTAAGACAGCAATTTTTAATAATTGCTGGAGTGGAAATGTAACTTTTTGTTCAAGGTAGACCCTAAAACCTTAAGAAAATGATCTTTTACAGAGTGAATAAAATTTCAAGTCATGTTCTACGGTTCCTTTAACACGTATGCCTTCATGAAGGAAAGAAATAGGATTTCTAATACGCAGGTCTGCTGCGACGGGGATGCAATAAATTTCAAATTAAGGGTAACTATGCTCAAGGCCCCACAGTGTGGCCTTGCTATGCTACATATGCGAGCAGATTCAAAGCCGTCAAAAAAGCCAAGGGTACCATTCCTTATATCGTGCCCCATGATCATCATCAGGGCAAGCTCAGATACCGAGCGTTAAGCAGAAACGACCATAAATTCTTCCCGGCGTTTGTCTTGGGTTAGCCAGTCTCTGTAAATTCGCTTTGAGTGTGTGAGCGCAATCCTCTTCACCTGATAGGAAGATCGACTGGACAGCCGATACAAGCAAACAGCACTTGCAAGAGGAAGGACCGCCGATATTGGGCATGAGCCTACCCAGGGTAGCAACACCATGTCGGTGGGGCGCTGGATATGGTCACATTTTTTATGAAGACAGGCACTTTAGGCAGGAATAGAACACCCCCGTCGTAGCATATGCGTACTAAGAGCAAATTTCCAAAAACTTCGTTGTTTTATGGAAGTACATTTGATATGTTTAAAGAAGTAGATTTTACAACAAGAAAAATAAATGGGAAAGCAAAACGATATAATTGATGGGTGATAGTGTATGTTTAATTTTTATCGTGAGCGAAGCCACGGGTTCTTCTAGTTAATTTACAAAACAAAAGTTAATTCTTGGTTGTTAAAATATGTTCGTGCTATTTTCCTCGATCAATGACACATGTCCAAGGGATTTTGTTAATTTTTGGTTTAAGAGTCACTGTCTAGCGAACAATGGAAACAATAAACAGTGAAGAACGATAAAAAACCAACGAAACAAATATCTAAGAGGAGACCAAAACCAAATAAGTACAAAAAACCAAATTTGCAGCAGTAAATAAAATATGCATATTTAGGAATCATCTAACCCACTCTTAACATTAATTATCTATCTCTCTCGCACAAGTTCTTTTAATGGTCGGGATTTTCGTGCGCTACCTATGAAAGTTATTTTCCTCTATAATGAAATAAAAATTTCTGCTGATGACCGAAATTTGGACAACAAAATGTGGACGAGTTGAAGAATGCAATCATTCAAGAGATTGCTGACATCCCTGCACAGATGTTAGTCCATGTGATGGAGGATTTTGCTAAGAGACTCGAGTCCTGTATTCAAAATTATGGACATCAGCTTTACGACATTATTTTTCACAAATAAATGAAATGGCAAATAATGAGCTTTCTTAAGTAAAATGGCAAATAATGAACTTGATTTTGTGTTAATAAACATGTATACATTTTTAATTAAATTGGCTGAGCATTATCTCATCAAAAACCGTCCACCTCTACTTCCACCTCAGGGAGTTACAGGGATTTCTACTGAACAGTGATGAGGACACATTGTTTGTAGACATATCTTTGTGTTGCTTTACATTTTATGTTTCAAATGCCATTAATTGTATGATGAGTCTGTAGATCATTGTGCTGAGCTTTATTTAACTTAAATATGTAAATAGTTGCACTGAAACTGAGTGATATATTTTTAATGTTTGAATATATACCGACCATTCCTCAAACCTCCTTGTAACTGTTTTAAGATGGCCAATTTCCCGAACAGGTTTTTAACCTGGGGATAGAGAGTCATTGATCTCAATATGTACCTTTAAAAAATGACTGAGGAATAGATTTTATTTTCATGTTGTTATGTTTTAAAAATAAGAAGTGTTCATGGAAAAGATTTGTCAGTTTAGCTAATGTAATGTATATTTTATGTATTTTATGTATTTCATTACTGTTTATATGTGTCAAAAATCTATAAACTATATTTCATATATCATATATATATCATATTTTTTATAAATATATATTCATATATTTATGGAATACTCTGTGCCTCGAGAATCACAATTAATATTTTGGTTCTGTTAAAAAATTATTAATCCTTGTAATTCAGCTTTAATTTGATATGCAACATGCCAAAGTTTAGGAAATCAAAGTTTTTGACAGTATATTTTATTTTGGTTTAATACTGGTAGCCCTGAAAATAAAATATGTTAAATGGCAGCATAAGGCAAACAGCATATCATTTTACAGGTCTTGCAAAAACCAACAACCTTTCAACCTACCATCTTTGGTGGTTTTGTAGTTATAAGCAAAAGACTCCGTTTTACCATATAAAGCCAATGTTAAATCCAAATGTCTTAAAGACATTTACATTTGCATAAATTAAACTTAAGTGGAGTAGGAGTCACCTAAATTGGCCAAAACGAAAGTAAATAAACTATTATCCTCTTACGAACGTAAGCATAAAATCCAGCTGTGCTGAAAACATTGCAAACGAACTTCTGTTTTAGATAAAACTTGTAGTAAAAGGAAAGTTATGACGCAATATTGGAACTGGAAGTTCTCTTGCGCAGCTTAAAATATTACTGATGGGCTTTTTCAAATTAAGTATGTATTAACACGGAGAGGATCTGTCATGGATGTGGCGTGAATAATTGTCTCGGAATTTTTATTAAATAATTAAAGAAAAATAGGTTAGTTTATGAATAGCCATCCCTACTTGCTGCAATCATCATCTGACAAGAAAGATCGTTCCATATTACGTTTTGAAATTGGTCCAGGAAGAAGTAAACAAACAGCTAAACAAACTAAAATAAATATCAATCAAGAAATACAGTACAATCAAATTAAAATTTATTGCTATTCAAAAAGGTTGAATGAAAATAGAAAATTCTAAAAATAGGCGATATTGCAAACATTCTATAACCTAAGATTAACACGAATGACAAAAAAAATATTGTAAACAAACACAACGTGGCGATTTGACAGTTCAAAGAAAATGTAAACAAACACATGACAGTCAAATGTATGACAACGTCTAGCGGGTTCAGCAAGCATTTCTGTGAGGGTCAATAAAAACGGCAAATGAAGGAGCTTTCAAACAGGTCGTCAGACGCTTATCTCATTTGATATAATGCTTAAAAATCAGTTTATCTGTTTCAGAGCTTGACCTTCACCCGCCATTTCTACTGAGGCCGTTTATAGTACTAGAAATCGCTCAATGATATGAAATTCGACAAAACTAAAAGTTTACCGGAAATAAGATAAATTAACAGCTGAGATTCATCATAATTGTTTTACAAATTAATACTTTTTATTATAAATGTTGATACTTTTAATATGAAAACTTGTCATGAGACTAATAAGAAACGAGGACCGATTGAAAAAAGGACAAGACAGTACTATTCAACAATGTCAGGATAAAAAATGAAAGTATCTAAACAGTAGGCCGACACAAAAAATTTAAAGTAATACCCCCGTTTCAGCAGACCTGCATACTGAGCAAATTTCAAGTGCTTAAATAAATCATTTAGACGGAGCCTCGAATCAAGTAAAATCAACTTGTATGCTAAAATAAGTATAAACAATTTTCTCCATAAAAATTACATGGGAAATGAGTATGCAGGTTTGCTACCACGAAAGTGTGAAATTTATATATTATTTGCAATAATCCAGTAGATATTAACTAGATGAAGAAGTATCTTATACCAAGTTTTATTACAATATTCCTTTTCAATAGAATTTTATTTATTTCCCATAAGATTAACATTGGGAAAACATACTGAGTTTACCGCTAGCGATATCTTGGTAACCAATGGACGTAGAGCACCAATTGAAAATACAAACTTATTAGTTTTTTCAAGCTAAATTAAATGGTCAAAATAAGAATAAAATATTTTTTCCTATGTAAAAAAATCCCAAAACCCCATTTTTTGAGGGGTTTACCCCCCCCCCCTTTCTTCCCGTTCCAATGGTACGATCAGGCTGGTTTTCGAACTCGTCCGAATTACTACTTTACATGTCTGTGCCAAATTTCATTCTAATCGGACCATTTTCACGCGAGTTATCGTGCTTTTAAAAAACACATACACACACACACACACACACACACATATATATATATATAAAAATTAACGAATGGTGTTTCTGGCATCAGGAGACCTCAAAGCGAAAAGTTATGATGGTCCCGGGCTTAAGTCTTACCGTGAGACCTACGGTAACAGCTTCTTGCCTGTAGGGGAAATTCGCTAATAGTTTTAAATAGTTTTACTCACATGTCCAATACCTGCGAACAGGTTTCAAATCTACTCCCAGGGTCCACCCGAGGGAACATGCATCTTCTACAAAAAGAAACAATCGTTTTGTCAGTTAATGGAGTTTTTGTTTATGATACAGTAATTGATTTACATTTGAATTTGTAAACCCGTTGCTCGGAATCGAGTAATTGTCATGTATTGTCTTCTGAATTAAAATAATTATGGTGCAGTGTTCTAGAACTATTTTAGTAATGATAGTTCAACTTCAAAGCCACTTCCAGTAATACTGAGATTATTTACTATCATCTTTCAGGAGATAATTTGATTTAGGTTAAATTAAAGATAGGTCAAGTTTATAATGGAACATTCCTACTTCAACCACAGAACATCACTTAGTACCAAAACAAATTTACAATTATATTCTTTTATTAATGTAAAATTTATAAATAATTTTAACTAACACATCACTGTTGAATGAAGTAAAACAGTTTTATGAAAACCTTTCAAATTGTTATATTTAATAAACTTGATCGAGCGCCTTAATATGAAGCTTAGTTACATATTTTAATTTTTAGATCATTACTCACTACAAACTTCATATTAACCATCACCACAAACTTGAAGAAAATTGTACATCTATTGAGTTCACCAAGGCACCTTTGTCATACTTAAATTATTATTATAAATCAAATAAATATTACAGGCCACACAATATGAGAAAACAGTTATTTGGAAATCGACTGCAAGTACATTTACACCACACATGTTTTAAATGGACTGTTTTAAATAAATAATGAAGAAGTAAATTTGTATTGTGAAAAAATGACAATCAATTACGTAAATTTTACGTTATTTTCGTAAAAATTGATGTAGTTCAGTTTCTGATACTATAATATAACCCTTCTTAATCTTAACCCAGACTACAATTATTCACTAAATCTACTAACTCATAAATGAATACTTAAAGTCCGTTTCAGTATATATATTCAATGGTTTAATTTCCAATAATAACACACGATTTTGCTGAAAACCTGTTTACTCTATTCAGCGTCTTTATTGAAATTTATATTCCCATGTTAAATGTTATGGACAAATACAAAACTTTAAGGGCTTCTAGGCCGTTCCCTCTTGTCTAATTGACATAAATTTTATTTACTGCAAAACTACACGCCAAGCACCTTCCAACGACATTAACTTATTTAAATCGGCCCAGTAGTCTATGAAGAGTATAACTGACGCCAATTATTGAGGCCCAGTGTGGTGGATGTGCAGCAGCAAATACGGGTAGTGCGCATGCGTGGCAACGCGTCGCAAGAGCGCAGAATTGTCATTCTGCTCTCAGCCTTCAACAATCGCGTGTTCCTACATGTTGTCCTAAAAACATTGACCGACGGAGCATTGACTCTTACTGTCGATTAATGATCAGTTATAATTCTATTCAATAATATAAAATATTTCATTAGTATTAATTGAAGCGTCTTGTTACTCTGAACAACGTTTGATAGATAAGCAGCAACTACATGCGAGCTGCCTAATGTACGCAGCCAGGCTAGTACACCATCGGCCGCCGCTGCCGCTCCTACTCCCCTCTCCTCCCAGCCTACCCACTCCCCGCCCCATGCGCGGAATGGGCCTCAAGAATTGGTGCCAGTTATAATGATCACAAAAAAACCAAAGAGATCCCTACCCGGTCAAAATGAAGCATTCACCACCCAATGCGCCACGGAAATGCTCTCAAATCAAAATGTTTGTTAGGCCGGCCGCACACAGAATCGAACAAGACACAACGCGATAAGACATTTTGTCCGATTGCGTCTAATGAAGAAAATAACATGAGGTGGCCGCACACAGCATCGAGCAAGACGAAAAAATGTCTTAAGACGCCACAATGCGTTTTTTCCTTGTCTGACTAGACTCTGTCTGGTCAAAAGACATTTTTGACAAAACGCTATCGAACACAATCCGTCAAAGCCACCTACTCATGCAAAATGTCCCTAGTAAACGGCAGGAGTGACTATTGTAAACCGTATATCCAAGATAATATAATAAAATCATTGTGTACTATATGGCTGCCAACATAGGGATTATTTTTAAAAAGTGAAGTTAGCATTTAACCTTTTTTTAGACAAATGCAGAGCCTAACAGATTTAAATGCAATTTTTGAACAGAGTAGTGTTTTATTTACTTCTAGCTGATAACACAGGTTTCAACCGTGGAAGTCTATTTAGTCTTTTATTATTTTATTATAGTTCTTAATAAAATAGAGGAAATTAAAACACAACATCGGTTTATATATAATCATCTTGAATAATGATCTTGAATATTTTCCAAAATGAAATCAAATATTTCGATTTTCATTGGACAGTTCTCAAATTTATCCGGATGGCTTTTCAGCTCCTTAATAAGTCCTACGATGTCTCTTCTTTCATTTATTGGGTGAACCCAAAATGTTCTGTCTTGACTTATCGTCAAGCGTATTGACAAAGTTCCACAAAACTACAACTTCCTCTTCTTCCTTTTAAAATAATTTCTTCACAATCCGCATCATCATCATTTACATTCGACAGGTCTGCTAGAATGATTAACTGCAAGTGAAAGAAAGTGGAGGGAAAACTATCTTATATCGCGGCGTGGAACCCCGCACACAGGATCCGTCAAAAAGACAAAACGTCTTCAAGCGTTTTTTTGTCTTGTCGTTTCGTGTCTTTTGCGGCCGGCCTAATACATCAATTCACTTCACTTCGTTCGTTAATTAGTCAGAAAAAAGGCAAACTCTAATATGTGTAACTAGCACTTTAAGGATATATTACAAAAAAAAAGGCTCAAGTTTTTTTTTAAGGTAGCTTTACCTTAAATAGCGGACACGCGCTGCTCGGAACCGGTTAGGTAATCAAATAATTCTAAATATAAAAATCCATTTTATCGCTTTTATTTATATTTTGTATTAGGAAAATATGTTATCAAAAACTATTGTTTTTATAGGATTTTTTTCACCGTGACCTTTCATTTTACCCCATACTTAAATACAGGTACTCCATACAGGTGTTAGTCCTATGGTTTATGGGTTTCTCAAAAGCTCTGGGTAACAATATGGGCCTATAATATAGTTATTTGGGTTATACAAATCAAAATGTAAAGCGTAAATTTATTAAGCGGCTAACTTAGGCTTTATTTTTTATCATGACATCAAAACGAATAAAATAATTTTGCACAACATTTTCCTATCAAAACAATCATCATTGAATAAATAAGGTAAACTTTAAAATTACTCCTTATAAGGCAAGACACAAAATTAATGCTGATCTACAAACATTATTAAAATGATTACTACTTAATTAAAATTGTAACTATTCATTCGAACTCACCAACAAAGTCGAGAAGAAAAAGCGTTAGGAAAATATAGGAAACGTTGTGAATATTCATCGTTAACGTATCATACCCAACGCTCAAATGTTCAGTATAACGTCAGTTGAGCCGCAGAACTGATTAAATTAATCATCAATATGGTACACAGCTGCCGAGTGGCTATCAGTCACATCGTTGACAATTTTCAAATAAAATACTAGGCTTTCGGAGAATATGTTGCATGATAAACACTCCTACTCTGTAAAATCAAACAACACAAACTGTGCAAATTCCGAAAGCTTGAAATTGTCTGATGAAGACATTAGGTATATAAAATTGAGATATCTTTAAATAGTCACTGAACCTCCACAAGAAATACAGTAGGGTGGGTGCACCAGTGAATGACCAGTTAAGGACGATGTCTCATAATAATTTGACATTACTCATTTCATAGTCACAGATATACCTTTTACTATATCAGTTAAATTGGTTACTTAATAAGCATACAGATTGTAATATTAATTAAAAGACAACTTTTTCAATGCTCCAATAAATTACCAGGACTGCACCAGTAAATGACCGATCTTGTACCATGAGTAACCGGTCTCTTTTGGCTTAATAACTGTCAAAAAAATTGGAAAACAGCTGACAACAATGAATAAGGATAAATCAGCTGAGAGTATAGATCCAAGCTAGTAAATGACCGATCTTGTTCCAATCAATGCCCGCGAAGGTTTTCCCCCGGTCATTCACTGATTTTTGCCCTGGTTACGTTCCAATTCATGACCGCCCTCAATAATAATTAATTATAACAAGTAGATGAATAAAGTTTATTTTAAATTGTATGATAGTATGTCAATTGTTATTTAATTTTAACAAATCGTCGAAATAATCATCAAATACAGAATGAATGTAAATTTACCTGAGCCTTGCAGGAATAGTCACTATAGCAGGAAACAATAAAATCGAAGGTAGATGGACACTCAATATGTTTTACTCCAACAAACTTAACCAATGAAAGACCATTGTTGAATAATATTCTAAGGCTGGTATTACGATTATTTATAATTAGCTAGCCTAAGTAAAATGCTTAATACAGGGCATTTTAAGCAAAACGGTCATTCACTGGTGCACCCACCCTTGGAGCTACACAATTGAAATTTGGTCTGCATAACTTTACACCAAGTGGATACATACTCACCTCACAGTCTGAGAGTCGTCGAACTTTCCTTTATCACACTTTAATCAATAACTCATAATTGAGTTGGGGCTGCAGCATAAGCAGCACTTATTTTAATATTAAAATAAGTCCTTATTTTAATATTAAAGATATTAAAATATTTTAATATCTTCTTTTAAAACTTTGGATTTCCCTAGTTTTTTATATTTCTCCAGATTGTCTTTAGCTCTATGGATCTTTGAAAGTGTTTGTTTTTGTTACCATTTAAGACATAGTTTTCTTTATTTGTAATTATTTGCAAAGAGTAAGAAAATAACGGAAAAGCAAGAGTTAATATGGGAGGCTGTGTCCATATTTATTGCTGTAATGTAAGTATGGTGATTTTTTTTTAATTACTCGTGATCTTTAATTTGCTTGTTGTTGATGTTTTTAGGTAATGTTTGAGTTGGAAATGTGTAATGACTATGTTTGAGAATTTCAAATTGATTTGCAACAATCCGTGTAGGTCTATGCAATTGCGATAGTTTTGTTTGTAATGTATATACATGTTTTTTAGGATAGTTATGTTAAACTGCAGCATTTATATTAGATAAATGTTTTATGGCTTCCATTTTTAAGATGCAAGCGTCTAATGAAGATATGTATCCTCAAGAATGCTAAAAAATTCGTCATGCTACAGAATGTATATTACCAGTCTTTATTTGTGATTCTTTGTAAATCACTTCTTTGTTGTAATTTGTAAATCAAATTGTTAACATAATAACGGTCTGGGATTCTACGAATGGGTAGAAAACCCCGACCTCTCAAAATGTGTTCGCAATCAGGGATCCTCCCTACCCCCCCCCCCCAGACGACCCCCTCCCCCCTCGTAAACTGAAACATGTTCGCAATCTGGACTGTTCGCAATCATTACTGTTCGCAATCAGTACTGTTCGCAATCAGGACTGTTCGCAATCAGGAGGATACCACAGTATTAAGGGTTAAGGGAAGAATATTTTGTTTGTTTGGGCAACCATTTATACTTTTTATACGCTTGTAAAACCTATAATTTGTTTATGAAATACAAAGCCTCTGATTAGGTTGCTACGATAACACTAAATTATTATTCAAACTATTACTTACGTAAAGCCTGTAGATATCACACATTATTTCCTATATAATTAATTAATTAATTAATTTATTTATTTTAAGTTTTTAAGACATCAAGACAAGTACAAATTGTATGATTAATTTGAAGAGTGCTGCTGAAGATGAGGGTTCAATCCCTCGAAACATGTCCAGCACAATAAATTAATGATATAGGAGTTAATGTGTGATATCTACAGGCTTTACGTAAGTAATAGTTTGAATATACTTAAAAGGTATCACGGCTGTTTAAATATTACTAAATTATTATTGCGATAATCGTTGTTTGCGATTTATTTTAAATAAGATTTATCATCATAAATTAATTTGTTTGAATTTAAACAGTATTTGACACATTTAACGTTAACTTCAAACTTAAGAAAACTCACCAACAATACTCAGATTAGCACTAAAAAAGGTTACTTAAATAAAAATAAAGCTAAAGAAGAGAAATTACCATTGATGTCTTATTAACTTAATGTTATTGCAACACACAAGAGACATCTTCATCACGATGATAAAAATCATAGCTATACAGAGCAATTAATGTGTAGTGGAAAAGAACACAAATTAAAATTTTAGTTTTGTACACCAACTGTCAACCTGCGCCATCTGCCACCACCTTCCGATACTTCACATCCCTGCTGCTTACTTAGGCAAGACAACCCCACTAATTAAATCAGTTCTGAGAAACTGGTGGGAACGAAACATCTGCAGAGAACTTCACAGAGGGAAACTCTCGGTTCACCTTCGTTGTCTTGAGAGCTTATTTATTATTAAATAGGTATTGCACTACCAGTTGCAATGGTGGTGAACAAATAATATAAATATTTTGATTGAAAGTTGTTGAATATCTTTTCAAAGTCGATTATGTTTAACTATTTGAGGGTTGCTGATTTTATGAGTTTATTTAGAATTAACGGTAGTATAAGTAAAAAATAAGAGTTTTTAAAAACAATACAAATATGTCTTTTTGATTTGAAATGGTTGTCACTTTTTTCGAAATTCTGTTAAAAAGTATAAATGTATACATACATAATCAAAATAATTAAAAACGTAATACAGAAATAGTTATCTGATATTATTATTTGGGATTATTGATTAGTTTTCAAATTATTACTTAGATACATAACGTTATAATGACTTAACAATGGCAAATTTACACCTACAGAGTTCCAGTTCATTTGTTTAACTGAAGATTTGGTGTTAAGTGTCTAATGGCTACAGTAGGCAAAGTTTATGCTTCCTTTAAAATGAAATAGTATGTTTAATACGGAACCTATTCAAAGCAAATCAAATAATTTTTAGAAAAATACAAATGTTAAAGTCATCAAAACCTCCAGATCAGCGATCAAAGAAAGTACTAACTACCATCAAAGATTTTACATAAGACTTTTTTCAGAAACATAATACATAATGTTCCAACTTTCCAAAAACAAATGTGTTTTGATTCAATATTTATACGAGCTGTATTTGACAATTGCTTAAGTTCCTTCCTGTTTTCCAAACATTATCCTTATAAGTTTGTCCTGAAGTTGTTGGTGCTATAAATAGTTGAATATTTAAATATTATGTGTAAGCCTGTTGAAAAAAAAAATCATGAATATTTTTAATAAATCTAATCTGTACAAAAAAGGTATTAGATATATTAGCTTATAACATTTTATTCTACATACAATCCACTACAATTTAACAGAATTATTTCAATGCGTAACGTTAGACATTTCATTCAGATTTTAAAAACTTCTTATGCTTGAAGTGAGCAAATATTCTCAGAATACAGCTCTATGATATTGATTTTATTTCAATTGTTAATACTGATGTATTAACAACACCCTAGTTCAGACCTATCCAGATGAAATTCAAAAATTGTAAACGGAGGTCTAAAAAAACACAAAATGAAAAAAGTTTCCTAAAAGTGATCTTCTATTAACCCCAAATCTACTCCTTCCTATCCTCAATAAAAACAACCCCAGAAATAATCTTGGATCTCAAAACAAGTATACCCTCAGCAAGCAAATCCATTTATACAACTTGATAAATAGTAAACGAACAGTAACCCAACAAAGATGACAGGAAGAGACTAATGCGGTAGTAATGACAACAAAATCACAACACCGGAGGAAACTCGTAGTGCACCATTTATAACTTTGTCCCTTGTGACTCCGGCTCACAAGTGACAGGGGGGTGTCGTCAGAAGGGGAGACCGAGCCCTTGAAGAATATCAGGGAGAGCGGTTAGGGGGTTGCCTCCTCCGGGGGGGGGGGGAGGGGCAACACGTGTGATGGACTGTGTGATGATCTAACAACTGACTTTGTGATAAATGATTGTCAGTCGTAAGAATTGAAAGTGTTTGTCGATCGTTAAGTGGCGTAACGGTTTCTGTTAGGGTGGAGATCCAAATGTAGATTTTTTTGTTAATTTGGGGTTGACATTTTCTTTAGGTGGGATTAAGTATCAGAGTTAAGATTTTTCTTTTTCAATTAGTTTGTACCCTATATTGTCTTATCTATGGACAAAAAATCATCAAATATTGAGTATTGAAATATATTCAACCCTGTCATCTTTGTTGGGTTACTGTTCGTTTACTATTTATCAAGTTGTATAAATGGATTTGGTTGGTGAAGATACTTGTTTTGAGATTCAAGATTATTTCTGGGATTAATTTTATCGGGTTAAGAAAGGAATTGATTTTGGGTTGGCGAAAGATCAATTTAAGAAACTTTACTTTGTGTGTTTTCACACCTCTGTTTCTAAATAATCTATCATCAGTTATGGCAAGAAGATGGATTTATTTGTATTTAATATATAGCATTAAATACAAATTAAAATGGCTTGGGTAGGTGTGGTAAAGATTTAGAATAAAAAGTTTATTTGGTGATGCTTTCTTAAAGTTATAAAAAAAACTTCATATAATGGGTGTTGGGAAAGGTATCCATTCCTTTTTCCTTATGCGTTAGAAAATGAAGACACGACTTTTAAATCCTGAACTTAAAATTCAACTACATAGGTTTATTATAAAAACTTCAAAATTTTTAAACTTCAAATGGCGTTTTTATAACAGATGTTAATGTTTTGGGCAGTTTTAATAGTGTTCAGCCGGATTAATTATTTCTTCAAACTGTCCAAATAAAATAACTTAAGAAGATAAAAAACAAACAAACAAACCTTTCTATACCTTTGTTTAAGGCTTATTGTAAACTTAGGGTTAAACACGTAAAATTAATTACGTCAAAAATTTATTTGAAAAATTAATTCCGAACAAATTGCCAATCGTTTCAAAATAAAATCAAACCTGCAACTGTGGTAAACGTAACTTTTCAACTGCATATATAAATGGCTATAGATCCTGTGCAATTATGTGTAACTAGAGGCTTGTAGGGGCATAAGCCCCTAATAAGGAAAAATTAAAATTAAAACAATTCTTATTTAATATAGTAATGATTACCTTTACAAACTGGCTTTTAGATCTACCATATGTTAATTATCTGGAACATGGTTTACAATAAAATAACAATACCAAATGTTTTATGTAAACAAAGCAGATGTTATTAGGTCCCAATGCTTTTTAGATGGCTTATATTTTACGTTGTTTCTTATTTTCTAATAAACTTCAAGCAAATTCAGTATTTTTTTTTGCCATCACGGAAGAGAGATTTTTAATTTGAGCCCTCTCCCACTTTTCTACGACTTGCCAGGCACCTACAATTTTGACGCAAAGAATCGCCTTACGGAATTAAATATATGATATTATAGAAATTAAAACACAACTCTTTATACAGAATAAAGTTCAACCCAATTCCTAATCCTATACAAATATTTAAATATATTCTATTTAATATTTCAATATTTAAACATTTTTCTTCTCTAAAACTCGCCAACCGTCCGGCTCAGCGCGGGCGGCGCGGCGTCGGTATCAAGTGAGTGTCAGCTTTGTTGGCCGCCTGAGTCTGACACACATTGTCTACACTCTCTTCTCCCTTCTTTGTCCACGTTTTTAATCCTCGCCATTCACTGTCTCCCATAATGCCCTGTTCCATCACGCTGTCATATTTTCCATTACAGCTTTTACCTTTTGTCGTCGGCTGTTTTTGTAGGCTTAATGCAGTTGTTTGTTTAGTTATACGCAGGTTAAATACAGAATATCAGGTAACTTCATTGTAAAAATCGCAAATGACTTGGTCATCTGGTATGGTCTAGTAACCAATTATAATATGATGGGTCTAGTATCAAAGTATGATCTACTATCATGTGTTTATCGGGCAATGGGTAAGTAAATAACACTTTTTAACACTGTATTTTTTACAAAGCTGTTTACAGACTTTCCCAATATTTTAAATATTAACAATACAGAAACTATTCGTTATTTAACAAACATTTGAACTTTATATGCATTGTCTTTATACCTAAAAGGAGACTGCTCATGCTTACGCATGTTTTGAAGCCAGAAATTTCCACGCGAAATTAGTACACATTCGTCACTAGAGATTGCCCCACTGTGGTGTTTCACCTTTCACATGCAGGATTCGTATCTCTGAAATGGGATTACCAAAAATCTCCTCCAGAATGTGCTTTTTTAGTAACATATGATCAAATTTGTTGGCTTCAGAATTGAACATTGCTTGAACTATCTTTTTATTCATTATAATCAATGATATATGTATTAACTTACCGTACTTAATTTGCCTGTAACACTGCAAGAGCAAATCATGGTGTTTGTAGTGAATTACTTAACCATTTTATTGTTACCTAACAAGAAGCTCTGTTTTTTTACATAAACTTACTTTATATTTCATAATCCACAAAATTATGTTATTTGAACTAAACTTTTAGAGGAATTTAAGATTGTCAGAAGAAAATATTTCTTCGAATAACATTACTTAAAAAGATATATAGGGTTTCCATCTAAGTGTAGTTTTCATAGTCGAGTAGAAATAAAACAATAGAAAATCATCTATACAATTTATGGCTCTGCTTCTCTTCCCCAATTACCACCCACTATTCACACGAGTCGTGGGACTCCTCTACGATCCATCCCCGAATGAAGGGGTTCCAGTTTAAAATTAAAACTAATGATAACCGCTGTTTTATACCTCCCGCCACGCCGCGCCGCCGTAACTCGCACCACATCCCATAACCTCCTCGGACAGGATTTGGGGCTCATTAATCTTCGGAAACAGAGCCGGGCAAAGTTTGGTTAGCACATGTGCGCCCGGGGCCCCTAATGGGGGAGGTGATTAGCCAAATTTGGCCCGCCACCTGACCTCCGCCATTATGTTATTACGGGAACCGCTCCTGGCTTCGGCCGCTGTCATTTGATGTCATTAGACCGGTGTAAAAATAGGGTTGGTGGGAATAATGACGGAATGACTCTGGGACTCCACGACACGCCGCGCCGTCTTCAGCCGGGAGACAAAGGATGTGGGAAAGGCTAATGGGCGAGAATGAATTTAGTCATTAGTTCTGGAGTGTACAATGCATTAGTTTTGTTTAAGCATACATAGGTGGCTGTGTATTTGGAGGTTTTGGTTGACAGCGATGAATTAGTATGACAAAAAATTATTGGAACACAAAAAAGACCTTTTTATTTATGTATATAATGTATCGATAAGTACGATATTTACGGTTTTATAGAGATTTACATTGATGCGGTACTCTGCGGTTTTCAAAAATATTTTTTTGTAGAAACTTCGTTACTTCTATACGTTTATTACGTGCTTTTCAATAGAAAAATTGACTCAATATGAAAATACGAGAATAAAAATATACATGGCCAGCATGCCATGTAAACAAAAAAAAATAAAAAAATAACATGGCCAGCATGCATGTTAAATCCAAGTTCTTGTGTGACCAGTTTTTAAATGTACTAAGTGTTTAAATGTTTTATTTATTTTTAAAAAAAGTTGACAACTCTTAAAGAAGCTAAGTTTTCGTGCAAAAGGATCTGATGATGGCATTTATTCCGAAATTGCAATAATCCATGAGATTATAATAAGAATTGAACTGGATTGATCAAGTATGTAAAACCACATTTTTATGTTTTTATAAAAATATAGTTTTTGAATAAATTGTAAGTGGTTTTATGTGTTAAATGTATAGCTTATTATAGCCTATCCAACAAGCAAGCAGCTGTCAAAGATTTAAATCAACGATCAATATGCAAGCACCATTATATTTGGTGATTTGCAAAACATCAAACAATCGTATTAAATTTACTGTCAGCCTATAAATTTTAATTGATTATACAAATAAATAAAAATTATTTTCATATTCAGAAACACACTAACTATTCATACGTAACATTGCATTACCTTGAAATCATTAAAGTAATACTTATTTAAACGCTCTCAGTGGGAACATCTGAGTTCCACGTGGCCAGTAAGGTCAGGAATAGCCCCAGCGAGCAACGCTCCATGGATAAACATCTAGTGTTTACTCAATAAATTGTGCATAACTTGTTTGGTCTGGGAGACCCTAGCTACTCACCTGCTTGCTGTGCCTAGCACTCAGTGCTGTAGGAATTGGTAGGTGTTTGTTTTTACTTTAGAAGGACTTCGAAATATTTTTGAGGGAGTTTTAATCTTGATATTAAAATGATTTTTTGTAGTTATCCCACGCCATTTTTCTTTTGTTATACAGAAATGTATTTAAAATCATATGTGGTCAATCAAGTTACAAAGTTATTCCTCGAAACACAATTAAATGAGTACTTGTTTTACCAGATTGCGCTTTAGGTCTAGGTTTCTTCTTTTACATTCTTAGTGTTGTAAAACACAAAACATTCTAAGGTGACATCACCTTTGAAGTATAAAAAACGCGATATTCATGGGTACAATAGTATATTATAGGCTAAACCAAACTAACAAGTGATATTTCAATTTTAGCTGTATTTCATGTAAAGAACATTAATATGACGATATTATGTTTATATGTTTTTTATTAAATTATTTAAATAAACAAAACAAGTTGAATATTGCAAAAGGGAGGAGATGCGTTAAAAGTTGATGTGAGAAAAATAAAATTTAAGGTCTTTACAAAACAGATTAATTTCAATTCAAAGAATTTCTATAAAATGTTGTATTAGATATTTAATACAAGGAAAAATATGATGTTTAATACTCGAGTGGCTTGTAACAAGAGGTATTACCTCTGGAAAATGTTTGTAAATTATCGTATTTTCTTCATCGTAATCAGTTATAATTTTCTTTCTGTTTCGAAACCATCCATATTTTATATATTTACTTTTTAAACCATTTATACTTTTTCTTAAAGCATTTGAAGGACGTCTTAGATACGAGGTCTTAACACAGTCTTCCCAGCAGCGAGCACAGATCCTTTGCTCTCTGCTCTCAAGCCACTTGAGAGATCTATATCTGTTTTATGTATCTTGTGGCTTAAAACCCCAAATCTGGACGACCTCAATGGGCAGTCAAGTGCACAGATGCTGTTCACTTTCAAAATCCCCCATAAACCGAATGTTAAACACTAGGGTTAAAGCACTGACTTTGAATCTGAAGTCACCCAAAACTAGCTACAAACTTGGCCTTACGAATCTGAGGTCTAATAATTATTCATAGTAAAAGGTCAAAGTACACTCTTTTAGCTTTATTTGATTCCATACCTCAGAATTATATCCATGACTATTGAAACTAGTTCAAATTTACTATAAGTTGATATTTTGATTCATGGCTCTATTTCTATTGAGAGATGCTGGAAGCAGTAAACACGGTATAGTGACTTAGACTTTTTAACGCTTTATACAAATAATTATATCATTTCGATACTAATTTCTAAATTTGAATTTAAAATTTATATATATTTTTTTTATATTAATTTACATACTACCACAGTTAATTTTATTTATAATTAACTTTACTTTTTACCTTAATGTATGATTTAATACAAATAAATGCAGGCCTAGAAAAAATAAATTTTATAGAAGGGAGTTTTTTCTTAAAAGGTTGACGTCGTATAGCGGAATGAACTGTCACTAGCGACATAGTGCTGGATGGATCATTGATCCAATTATACCTTGCAAGGGAATTAGGACAGTTTTATTATTGGCAAAATCTCAATAATTTTAAATATGGAGTTTTTTTAGGAAACTGTTTAATTTTGATTATTGATGGATCATTTGTTTCTTCACTCACTGTTTCAGTTTATATCAGAGTGAAAATTAAAACCTGGATGCTAATAAAAAATGTCTTACAACACTTGAACATACAAGACACACATATACACTTATGCGCTTGATCACTTAAACTGCACACACAAGATGGTAAATATATACAAATGGTGGAAGATTGCGATCGATTTTGATTGGTCACATCAATTAACATCAGGCCCAAAGAGAGAGACTCTCGTTCGCCATTTTCCACCATTTGTGTTTATTTACCACCTTGTATGAAAATACAGTATAAGTGTAGGTATTTATTTTTAAGTGTTATAGGACGTTTTTAATTTCCATCCAGTGATTACAACACGTATCATGCTAACTAGAGTTTATTTAATATTTTTCCCTCAATCCAGGGCTCATATGACTTTTTCCAGCCAAAATGGCATCATTCCCTGATTTTCCAGTTTCACTATGGTTTACTATGTTATGTTAACTAATGTTTGATGAGATAATTACTTACTTGTCCGTCAACAAACTCTGCTCAAAACTTCGAGTAAGTAATTTTATCTTTTACATTATTGATCTCACAGCTCTGGTCATTGAGCAACGTAATCACGTGACGAAGTCCCCAATAACTGGCAACCAATCTTGGGCCCACAAAGTTATCAAAGGTACACCTTGCTGGCCTATAAAAGCGAGTGTTATACTTCAAATAAATACACAATTGTTTTTTTAAAAACTGCAGCCTTTTATGCAAAGGTGTTTTTCGAAACAGGCATAAAAGGACAGAATCTAAAAACAAAAACAAGGCAAAGTTGACAGCTCCAACAATGCTGCTATCGGAACAAACACCGTCATCGCCTGAGCTTTGTTCCGAAGGGGGTTCTTTCATTACTTAAGGGCTTTTACCATAAGCTACCCTCCTCATAGCTAGATCAGAACATTCATAAAGCATCTTCAAAGCATCCCCGTCCCTTGTTCTTCCTTACTTTTAGAAATTAAAGGAGGAAAAATCCATGTGGTAATATGTATTTGTCCACCGTGCAGAATAAAAATATATGATAATAAAAAAACTATAATAACCAAATATCTAAATAGTTCAATTTACAAATAAATTTTTAAATTTACTGCTCTCATGTAACATTGACGTTACAACATTGTCTTATATAATCAGAAATAATAAAAATAACATATAATACATTGGTTTTATGAATTACCAGCTTGAGATTCCAATAGACCATTAATGTTGGAAGTATTTTTTATTGCTATCCTTTAGATTCCCCATAGTTATTAATATGTTGGTTTTTTAAATAATAATAATAAGATGATGATGATGAGGTTTTTGTTGTTGTTGTTGTTGTTGTCTTCATTGGCAACAGCATATTTTCGAAAAATATTTCTAAACGATCTTTTCAAGATGCGTTCTTAAAGATTTTTTTAAAACTATATTTTATATTATCAAGTGACAGATTCTTTGTTACATATAGCCACCTATTTAACTTAAAATTAAATTTTATTTGTACATCAGAGTGTCATTTTACTTATACTACCATATTTGGAAAACAATGCTGTACTTTCAGATAGTAGAATGGGAAATCAGAAATTAGGAACGAAACTGTAAAGCTTCGTTTGTATAAAGCGTGTACATGTTAAGGGTAAAATATAAGTTTATTCATTATTATGATTCGCGTAGAAACTACTTAGATATAAATTTAGCACTCCCTTTTGTCAATATGTGTACTGTGTACCGTAAAGTATGTTGTATGTAGTAGGTACATACAATCTAGCCTCTTGTCTACGTTTACCCAGGCCATGGCAAGCCTGAAATTTCCTTGCTTCGTGATTGTAAGTTTACCGTTAGGTATAATAGTAAAAGTTAACATTTTTATTGCATAAGTGTTAGACTTTTCCAAATTATTGATGTGATATCACATGTTGATAGTTTGAGATGTTGTTTTTGAAAAAAAGACTGAAAAAAGACTCGTATTTTTTAAGGTTCAATACCTTTCTGAGTAAATATAGAGTAAATATGGGAGATTTCGTGATTGCTTTGAATGTATTTTTTTCCTTTCTGGCTAGATTACTTATCGTAATAAATAAACATGTAAATTATAATTATAAAAATAATTCACATATTTTATTTAACTTGTATTTAGTTCCTTATTACTGCACAACTTAAAAATTGTATATTACGTTACTGGGCCGGGAAGTACTGTTTTGCCGGACGAGCATGATAGATTTTCATGCGAGTACAGTAAAACTTCCCGGCCGTGTAACGTACGATATTTTTCATCATACTACGCAGAAAAAAACATACTTTCAATAATTACATAGTCCTTGCACAAACCTATACGTTCCTCTATCCTTCAAACGTAACCTTTAACAAACAGAACAAACATTTGCTACGGATGCAGTGCTGCCACTACATTCCTCTAAAAATTAACCAAGAAACAAGCATTAAACGTCGGTTTGCTGCAAATCAGCTGATTATTTACCTCTGTTTTATCCGGCCTAGGCCGGGTAACGGTTTCCCAGCCTAGGACGGCAATGGGTAACTTTCGAGCCAACAAGAAATGAACTGAAAACGGATGTTTCTGAGTCAGTATGACGAAAAAACTGTTTACAGCTTATTTTCTCCAGTACATAACTCTTAAGAATAATAACTATTCACTTTAGAAGAAAAGTAACAATGAGTGTATTATTTAAAAAACCATGAAACTAAGAAATTTCATACAGTTTTAAAGTAAGATGCTACAGGGTGTTTTTTTAAAAACGCAACCCATTTTTAAGATTGAATAATGCACATATGAATGTGTGATGAGTATTGTTTTATTCATCTTTACATTTTATACAACCTATTATTTAAGTTTGATAACATTTAGTTACCATTATGTGCTCAAAAAAAAAATTCAAAAAGTCCGCCATTGGCATTTGTATAAAGTTATGCCCTCTCCATCAAATTCCCGATTACGTGTTGCGAGGTACCTCTTTAAATTTGTTGCATTAAATTTGTTATGGTTGTTTTTAATATCTTGTGAATTGTTTTCGTAGGATTATTACTACTTTACATGTCTGTGGCAAATTTCATTCAGATCGGACCACTTTTACGCGAGTTATCGTGCTTAAAGACACACACATTAATAACGCAACCCAAAACTTGATTTTATCGGTGAAGGATTATTTCCCCCCAAGATCCCCGGATTTGACCCCACTATATTATTTTATTTGGGTATACATAAAAAGAAAGGCCTACGAAAACAATTCACAGGATATTCAGCACCTCAAAACAAACAACAAATTTAACGCAAGATATTCAATGAGACAGCTTGCAACACGTGTTTGTGAATTTGATGAAGAGAGCATAACTTAATACAAATGCCAATGGCGGACTGTTTGAGCACATGATGTAAACTATATTATGTGATCAAACTTAAATAATATGTTGTATAAAATGTAAAGATCAATAAAACAATACTCATTACATATTTATATGTGCATTATTCAATCTTAAAAATGGGTTGCGTTTAAAAAAAAAACACCCTGTATTATTCATAGGAAATATACAATCATATTGTATAGCAAGTTAAAGCAACTGCCACTGTGAAATACAAGCTCTGCGAATAATGAAAGTATTCATTTAATAAAAATGTTTCGAAGGTTAATCTATATTACAATGTTACTTTCATGTCTTTGATCAACTTGGTTCCATTCCAAACAGCGTCTCATCTATGAAAATATAAACAATAGCCAAGATGCCATCAGACCACGCAACGACTACATGGAGCACAGAAGTCCAAAGAAGCTCAGCATATTGCTCGGTGGATGAGTGATTAGATTGAATCTGTTTGTTTAAAACATGTTTATTTTGAGAGGATGAAATCAGCTGACAGGACAGCGCTCAGAATAGCAAACATCGGTCGAGCATGTGTGTGTTGTGGCTAGAGTTACTCCAGTACATGTCAGTTGCACACAACAACTGCCACTGTGAAATACGAGCTCTACGAAGAATGGCAGTATTAATTTACTAAAAATATTTCAAAGTTGAATCTATTTGCTCCAAAACTCCGTAAACTCCAGAACTAATTATAATAATCTGCTCTATCTGCAATATAGAAAAAAATTAGAATATGTGTTATTAAATTGAAAATATATTAAAGGGCAAGTAAAGTCAAATACAGAAAAACAAAAAAGTAATTTTGTTCCCCTATCAAATAATGATGTAAACCCCTTTTATGGAAATGTTTTTATATTCATAACAGGTTTTAGTCTTTAAGATTCAATAAAAGGTAGTGTGATAAATCGATTAGTAATAAAAGTAACAATAATAGTAGTTTTCATTACTAGTCTCGAAAGTGACATATGGCGGAAAAAACTATCGAGCCCCGTAATAACACTTTTGAGACGAGAATTGAACATTATTTTTCATTACATATCGAAAAACTTGTCAACAACATGAATATTTTTGTTTATTCAACTTAGTATCATGAAAAAACCGACCTCATAACGCTGAGTGTCCGTGTTTATGTCGAGGTACAGTATTGTAGTGATCGGTCTGCACCGCAAAATCCCAAAACGGTTACTTTCTTTGCATATGTCGTGGACGGAAAGTAAAATCCCATAACGGTTACTTTCCGTCCACCACATATGCACAGAAAGCTAACGTTATGTAATTTTGCCGTGCAGTAGTGGGAATCACCTATTTCCTTAGCTCATTTTACGTTTAGAAAGTGTACTTTCGTTTGTAGAGTAATGAAAAGATATTATTGTAGCATTGGTTATTAACAGTCAGTTAAGTAAAAGGTAAGCTCGTGTGCCAAAATTTGTTACCCCTGAGGCAATGAATGCACTTTTGGCCCTTTAAATGTAAAATATACACAATATAACACACCCCCCCCCCCCCCAAACAACATAGATGTTTAGTTTTGTTCTGCAGTCACAACCTGCATCCGAGTGGCTTCAACCATTCATGCACCAGCGATCTGCTGATTGTTGCAATATTCTAACACGCTTAATTCTTAGACGTTTTACAGCTGAATTTCATCAATGTTATTCGTATGAGCACTGAATCAGCTGTTAGCGCTTGAAATCTGTTGAGCTTCCACTTGACACGTCTAATCAAACATTTGAAGTCGATCGATTTTTGAGTTATTGATTTCAATTTTACTCTTATGGGTGCAGCCGGGAGTAATTACTTTATTCCCATTGGGAGAAAAAGTATTATTTTACTCATTCATGGAAAGCAGTAAAAATCGTTTGAACAAATGTTTTTTTTTTCAAAAATAGGCGGGGAAATTTGGTCTACACGATTTTTTACAAGTCTATAGTCTACTGATGAGAAAAGTCCAGGGACGAACCTTTAGTTGCAAGTTGAACTACTAGAAGGCTTCCAAGATTATAACTCTTTTTTTCAGAAGGAAGACAACTTCTTCTTTGCCTTAAGTCGAAGGTAACCTATCAAGGCGTGGAAATAAAACAATACGAACTAATGTTATTTTCAAGGAGGGCCACTAGTTATTACGTCATAAATCGATGGTAAAATGTAAGATAAAATCAGAACCAGATCCTGAACCTTGATACTTCTTAATTTGAGTAAGTAAAAATAAAAATCCGAAATAAGTTTTGCGAAGAATTACATTGTGAAGAATTGTCTTCGTCAACAGCCACTACTCTCCTAATTCCTTTTGAAAAATCAAACAGTCTCAAGCCCAACAAAGCGATCATCAAACCCATCGCGAAACCCGACCCCACCGCGAAGCTCAGAGGCAGTTTTAAATAACCGCGCTTCGTCGTCCACCGGACCCGGACACGGACACGTCTCGAATATCAACCGGACACCGACAAAGACTTCCGAACGCATTAACATTACCCGCTCCCGCAGACAATGGGTAATTAATGTAATGAGTGCGGCTTGTAGGAGGTCTATTGTGGGCTTTTTGCCGCGAAAGATTAATCGAGTCCGCACGGTCCGATTGTCCTCAGGTATTCGCGGTAATTAATATCTGTAGCCGTTTGGACTCCGGCTCACAATGGTGTCCATTTGTCACCCGACGTCCGCGGATCGGTCCATCGGCCGTTATTGATGGAGGAGTTGTTTAATTAGATTAGAGGCTGGAGATCGGTAAAGAGGAGACAAAGAGAGAGAATCAAGAATCAAGAATAAGTAATCGAGACTTTATTTGCTAAAAGATACAATGCATGGGCATCGTCAACATTTGTAACATATATAATATTCTAAGATCAAAACTGTACATCCTTAGCATAAAAATAGCATAAAACTGCACAAAAATATAAAATTTAAATTTATATCTATTGTCGAGGAAATAATGGATACTATAGTATGCATTGTCTAAGAGATGTTAGGCTGAAAGAATTTAGTGTTGTGTTTAGGGGTGGGAATGTTTGATCTTGGTTGAAGTGAATAACTATAGCTTTGACCATTGGGAGGAAGTAAAAAAAGGATTTTTTTAATTATCAATTTCAGAAAGGTATATAGGCAAGGGAAAGTTAAAATGTTGTTCTGACAAAAAATAAATCCGCATGAATCACGCTTCCTAAGAGAGAATGTGTAGAGCTTTTTTCTGAAGCCTAAAGATATACATAGTGCGTGAACTCTCAATGAGAGAATGTTGGTTTGAGTAAAAAAGCTGTGAAGGTCGTGTCATTACTTTTGGTGTCTTAACGTTTTTTAATATTTAAGTAAATACTCTAACAAAAATACACACTTACTAAAAAAAGAATCCTAAAATATATAAATTTGATGTTGAATACTTTGAATTGCATCGTATTTTTTTGACAAAAATTCTGCCACACTGCATCCTAGACCCATGATGCATGACTGCGCTGAATCTGTAATCTGAAAACAAGCCTAATCATTTTCACACGTCAGGGGGGATTTTCTTTGGTCGATATTAATGATGACGTTGGTTTATTGACTATTTTTTGGTTGGTGGGATACGGTGCTGAGGATTTAGGAATGTGAGTCTTAGAGAGAGTAATGTCACAGTAGTGTCTGGACACCATGTAAGGGAATCCTTATGAAGAACTTCAAGTTTTTTTTTTAAACCAACAATAATTATGCAAGTAAAACTACAAAAGAGTTTGTCATTGTTTTAATATATGTACTACTCAGTAACAAAACGTCACCGCGAGAATTTCTGCACTGCTTTGCCGAATACTTATTTATTTTTTGTTGTATAGCTCTAGGATGAAGGACATTGTTACCTCGACTATCCTTGTACAGCAATATAAATAAACTTAAACATTATTATTGGGATCAACAGACATTGGCGTTTTTCGTGTTTATCTTTTACCTGCTCTTGGTTGATTAAAAATACGTTCTCAATACTATAAAAAACCAATTTCGATCCCCTCATATCATCAGGTTTTTACGGAAGGGTCTCCAGGAGTGTTTGTCCACGTGTCCCCAGGAACGTGTTTATCCGCTCATCCCTCGACCACACTAACACTATCTAACCTCTTACGATACCTAGAACCAATGACGTTTTTCGGAAAACACTTTTAAAATTAGAGGTAAGTTGATTCAAACATAAAGTATCATTCGTTTTCAAAATTAAAAAAATATATTCTAAATGTGAAAATAATAGATAAGCTATCAAAGTTAATGGTCATCGTTAAAAAATAATAAATATTTTGAAAATTTCAAATTTTGTTACAAGCCAAAGGAATGCCATGCAAAACAATTTTCCTTATGGCAAATATTTCAAATTTAAAATTTTATACAAGTTTTTTTTCTTTAAAATACAGATTTTTGTTTTTTTTCAGACTTTAGAGCGTCATGATAAAAACTTCAAATTTTACCAGTAGCAATAATTACTTGACCAACTACTTCAGACAAATGTATCAGGAAGCAGGAAAAAATGTCCCCCCTTTGCTTGGGGTTAACATGTAGGCCTAAAATTATGAATTGAATTTGAAACACGAGTCTCGAGGCTGTAAAACCTCATTTTTAACCCATGGTGCGAATCGTGTTACATGATTTTTCGTGAATTCTTTATTACTAATAATTTTTGTTCCCCTTGTTAAGCTATTTAACAGCTTGTAAAGTTAGTCTATGGGACCCTAAAACCTTCGAATAAACAACATTTTTCATTACTTTGTAATTTTTCTGTTACATACTTTTAACTCTAATTGAGCACTCAACTCAACCCGTCCAATATACTAAGTCGAAAATTAATATCAAAAATAACTGGAGATAAACAATGAATATATTACTGTGCAGAAGCCGCTATATGAAAGCAAGAAACTCATTGGCTGCGGAAAAAGTGCATAATTTCTCGGTCGGAACGCTCGAGTTGGAGCGGTTTATTTTTTGCGTTCCCCGTTGGCTTCGTCCCAGCGCCCGCTATTGACTTTTTTACTTTGTTGTCATCCTGTATGTTTTTTGTTAAAATGTGATTTCAGTAATAATATCTATTTACTCATTTAACGTTAGATTTTTCTTATTTTACTCACTTAATTCACTCTAAGAAAATGTATTTAGAAGCATGCATACAGAATATGGTGGGTTTTATATGCTCTTTTAACTACATTAAAAATATGTAATATTACATTTATAAGAAAAATCTCTGATCTAAAGACAATACAACCGACGACCAATAACTAATCGCTAATCATTTTACATTATGCGACGGATGACTGATGTCAAGTAATTGTTCAAATGAAGCATTACATTTCCTTATATGTCGAAAGGTATCACTAAAACGTATGACACACCAACAAATTTCATGAAATTAATAGAACCGAAGTTTAATGGGCTACACCAAGTCAGTAGGAGGAATAAAACTAAAGTATAACCTTGATAACTTCACATTTTCTAATACATCCGCTGCTGACATTTTAAAAGAAAAATATAGCTGTAGAAATCAAAAGCCAGCATAAAGCAACAAAACTGGAGGCGAAAACATCAATGGGGTTGTGCTTTCTACTCGCGAGATATTGTTTCATTATCATAGAGCTTTTAATTTTCAAAGAGCCTCAGTACAAACAACAGAGACTTTTATGAAATGCTAGGCGAACATAAGAGTCTCTGTACACTTTCTGATACCGTTGTTTTCCTCTTTTAAATTTTTAAGATCATATTTTTCGTATTTAGTTTGCTTGCAAGACGTTCCTGCCATTTCCACATTAATTATTAAACTATATTGAGATCGTTTTACTGATGTTGCTTATTAGATAAGTGGAACTAGTATATTTAGTAACTGGGTGTAGTTTTACTGATCCAAAATAGGCAAGAATAAAAAAAATACTAATTTTCTGCAGCTTGTTATTTCCAACGTACAAACTATTTTAATCTTTCACCAATCACTAAAATAATCACCATCAAGGAAGTAAATGCATAATAAAACATAAAATCAAAATCGAGTTTTCATAAATTTTAAATTTTGAAATACTGAAAATGTTTTTAAAGCAATCTTATAGGAAGTCTATATAAGGTAATTATCTTTTAAAAACAAACTCGAATATATAAACATTTTTAATTGATGATTTTATCGATGTTACATTCTATACTCTTATGTGAGTAAAGTTTATTTGCTTGCCTTATTGATTGGCTAGACATTATCTCGAAAACTGCTCCGATGATTTCCTTCAAAGTCTGCAATTAACTAATTTCCGACTCAAAAACATAGTCTATGCAGGTTACTTGGCGAAAAAAATTCTAATAACTAAGTAAAATGAATTTTAAAGTCAGAATAATTTAACATTAGACCTTATTTGATGTCATGTTAGCGACGAAGTAAACAAAGAAAAATAAAATAATCAGCAGTCATAATAGCTGTTTGCTAACTACATTCATCTTTGCGAAATACAGCGTGTGGGGATGAAGATTGCATGGAGTAATAAAAAGTTAATTTATAAATATTATAACACTGAATGGTGGATGAATTTGAAACTCGAAATAACACCAACAAAGGCTTGGTCCACCAGACACTATATACATTTCAAATACTCAGAGGTAAAATTACTTTTATGAATGATGCCATAGTTCTTAGGAGAAACTTTGCCGCAGATTACACAGAAAAAATAGTATCCTCCATCCGAATTCGTATATATCGTCGAAAAATATTGCCGATGGTTGGCAGCGTAACTGATTACTTTTATTTCCATGGAAATTCAATTCGTGCATGACTGAAGCGCTGCAGCCAGATTCGTTAAACCTCACAAATCAAACCAGTTTAGCGTCGCAGCGTGTCATATAACACTCTCTCTTTAAATTACTTTGTGTGATTCGCTGAAACCAATACGAATATATACTCTTAAATTTTTTTATCTTTACAAATATATCCATCGATATCAGCACGAAGAGCTGCCCCAAAATGAAATTTCTAAAATATCACCTTTCCGTTTGCAAATTTTATTTGCATTCAAAGTTTCAAATCCAAGATAGCGCATGTAAATTGTTTAAAAAGTTTTACATGTATCACCGCTTATTCGAAAATCATGAAAATAGGTGCATATCTTAAAGGTGTGCAATTTTAAAACATATTGTAAAAGTACAATTGAAATCTTTGGTTAGAATGGATTTAGAAACCTCTAATTTGTGCCAAAAATTATTAAACTAAAAATACTCTTTAAGAAATTTACTGTAAGTTAAGGGGTTAATATTTTAAGAATTTTGACTTACCCTTAAGCTACTCAAATTTTGGAGGAGAAGAACACGTTGGCACAAAAAAGGCTTCCTCTTATTGTACCTATTTCTTATAGGAAAAAATATATATGTAAATACGGTATCTCTTACCTTGGATTTGGAACTCCATTTTCTGTTGTCATGTTGGTAGTATGTTGAATTAATTAGCGAGTTTAATTTTGAAACTAAAACGGTTAGTCTTTTCATTTCTTGTAAGGGGTGGCACCAGATTGTTGTATACTCGTGATTATGTAAGTATATCAATAAGTTATATTAACAAAAACTATCCAATGTTAAAGTCAGTTGAATTAAATAATTAAATTAATCTTATAGATAACCTAATTTGTGAAAATAAAACAATTTTTTCTCATATGCATTTTATATAACTTGCCTTTAGTAAAATCATGCTGTAACATTCTGTCATCAACTTATTTTAGATTCGCATTTTGTTTGTAAAGTCATAATTTTCTTTATTTTATGAACACTTACTTGTAGCAATTATTATTTATATCTGTTTGATGTTTACAGACGAGTTCCTGTACTATTCCTGAACTATTTCTGTAATATTTGGATAAGCTCAGTGTCGATTCCCCAGGTTCAAAAATTCAAGTAAGATGATTTTAATTTAGTGATAGTTGAAATAACTACCGTTAAAAATTTGAAGATGGACAATAAACAATTCCACTGAAAAATCTTGGCCTCCTAACTTATTTCACTGACCACATTCAATAATACTGCCCAAACCAAGCTGTGTATAAATTTAAATATTTTTACGCCTAATTGGCTGTTGATAGGTGTACACTATGGTAATGAAAACATTACCTAAAGTTGATCATTTTACCCTCATAAACAAATGATAATGGTGGAACTGTTATTTAATTTTGTATTCAACTAAAACGGTAGGGGATAAATGTTTAGGTTGTTACCGTCATAACGGGTCTAAGGAGAAACAGTTGAACAAATAAGCAGCTTGATACTTTGCGTATGGTCCCTCTTGATGAATGGTTGAAGGATGGCCGAAAGGTCTATAAGAATGTCACGGAGTCCGAAAAAGGAAGCTAAACAAAGAAGTTGAGTGATTCACAACCCAAATCGAGGAATGATTAAGCCATCGTTTGATAGGCTGACATTTTTGGCCACACAGGTAGGGGACCACACGCACTTAATGCTTTCAAAGGTAGCAGAGAGGACTTTTGCCTTTAGGTTTCCTCATAAATTGCAAAAAAACCAGCTCTTTATTTTATTATATTAATACTTAAATGGTATCCCACAGTGTACCCAGTGCACCTCATGTAAAACAATGATATGATAGTAAATTTATCCTTATATGTTTAATAATACAATACTATAAACATGTAATATATAATTTTTTAAGTCCCTAATACTGTATTCTAATACAAAAATGAAGGTTCATCGAATCTTGCTTAGGGACCAATGATCGATTGAGGTGTGTGGTTGTCCCTCGTTCTTTCCTACATAAACACACCATCCTTCTAACTCAGTTTATCACTCACCGTTTACCTTACGGAAACTTGTAGACGTAAAATGTTTACCTTACAGTAAATATTTTAATAAATACAATGTTTAAAGGAATGAGTAATAATTTGTGTATTTATTATACATTTTACTCTGAATACTTGCAAGTAACGAATTATAAAAAATGATTATGTCATAGTCAGGTACATAAATGTACAAACGTCAAAGGCAGGGGAAACAAATACAGCAGTTGAAAACAAATAAGACGTGGTCAAATGTAGCAGTGAACTTAAAATTAGTTTACAATGTATGATTCGGTGTGCAATCACATGCTTAAATAAATAAGCATATCTACAAAAAAGGCGATATACCAAACAATTAACTAGAAGAGTCCATAACAACACTTCGAAAAACTTAAATTTACATTAATATTTATTCAATACAATTGTTAATATGCAATACAATACGGTAATCTCCTTTTAATTCTTTCACTTCATACTTATGTTGTACATATATATTTAAAACTATCTCCTTCGACTATAAATTATTCAAAACATAAAGCTGTGGAACATACCATAATTTTTTATTTTAATTTCTTTGTTGAAAAAAGGATCAGTTTTAAAAAAATCTGTTTTTTTAGAAGTCTGATTTTATTTTTCATGGATCAATG
Organism: Flexamia atlantica; assembly: GCA_035578135.1. Lineage (NCBI taxonomy): Eukaryota > Metazoa > Arthropoda > Insecta > Hemiptera > Cicadellidae > Flexamia > Flexamia atlantica. The sequence goes on along the minus strand of JAQJVK010000003.1, from coordinate 17,061,270 downwards.
GGAATTGCTTGTAAAATAATTTCTACGAATTGATTTTTTCATAAGTTTCTCGTAAATTTAACAGCTTGAAATATTTAAAAAAATAAATGGTTAATCAAGATTGCAATTTTTATTAAATATATTCAGTTTTAGGTGAATATTTGTTTTCACTCAAGCTTAAGGTAATTGATTCGATATTTTTGTATTCGTAAGTAATAAATTTTTTGCAAGACCTCAAAACTCGTAATAATTTACATACATCTGTTTATATCAGAAAAACATTGATTAATCTCCACAAATAAAGTTTTTTTGTTGAGAAATGATCCTACAGTTTCTTTATGCTGTCATTCAAGGATTGAACACTATAGTTCTGGTATCTTTTGTGGTTTTGACATATTAATCTGGGGGGTGGAAGCGTAAGACAATGGCCCACCAGATGTTCATCTGTCAGCCCCAGGCAATATTGGGACCGTAATCAAAGATCGCAATGCTAAACAGACTTCATCATGTTTAAGAAAAACTGTTTTTGAAATATTCTGTTGGTTATGTCGGCATGTTCATTTTTTTATTAAAAGCTGCCTTAAGGATAAGCTATAGATTTTTTTAAACGTTTATTTTGTTGTTGTAATTAAGATCTGGTTTGTAGTTAGATCTGGTGGTTAAAACTTGATGAGTTGGAATATACACATTTAACTTTTAAAAATATGTTGAATTCATGAGTCGAAATGAGTTGGATTAATCAGTTTGATTCTGGTAAGTAATTAGTCTACCTAACTGTTGTCCTTATATACGAGGCAGAAGAAATTATTTAAACTCTTGACTTAGTTCTTCTTGATAAGCAGTTTCAACGAGAAAAGGATTTAATGTTAAAAATCTTCGATAAGTACGAGTACTAAAACGGGGGTTTATATTTAAATATTCGAAGCAGAACTCCGACAATTTTATTTTTGGGCCAGTGTTTAATGTAAAGTGCACAGGGAAACACATTTTTTTCCAATCATAACTCATGTGCCAATCATCTGAAACCTCTCAAATTAGTATGAAAATCACTAAACCAGAAACTTTCGAAACTCACAGCACTTTCTTCAAAACTAATTAACTTAGCTAAGCAAAAAAAAAATCGCGCAAAACTCATTTATCTGTGCTTACCAACCTCCCTTTATTAGCCCGAGTTATTTTATTCGCGAAGATGTTATCGGCGTTCATGGACGGATAAGGTAGGGGATAATATTAATTTGTTGAAAGCCGTGGCGCCGTGCCAGCGAGCCCTTGCCAGGGATGGTATTGAATTGTACGCCATAACGCCAGCGAGCAGTGCGATCGCATCTACTCATGTCTCTCTTTCATTGGCCTCGCTTCTGTCTCCTCGTTTACACTGGATTTCTTTGTAGGTTTTATGTAGTTTTACTTTTGTATACTCATTTTAAATTCACTGTTCAAACATTCTCATATCTTTCATTTGTCTCTCTTAAGTGTCCTCGCTTACACTAGATTTTTGTAAAATGTCTTATAATATTCTCTTTAATTTTCTAATGTGTCTCTTTCAGTTGTGTTTTTATCCTTTGTTTATACTTCTAACTCCAATTTCACACACCATTTTATTGGTCCTGTTTATGTTATTTTTCTTTATTAAGTAAAACCCTATTATTTTCGTGCATTGTTCGTGATGGATAGAAATACATTTGTATTAAAGCGTAATTAATTTCACTTTTAACTCATATGAAGTAACAATTGTTATGCCAGACGATCTGTGAGGTGAGCTAGAGTAAAAAATTATTTTGTTATTATATGCAAGGTAAGTAAACTTTTAATTTCCGTAGATTTCCCAACTAAATTTGATCTATTTTTGAACGATGTTTTTTTTGGTGAGGGGATTGTTGTTTTTTCTTCCTTTATTGGGCTACACTTACCTAAATAGGTTCCCTTTGGGGTTTTGTTTGATGATAGACACACCAATCACACTGAACACACACACACACGGATTAAAGCGCCCCAAATTCCTTCCCTTCAAAACCTAATTACATGAAAAAGTCAGTTATTGTTTAACTGAAATTATTGTAGTACTGTGTGATAATAGAATAAACAAAAAGAGTCCACTCCAACACTTCCAGATTGATATTAACTTAATTAGTGGGATAAATTCAAATAAGGATTGGTTAAATCCAATCTAAAGTAGATAACATGAAAATAGTTTTTAAGTTTTAAAAGAAGTGAGTAAATTTTTTATTCGGAAGAAATACTATAGTATCAATCTAAGTAACAATTACTACCCATACTTTTAACCACTTCAACTAAATGGGATATGCTATTTGTTGCGCAGGCAGTAACAAAAAGTACTTGTGATTCAAAGCCAAATAACCTGTAGTATTTTCATCAACCATCTATCTATCACAAGGTACCAATAAATACATACTCCCTTGTTTATTAGCAACTCCACAGTTTTCCTCTCCGAGAGAAAACTACTTACTGTAAACCCCAATATAAAAACCATTAAGAGAAACAAAATACCAACTAAGTCCGGAGCAGAGTGGGCGAGCATTTCCATACAATGGATATCTCCAGGCTAATGGAGGAATGAACGTCACGCAACACGTTAAGGCAAACAGGTTTGATTTGTGTTTCCAAATGGATCGAAGCTCTGATCATCAAACCCAAACTCAAGCGATCAAACTCTCTTTTGGCCCCCGGTTCTTCTTGATTGTTTTTCAAAATGTTTGGAAACACGGTTTATGAGTATTGTTTGTTATATTGCGCTGGATAATGTCATTTGTATTGCTTTGGGGTTTTTGGGTTTGATTTAGGGAGTAACTGCTTTTGTGTATTGATAGTATTGGTTTTCTTACTAAGTTCTCTCTATTTTTTCACAGTAGCTGATCACTAACCAAATAAAAATTGTTAACTTTTTAACTGAAAATATTATTTATTTTGTATAGGCCTACAGTACTAAACAAAATTGTCAGAAGCTATAAGAATAATTTCCAGGGAATAGGGAATATGTATAAAAGTTGAGTATTTCTTAATTTTTTTGATTAAAGCATATAAAATGAAGAAAATTATGATAATCAAAATTATTTTAAAACAATTTGTTATGATTGAAAACAGCACTAATCAAGAAAACTACTTTATGTTTTCAGACACAAAATAAAACTAGTTTTAGAGTTTATGTATTGTATTAATTAACCATGCCTCTATGAGACAGCTAATTAAAGAAAAATACAAAACAATGTCCATAGGAACTTTACTAGGAATATGAAGGGACGAACAAGTTAGGCTTACAAAAAATCTCATACTTACTCATATTCATTCCCCGCGGGGAACAGGTCGAAGCTTGGGTGTTGAGAAATAAAAACTATTTGATCTGAATTTTTGATTGGAAGAACAATAAATTTCATAATTCCATTAATTTTAATCAATTCAACAATTTTACCTTTCTTACTCTTCTTGAAATCTAAAACCCCTCTGCAAAACTGTCTCTGTTTGTAAACACTGAAACTTCAACATGATCTGCGCGAAGTATACATCAAACTATATCAATCATAAACTAGATTCTATCAAAATATATTTGTTAATCCTTCCCAGCGCTAAGCCGTTCAGGTCATCCTCCCACGTACGTCGCCGCACGAACGGCTGCAAGTTCATTTCTCGCTGGGCCGTTTCATTGTTAGCGTGTTAGCCACGGTAGGTGCCTCGGGCATTTTACGATTGGTTTATTATTTCTCTAGCCGTCCTTCCTTGATGGCGTCTTCTAAATAGAACTACTAGTGGAGGTGAAGACATTGGTCTGAAGGTTAACTCTTGCCTGAGGACATACATAGTTTTGGCAATGCTATTATTTTCGTAAAGCTGTCTCTGAAAACGTTGGTAGTTTATTTACTAGAGTTCTCCTTTATTGATTTGATTAAATGTATACTTTCTGTCTTTTACAATTAATCATGCCCATAAACTTAGTTTTTAGTTTGTATAAAAAGTCATTTATCGAAAGAATTACTATCGTTTGGTAAATAATGTATACAGTGACTCAGTATAGAATTGTACATTGGAAGAAAAACTAGAATCTGTAGCATAAAACAGTTTTTATATAAGATCGGCCTATACATTTTCCACATCAAAGTAATTTATTGAACTACCAAATGAATTTTTGTAAAATGTCATTTACTTATAGAGTACTCGACCATGTATATTGTTTTTAAAGTCAATATAAAAAACTTTCTTCGAAACATATAGCTCAGTATACTTTTTTCTGCAAATAATTCATAACAATACAACTAAAAACGATAATCTTTCATCACAACATCGAAAACTTCCACAGGAACGAGGTGTATGACTGATTTTAACGCAACGCTTGACTGATTTTAATGCAAATACAAGACCTAACTACCCATGAAGAACACTTCCAGTCCCTCTGTCTGGCACTGCAGCAACAGCAACAGCTGGCAGACGGCAGTCGCAGTGGGATCTGATTGATTGATATGTCACTCAAACTGGACACGGGAATCCGCTTTTTGCAGTGGTGACCGCCTGTGTGGCCGCCGCGCCGTCCGCATAACTCAGACGAATGGCCGTGTGCAGTCCCGGCTTCGTCTGGCTGTACGGGGTGGTTAACAACTCAATCCTACAAACCTTAGAGTAACTCAAATCTGTTTATTAGTTAATCATTCATTAATCATTCTTAATAATTTTATAGTCCTTAAATTAATAATAATAGTCCTTAAAATGATCAAACATAAGGTGAAAATCGTTTAAACTAAACATGTTAACAATTAAAAGTAGATTTTATCACACAAAAAGTGTTGCTATCGAGTAGAGCGAGTAAAAATCGGGTTCATATGAATACAAATAAATATGTGTTTAGATTTTTACATTGTTCCATATTAATTTTATTGTTAGTAGCTAAGGAAAATTTTATTAATAGGCAATAATACTATGAAAAATACAAAAATTATTACTTAATATACAAATTAAGTATTATTTTAATGTTAATATTGTCATCCCGATGACTGTAGAATGAGATAAGATTATTTTGTTAAGTAAAATGATGTACTGCTAGATTTTTACATTCTATCTAATCAAAAACATAAAAATGTCGTCGATATTTATTTACTCTTTTACCTCTAATAAGTTATATCTAGATGTCACAGATTTCATTTCTCTGCGATCAATTTTTGAAAGTACAAAATAACATAACAAAAAAAACTTTTAAAATATTTGCTTGGATAAAAAATAGCACACAGTTCTTTTAATGTGTAAAATTATACAGTAGGAACTGTTTTAACTCTGTGCATAGTAAAAAACATATAGAATCATGAATAAACTAATTGACCAGGATAACTTTTACCATAGCTGGAGACAAACAACAGGATTACATTTTCTTTATGATATATTGCATCATCACCTCTATACAGATGGTAATGAGTATCTATCTAAGAGCTGATTTCTTTAAGAACACAAATTTCCTTTCCCTATATCACACGGCGTCAGAGTGCAGTTTTTCTTCCTTCTAGGAGCGTCTGCTCCTGTGCAGTGTTAGTCTGTAGCTCCTTAATCATCCCTTAAGCTCCAGAGAGACTCCCCCACATCTGGTGTTGGAGAGCCGCAGTCGCCTCCCACCGCTCCCACCGCTCCCATCGCTCCCATCGTCTCCAGGCTCGACACTGGCATCCGTCTCCCCTCAAGAGCGCCTGCTTATCGGTCGAGGAGTCTTGGGGAATGCTTTGTCTCGGTATGAAGAAGCAATGGACATTTTTATGACCATGTATCATGTAATGTTTTTGCTTTGACAAATATCGCGTTTCAAAGTAGGTTCTATATTTTTATGTTTTGTGCTATATACAGTATAAGCATCCATTTACTTATTTTCTTCGTTATATTCAGATGCAAAACTATCTATAATATGAAAATATTTGAGGAAAACTTGAAACTGAGTGTAATGTACATACGGATTAAATCAGGAGTAGTTCCAGGTACAAATATAAAATAATAGTTGTATGTAATTATTACTTGAAAATTGTGAAAATTTAACTTTGGTCGTGCGTGAGTTTTGATAATTCTTTTATATAGCCATTTGATAAAGAAAGTGCTCATCAGTGAGTTCGATCAGTACTTCTTGGTCAGCTTTTGGAAGTCGAGGCAATATTATAGTTTATATTTCTTGATTCAAATTAAAACAGTGAACGATGAAAGATTGTTGACCTAAAATGTAACAGTCAGCTGTAATTAGCTTTTCAATTTTTAAGTTTTCTCCAAAACTCTTAGAATACCATCAGAGTATTCTATAACGTTTCAGAAGAGTGTGCGTTTTTTTTTTCAATGTAGAAAACTTTTTTTACATATTTTGAGCAATGCCACAGAGAATAAATAAGACAGAGGTCGCATCTAATGTTGCGCTAAATATGGTGTCGAGCAGTGCAGTGAGTGGGCGCGGGGGGTAGGGGGGCGCCCGGAAGTCTATTGTCTCCCTATTGTTTTACTTCCTGGTGTTAGGCAGTTACCCGCAACACTATTGCCATATGAATACGACCACTGCTTATTTCTTCTCGGTGGCAATGCCATCAAAGGAGTGATACATTTCAAATCCTACATTCTGTTTCTTTCTTATTTTTGAATGAAACGCATTGGAATTTAGGTTAAAAACCTTAAAACTTTAGATGTGGGTTTACTACCATTCCCCACAATGGGTGAACAAAACAAGCCTTAAATTGCTTGTTTGTTACCCTTATACTCTGTGTCGGGTGATTATAAACGCTTAAATTAATATGTATAGGGATGTCAAGGCCTAAGAACAGTTCATACATTTCACACTTAACTGCATATATTAAAACAAACAGTTACGCATTGAGTAAAAGGTGATTCCACTTTATATCACCCATAAAAGTGCTATCAAGTGCATTTATAGCACTCATAAATCAGTAGTATTATTTTGTAATATTTCTTATTGCACAATATCATTGAACGTGTATCGTGGACGTTATTTAAGACGAAAACCCGTTTGCGCAGTTAAAAAATTATCCTAACGAATCTCTATTTTTTCCCAAAAAAACCCAAAATAATTTTAGGGCATACTTTTGAGTAAAAATAAGACTTGTACGCCACTTACAGACATAACAAATAAAATAATAGGGAATATAATTTATATATAGTTGTGCTAGCGTTATTTCTGTTGAGGTGGCCTCCACTTCCGGCTGCAGACAACGCCGCCCTCCGTTTCCGGATCCTCCCCTTCCTGCGGCTAATGCCGTCTTGTGACAGATCACAGGAAAACATTACAGACAATGGCGGGAGTTTTCTCATTAAAATGTAATTTCGTAAAACTTCTGTCACAATTGTTATATTTAACTGTAATCACTCTAAGAAGTTTAGTATTTCAAAAATTCGCCCCTAGCTAGAAAACGGTTTTGGGACCATGGCAGTTCATGACTATAAATATCCCAGAATCACTTAAGAATGAATGATTAGAATGCACTGAGTACTACTTGAAAATATTTTTTGGAATTAAGTGTATTTTGTTGATTTAACGAAAATAGTTTCCACACGTTTTCACAGAATGAAGCCCAATCTCAAAAATGAAACTTCGTGATCATATTGGGCAACGTCTTGAACTTCGCCTCAATAGGAGCCGTTTTTATTCTAGGAGATGCAAGAGTCTGTCTATATCAACAGAATAAACTAATTTTAACAATAGATCAATTTTTAATAACTTTAAGAATTGCTTCTGCATTTACGTTTCCAATAATGACAGAACAATAAATATTTAAACTGCACAATTTAGGTTAAACGTTTGATTAAAAGCAAATAAAGACGCGATGAAGAGTTTCCAATCTGCAACAGAGGCTTTGTTGGTTAGACTCATGCTAAAACCGGTGATACTGAATAATAAAATAATCAGTCTCAGTTCTTAACGAGTTTACACAAGTCATCTGACGCAACCCACTCTAATAAATGTATATCAAAACATCTTACATCACACCTGAGTTGCACACAATGCCTGTACGTAGTAAAATTATGCTGACAACACAACTTAAAACTAGCCATTAATTCTACACAGTTCTACACTTAATAACTTCAGAAGAGACGGCGTAAGTCTCCGAGCCAAAGAAAGTTCCAAGTCAAGTGGCAAGTTACTAATGAGTGAGTGGGCAGCCGGCCAGTTCTGATAACATCTTACTTTACACTACTTCTGGGTAATTCATTAGCTCCACTAATGAATCAGCTGATAAACCCACTTGCTCTCTGATACCGGCTACTGGACTTGGTTAACTGCTGCAGCCAGTTAATTTCGACTGGTTTACATAGTGTTTGTTTATTCTAGTGTATTCTAGTTTAGTAGTGTCTCTGTTACTAGCTCATTATCAACGAATATATTACAGTTTAATTTATTGAAGATATAAAAACTCCCGGTTTGATGGTCGTTGTAAGCTTTATCAAATGGTTAATATAAGAACGTAGAACCAGTAGTATTTATGTTCGAGTTTTTTTTTAAGACATTGAACAATAAATGCCACAGATCACATTTCAAGTCATAGTAAATAATAATAATAATAATGTCTAGTAAAATAATTAACTGAGTTATTTAATCAGTTTCCATTTCGCTATGAATTATGCATTTCAAATGCAAAAGTTACTTATACTTATATTAAATAAGCCCCTTAAAATTGTGGTCACATTACGATCACGAATCGCTACGATTTATTTAAGAATATTCAAAACTCCAAAACCGTCCCTTAAAAGCTGTAAGACGTAAACTACATTTAGTGAAATAGTTTTATATCCAAAATTACAAATAATTAAATCTTTAAACTCTGTTGAAAACTTTGTATTCTCCAATATTTAATAGGACTGAATTTGAAGTATTCCTTCCTTAAATATTTGAAAAGGCACTAGTTCCTAACGGATGAACTTTTTCAGCATAGTTTCTAGCATTAGCCTCATTCTATAAATACAATTATTAACTGATGTTTTCATTTAATAATGTGTACTTTCTTCTCACGGGTCATCCTCATGAGGAATCAAAAAATAGTAAACGCAAAATGTACTTTTCATACATCCAAGATTATATGCAAGCCATAGACCTTTTAGTTAGCATTAAATGACAAGTTATCATACTTTTTCTATCTCGCACCAAAATTATGGGAAATACAGGATCGTACGTAGAATAAATATTTTGTTCATTTAGCCTTAGTTTCTTTACCATTGCTTACTCAAAATATAATATGACATTATTATTCATTAGGATGAGTAATCCGATTTACATAATCCACATTGTTTTCACAGAATTAAGCCCAACCTCAAAAACGACCTTCTAAAGACGACGTAACCCTGTTGAGCCACCACTTATTATCCCTAGATGATTAAGTAATTATGATTCAATAGGGCACACAATAGAGCTCCCACACAGGTAGAAGGGTGTGTGTGTGTGTGTGTGTGTGTGTGTGTGTGTGTGTGTGTGTGTGTGTGTGTGTGTGTGTGTGTGTGTGTGTGTGTGTGTGTGTGCGCGCGTTTGTATGTGTTCGTATGTGAGAGGCAGCGTGTTTGATGGAGGGCCCAATGTCCAAGGTAATTCTCAAGTTTATTGACGACGGTTGGTTTACGCTATGTCACCAGGAAACCATGAATATTGCAAGCCAATGAGCAAAGACGGTGCAAGTTGTCTAACGCTTAGCCGGTTGGCTCCTCATCTTTATGTTTCCTGGAAACGCGTCGATGTGGTTACTAACTAGCCTTAGCTCTCTCCTCGCCAGTTGAAAGGTTACGGTGGATTGAAGAGAGTGCTGAGAGGGATTTTAAAGCCTACTAAGTAAATTTTAATTAACAAAGAGTCAAACTACATATAGGTTTGATACCTTTTTAAAGGATAGAAGAAAATTTCGCATACTTTTTTACTATGGTTTATTTAGTGTCGATTGAATCAAAGCTTTATTTTTAATTTTTTTTACAAAACTAAGTTTTGCCGACTTGTAAGGCAAATTGGGGTGAGCATTAGGACTTAATGTATTAATAGCTTGTCCCACAACTCAAAAATGGGTGAATAACTTTTATACTGGTTCAAACTCATACTCCGTCAATATTGGCCATGTCGGTTTGATGCAATTTTAATTAAGTATGTCAGTACAAATTCTTGTTTGCTGATGAAAATATGACAACCAGGCAGAAGTGGATGGATGAAAAACGTTAGTCGAATTATATTTTATTTAGATTAGAGGATATCAGAGGAGACAAAAAAGCGTAATGTTATCATCGAAATGACTTTTGTTACTTTTGATTTTTACTAACATAATATGACCGACTATCTAGATTGCAAACCGCTAATATATGGGGTTGTCGAAAAAGTATTGGACAGCCAATGGGCACACAGAGCTTAGTTTGGACAAAACATCCTTACCCCCTCCTTCTCCTTGCTTTTTTTGGGATGTCGCATTTTAAACACGGACACCCGATCTTGCCTCGAACGTTTGGTTTTAATTCGTACTTGATCGGTAAAGGTGGGTTTACATAAGGAAAATCTTCCATGCCCTCAGAAAGAATGTTTCAACATTCAACCTGTCCATATTTAACCGGCCCAGAACGGAAGTAAAGCCTAGTGTACACGATCAGGGAACATTAACGTCACTGTTACTGGCTTGAAAGCGGCAGAAAAACTCTTCGTGTCAACATGAAATTAAGCGTACGTTAACTTTTAGAGAGGTTTTACAGGTTAGTAACAGTGACGCCATTGCTATACGCTATTGTAAACTATTTTTTACTTCCATCCCGGAGTGTTTAAAAATGGACAGGCTTAGAGGTAAAACCATGTTCACCGAAAGTAAGGCAGATGGTCCATTTCTACGTTTACTATCCCTGCAAATCCTTTTCTTCCTGTGACTGCACTACATTTCACAGTGAAAAGGAAGCAGTTCATTGTCAGTTCTTGAGGAAGCTGGGATCATCGGGTACATCCCACCCGATTTGTCACTGCTCATTGACTTAAAACGTTTTGCACCATAAAATCAAAACTTTTATCAAACATGCCTAAAACAAATAAAACATACAACCGGCAAACAAACTTTAAATCTAAGCTAGTTACCATTAATACTTACTTGTAGAGGCTAAGCTCAACTTAAACGCAACCCTCAAAGTAGTAGACTGCGACTCAGTTCGCACCTTGAGACAATCAGGGGAAGCAAGGGGTTGCCCCAACACATGTCAGCCCTTAATGATGGGGCGTGGATAGAAACCAGCCCTGGTCTGCGAATGACACTGGCCATAGAATAATGAGGGGGTAATTAGTGTATTCCAGCCCTAGCTGGGACCTCTGGCACATCTGGAGCAGAAACTAACCTTTGTGATTTACCTCCCTCATAAAATGTGTTATGATGGTTTAGAACTAATTTAAAGGTAAATACCAATTAATTTGAAAAGTACGAGTGACTCAGTGATCCGGCTTATTAAATGCACCCCAAAACTTAAAATAGTTACAAATAAAATTATATAACGACAAAAATCTTTGTTAAATGTACTTATTTGTGGCAATCACTCTAAATGTCCTATATATTATGAGTACATGTTTAAAATATATTTTACAACTACTTTTCCGTTTTACTTTGGTATCATTCTTGTCGAATAATCAAATGTCCGAAATTTATGAACAACCCAAACTTCTGAAGCTTGTGTTTTTGATCTTGGGTTGACATGGAGCTTTTAAATATTTGGGAGTGAACTGTTTTGAAATTTAAACTTGTAAGAACAATTTTAAGAACAATTTTTTGGATAAGGCTTTTTTCTACTTTGATTCTCATCCAAAAGTACCCTTGAGCATTTTATTAGGTAAATTTTATTTTAACTGTCTAGGTTTACAGTATGCAATTAAAAAGTGAGTAAAGAAACCTTGGATGGATAACATTGATTACATTAAAAGCAATATTGATGTAAGGATGATTGATGGTTGAAAGCTATTTATTTTTAGCAAGTGCTACATTTCAAAAACAAACACAGAATTACTCCACATATCTTATGTCAAAACTATATTTAGGAAAATCGCGATTGGGGTGTTAAGCTTTACTGTAATATGAGTTATCAATTTACTGACTGGAAACAGTGCAGAATCAGATAACGGGGACCGCCAGTGCTGGAGCAGTGCCCAATCGTTCATTGGATCACAACTTGCCCTCAACGCTTCGACTTAGATCTTTTCAATACAGTTAAACCCACAATTAAGTCAGAAATTAAGTTTACTTTAAGGAAAGACAGGTTAGATAAATAACCAAAATATTTCTTACGATTTTAAAACATTCAACCAATAAATTTTGAGAACATTTTAAAATGTGCATTTAGGCAAAAGACCCATGACAACAATGGGGATACCATAGGGGTGAGTTAAAAAAACATGTATTATGTTTGGAGGAGTCAAACTTGAATGGAACATTAAAGAAAAATTTGCAAATCTTTCATCACAATACTATAAAACCATCACGAAATTAATTAAATTTATTTACATTATACTAATTCACCAGACACTAAAAAATCATAATGCAAAAATGGAAAATACAATTGCATCTATATCTTTACTAAATTTTTAAATAAGATGTTTTACACCAACAATCCTCAGAAGTTGTTTGTAAAAGTACCCTAAATAATACTCAACATAGTGCAGTAATATGAAGAAAGATAGCCGAGATGTTTCTTTAGTTTGAATTAGCAGTACTAGCACTGGTATGCTCTGTAATAAAATACACGCGGCCACAAATCGTTGCTATAAAATATAGTTGGTTAATATTCTTAGATTATTTAACATACTTTTTAGTAGCTCACAGTTGTTCAATGAGAATTTGAAATTATTTGAATTATGTATATTACTCTACTTGACGAATTATGTTTTCATTTCACCTTTTTAACTGTTGAAACGACAGTGCATGGAATTAATAGTATTTTTAGAGCAACGGTCTAAAGACATGGACTCATTACGTTCTTTTATATAAATGCTTGTTAAAATTACTAATAATAGCTTCGTTGTATATGGTAATAACAAGGACAATTATCACAATTGTAATAGTAATAAGATCGTAAGCAATAATTTGATCTCAAGAGAGCGCGTTACCTTTGTGCTACTCTGCTACATATACATAGTGAAAATTTTTAGTTTTACAATAGAGAAACTCTGTGATTTTACATAGAAAATAGAAGCAAATATAGCATATTATATTACCCATGATTATAAAATGACTGTCAAAATTGTGCCTATCATTGCTATTTTAGTACCGTTCATTAAATTAACTCGATCCATACTTCAGTCCCATATGGTGTGATACAATAATTTAATTGGTGGTGTGATTAGTTATCTCATAATATATTGATGTAAATATTTATCAGAACTGTAAAATAGTCCCAACGATTCATCTTTACATTAATGCGTAAAGGTTAACTGTGCCAAAGACAATCATGAGTGACGACTGGCCAGAAATCCAGGTGGGCTTTATGCCTAGAGCAGGTAAATACCTATTATCGCATTTAAATCAAAATTTACTAATGAATAAATTAATACATATCATGTTATAGCGTACAAAGTTTCAAATATATATGGTTGAAATAAAATCTGTGAACAAACCGAAAAGAGATACTTACACCAAAATATGAAATGTATGTCACTTGAAAGTATTGGGTAATATTAATTCCACAATAAAAATTTGACAACATTGTAATACGTATGTTTTTTATCACACAATTCTACTTATCTTTACTAGCTTATAGATAACATAAATTTAAGTTAGGTAAAGAAGCGAACTTGCATTGAAATTCCTCGGAATTTTCATAGTAGTTATCTGGCAACAATGTCTGGCAAATGTGTAACGTCTGTGCTACATCAGACGTGTGTGTTTCTGCAACGGAGAAACATTCTCTCATTTGACAAAAAAATAGAATATCATCCATAAAATTAGAGAGATTATCATTTTTACAAAACAGAGTACCCTTTCTTGTTCATAATTAAATATGTATTTAATTAAAATTGACGACATGTTTCGGCTCTTGGCCATTTTCATAGTCAAAACAAAAACCTAACCTAATATTATAAAGTTAAAATTATAATGTTTATGAGAACAGATGTTTCTTATTTGTAGTATAGTATAGAAATATTAAGATGCTTGACGTAGTTTTCTTATATATGTCTTACTTTTTCATATATTGGGTTGTTTGTTTCAATATGGGTATTTAATAAGTTTTGGGGTTCTTTTTTGTAACTTAAATATATATAATAATTTTCTTTTGAATTCATTTTGTCCCCCTTTTTTAAATATTCTATTATTTTCAGATTGTCTTTCATGCTTTTGTATTCATGATTAGTGTTTAATAAGTATTCTGCGAAGGTACTTTTCATAGTGGTGTTATTATTGCTTTTGAGTGCTTGTATGTGTTCTTTAAAGCGCGAACAGAAAGGCCTTCCAGTTTGTCCAATATAGAATTTGTTGCAGGTAGAACAATTTATCTGATAAATACCAGATTTGTTGTAATCATTTCTATTATTGTTGTTGCTTTGATTAATTTTATTGTTAATTAAATAGAAAGCATTGTTTCTTGTTCTGAAGCTTAAACAGTATTTCTTCTTGTCAAACGTTTACCGTATTGCTTTATTAAGTACAGTGTTATAGGGTACAGATATGTATTTCTTTTCCTTGTTCTCGTTCTTGTCTTCTTCTTTCGGTCTCCGTCTTTTCTTTTTGGTTCTTTTAATCATATTTTCTATTAAGTTTTCTTTATAACCATTCTTTTTTGCCAAATATTTTATGATAGATTTTTCTTTTTCAAAGTTTTCTTTATTAATTGGAATATTCAGGAGTCTGTTTATCATCGCTCTAAATGCTGACATTTTGTATAGCCATGGGTCATTAGAATTTGATGGTATTAGTAGGTCAGTTTGAGTTGGTTTGCGATTTATTTTAAATTCATGTTTATTATTCTTTTTACTAATAGTCAAATCTAAATAGTTGATTTCATTTGTTTGGATTTCTTGTGTAAATTTTATGTGAGGAGATAAATTTAAATTTATATAAATAATAAAAATAATTTATAAAAATAAATAAAAATAAATAAATTGTAAATTTCAAAACAGCACCTACGTACAATTTATGTAAGTATCTCAACAATAAAATACAAGAAAATTTAATATGGGATCATAATTACAGTGTAAAAAGTACAATTGACCTAGTTAACAAGATAAAAGATATCAATATCCCAGAAAATTGTTCTTTTATTTCATTTGATGTGAAAGACATGTACTCTAATATTCCTCCAAAAGAAACTATTGAGATACTAGAAAAAGATTTAAGGAAAATTAATATTTTAAACAAACAAGAGATAAAAGATATAATAAATTTAACTAAAAATTGTACTACTCAAAATTATTTTGAATTTAACTCAAAATATTATAAGCAAGAAAATGGACTAGCGATGGGCTCCCCATTATCTGGTTTGTTGTCAGATATTTTCATGCATGACCTGGAAGTAAATAAAATCATAAACCAATCTAATCCACACGTAAATAACATAATTTACTGGTACAGATACGTCGACGACATAATTTGCCTTTTTACTGGGACTACAAATGAAAGCAAAGAACTCCTGAACTACCTAAATTCTTTATCTCCTCACATAAAATTTACACAAGAAATCCAAACAAATGAAATCAACTATTTAGATTTGACTATCAGTAAAAAGAATAATAAACATGAATTTAAAATATATCGCAAACCAACTCAAACTGACCTACTAATACCATCAAATTCTAATGACCCATGGCTATACAAAATGTCAGCATTTAGAGCGATGATAAACAGACTCCTGAATATTCCAATTAATAAAGAAAACTTTGAAAAAGAAAAATCTATCATAAAATATTTGGCAAAAAAGAATGGTTATAAAGAAAACTTAATAGAAAATATGATTAAAAGAACCAAAAAGAAAAGACAGAGACCGAAAGAAGAAGACAAGAACGAGAACAAGGAAAAGAAATACATATCTGTACCCTATAACACTGTACTTAATAAAGCAATACGGTAAACGTTTGACAAGAAGAAATACTGTTTAAGCTTCAGAACAAGAAACAATGCTTTCTATTTAATTAACAATAAAATTAATCAAAGCAACAACAATAATAGAAATGATTACAACAAATCTGGTATTTATCAGATAAATTGTTCTACCTGCAACAAATTCTATATTGGACAAACTGGAAGGTCTTAAAAGGGGGACAAAATGAATTCAAAAGAAAATTATTATATATATTTAAGTTACAAAAAAGAACCCCAAAACTTATTAAATACCCATATTGAAACAAACAACCCAATATATGAAAAAGTAAGACATATATAAGAAAACTACGTCAAGCATCTTAATATTTCTATACTATACTACAAATAAGAAACATCTGTTCTCATAAACATTATAATTTTAACTTTATAATATTAGGTTAGGTTTTTGTTTTGACTATGAAAATGGCCAAGAGCCGAAACATGTCGTCAATTTTAATTAAATAAATATTTAATTATGAACAAGAAAGGGTACTCTGTTTTGTAAAAATGATAATCTCTCTAATTATTATAGTAGCCCTAACAAGTGAATGTAATTTATTTTATAATATGGCTAACAACATCCATAAAATATTTAATTTCGTGACTATATTAGTCATTATCAAAATAATTTTGTTTTGTAAACCAGCATTGTTGGTATAATAAAATAATCTTTAATCCATATTAAACTCAGCATACATCTCCGTATTCAAATGGATATAGAAGCTAAACTTAGCCATAGTAGTACAGTGCAATTAACTATAAAAAGGGGAAAACCTGGACATTAAAAAAAGTTTCTAACCTGCGCCAATTAGTTCAATACACTTCCCCCGATATGTAAACAAAGTTACACTGATTTGAGCGTCGGGTTTGGGTAGGAGAGGGTTAATAAAGGAGAAAATTGTATTTTTTTTTACTTTTTAGCAAATACCTTGAAAACGGTGTGTTTTTCTCTAAAATATTGCACTTTTCAAAAATAATCTACGTCATATTTCGAACAAAATGATACTACACAATACTATTACAATACTATGTTACGGTTATTGAGGTAATGAGGGGTAAATGTAAATGTATTATTATTTTATAAAAATCAAATGTCTCTAAAATCCACTCCCTATGTTCCAAATTGACATTTTCCATTATTTTATATAATATTTAACTTCAGACAAAATCGATTGAAATATTTTTTACAGTTGATAAAAATGATTAAGACTTTAATTTTAACGTTTTTCATTAATAAACAAATACATGCTATATTAATGCTGGTAAATAAATTTACGAGCTCAAAAGGTGTTTTTATTTTAATATATGTAATTTTATTTTAAATTCCCATAAAACGAACGAAATAATTTACTAAAATCATCAATCAAAATATAAATATGATATTATACATATCATATTATTACACATTATCATTAAATTTTACATACTATATTATGATATGATGATGATAAATATTTTGACCGCTTGATAAATCTGTTTAATTGATGAAAACTTTGGATACAATAAGCAGATTTTTCAAAGGAGAGTTTAAAATACAACTAAAACTTATCTAATTAGGAATTCAAAAAGACTTGGAAAAGGCTTAGAAGTTTGAAGGTAGTCATGTTATTTAAAAATATTCGATGATATGGTCATTAGATTATGTTGGGTATAATTTGTTATTCAGTCATGTGATGTAGTAAAATTCCAAATTTTCCTCTGATTCGGTTAAATCAAAGTAAGTTCTAATTTTTTTTTAAGATTGATTGCAGGGGAGGCGGTTTTGAGGCTTCGGCAGCGTAGGTGGCAATATAATCTAGTGGTCGTAGCTTTATTCATTAATTACAATCAAAACGAGATTCGACAGACCTTTGGATTTCTTCAAAGCTGTAAAAGCCTCATAGGGCTTGCCTGCAGCATGAGACAAACTAAAGCATAGGGATCCAAGTCCGAGATTTCTTCGGTATGTAGTATTTTTCATTACCATAAATAATTTTCTTCAGTACATAAACAATGGCAAAATATAAGTTATAATCAATTCATTCAATCAATAAAAATTTTAATTTTTCATCTAAACTATATTGTATTTAATCCTGACATATATAGAACAAATAATTGTACATCTTAGGATCAAATTTCTATTAATACCTTAGCATAGGACCAAATAATTATTGAGAATTTTTTTTGACATTAGGGCCGGGTACTACAACCCAGTTTTAACAATTATCTGGTTTAAACTGAAATCTTGTCACTTGTTTTAAATTTAAATTCTTTTGATTACTTCAAACCTTGATTAACTAAGTTGGAGAAAATCTTAGATCTATGCTATTTATTCTGTAGTTACATCATTCATTCATAGTGGATGAGTGGTCTGGGGTCTCGAGGTGGTCTTTATTCATCGAAATAATTAATCAAACTTCAAAATATCTATTGTACTAAGTAGGTTATCAACTAATATAATATATAAACGCTGAAAGAAAATATTTATTTCATATACTATTTATAACATAAAACTTATTAAATGAAGAGAAATAAAATGTGTTCCGCATCCAAGAAATATAACCTCCTTAATACAAATTTCGTTAATTCAAACCCTAGATATTTAGGTTTGATGTTGTCGGAAGGTGGACACTTCCAATAAAAAAACATTGTTTTGTTAAAAATCATTTACATGTTATTTTTATCCTACTGGAAACAATGTATAAAGTTTATCTCACCATAAGTTAATGCTCATTTTAGTGATAATTTTATCTCAATTAATAATTAATAAGAAACAATAATTCAATAGCTCGATAAAATGCCACTTTACCGACTCTGTTCACTTCCTCATAGCTAGTTTTACAATAATGTCAGGCATTAGTTCAATTTTCCTTAGTCGTGGTAAGTATTGTATTTTAGTATTTGATTTAAATCTAGTGTTGAAGTAAAAATTAAATATCAAGATAAATATGTTTAATTAATAATCAAGGTAAAATAGAGATTTTCCAACATTCTAGAAAGACATTTTATCGTGTTGGTTTGCAAAAAATGTCTTGACATATTTAAATCTAAACAGAATTCAGTTTATTGTATAATTCAGTCTCTCGACTCTTAAAAAAAATAACTACTTAAATCGTTATTAAATAGTAACACCATTGGTAACTCTGTATAAAGTTTATCTAAAATATAGTACTCATTTTTCAGTGATAAATTAATATCAGACAGTAAGAAATTAGGAACAATTTTATAACTCGATAAAAGGCCATTCCGGTGGCTATTTTCACATCCTCACAGCCAGTATTACAAGAATGCCAGCTAGAAGTGATTTCCCAGATTTTAAAGTTGCCTTTCATGATGGTAAGTAACATACATTTTTATTTCATACTCAGTAATACTGATGGTATATCAAAACCATTTACATAATACTCTAATTAGATTTTGCATATGGTAACTAATTTACTAACCTGATTGGTTAAATTTTAAATTTCAATTAATTGTTTTAAAATGGCTATACACGGAGTATGACTTAGAAAAGTTTCCGAACTTCGTACTTTCGTTTTTTGGTATAAAATCAGCGACAAAGATACTGGAATATAGGTCCTCTATCACTTCGTTAACGTTTGTCGGCCTGTATGCGATGATAGACAATTTAACATAACTCTAAAGCCACTTGAGGTACCAGAAAAAGAAATTTCCTTAAAAAGAAAAAGAAATTGAACCATTATAAATTATCGTAGTAAGGAATTAAACGTTTATTTTTCAAACAATTGAAAATGTTTGTTAAAAAAAGGGAATAAAACAATTTAATTTAAAACTAAAACAGTTAAAAAATAAATGAGTTTTGCCTCTTTTTTCTCCTTTGTGATGTCCAAATATTTTAAACCTTTAAGATGAGAGCTGCAAAAAAGGTAGACAAATCCACCTTTTCTAATTTGTACGAACCTAAATAAGTTCTAATGTCTACAATAATAGAAACACTTAATTTGAATTCAGTGAGTTGTGAATTTGGTAGTGGCCTGCAAGATATATATAATTATGTAAATACCACACATACAGGAACGTAAACATACGACAGGTAAACGTAATGAGATAGCACCTATGTAACTGTGAACTTAGGTGCTTATTTTGACCCCAATAAATAATTAATGTAACTTGATGACGCTTTTAATGGACGACTGTATAATACATGAATTATGAACGTTTAAAAATGAAAAGTTTAAACAGAAACCGGAACATTTTTCATCCTAGTTAGTTGCACTTATATTCTACGCTTTGTTTTAGAGCAATTTAGTATCACCCTTAGTTTTAGATGGTTAAGAATTCGTCGTAATGCTGTCCGTTTAGAGTAAAAACGCAAATTAGAGGTTAAATGCGATGGACTTGTACTATGCATATCTTTATATGTCTCTCCAGTCTTAAAACGCTTCATTTGACAAAAGAATCACTGGTGATAGTATAAAATCTAAATGATTTGTCCTTAAAGATAGTTTACATAATTATATTAGAGGAATAATATCGTACTTTGATCCACCTTTACTAAGGCTTCCGTTTTCTACATAAATTTAATTTTTATTTATACCATTGGCGAAGGTACATTTAGACTGACATTACATTAACAAATTATACTATCTCAGAGGTAATTATCAATTCACTATATCATCATATTGAGAAGTCGAGGCTATCTAGGAAATACGCCAATAATCGATTGGAAATATATAGTTTTCATAAAACTGTAAAAAAATACCAGCACAACAGTTTATTTCTTGTGATGTCAGTGTATAAGTCACTAAGTATAAATAAATAGATAATGACCACTTTTTTACTTAAACAATTGTTTATAGTGTATTTAAAAATATCATGACTGTTCCTCTCTTTCGAGTTGGCTTCACTCCAAGTAAGTACAGTTATCATCATTAATCGAAAAGTGGATAGAACGGAATAGAATATATTTATTTTCGTTTGAACGCTAGTTACAATGAGTAATGGACATCGTTTAGGCATATGAATTATTTTCATATTATGTATTATTAATAAATACATTAGTCATATAAATAAATATCCAAGAAAATAGCAGTCACTTGCCAAAAAAAACCCACAAGGTATAACATCTTTTACATAGAATAAAACTTTCTAGAATAGGAAGTTTTTGTTTGAACAAATTCAAATGCAGCATAAAAAAATCAGTATTGAACTATTTTATTGTTGAATTTAAAAATATTGATCGGAACTTAAGAATATTTGTAAACGAGGTCTAGGTCTACTAATGTTTAGATTTGGCCGGTTCTGGATTCATAACCATGGAGTACAAAGCTACATTTCAGTACGCTCCTTAAGGAGATTTATTAGTGGAATATTCTGTACAGTAATATTATAAAAATAATATTTTGCTCACATAAATAAATGATAAAAAGACTTCAAACTGGTCATCTTCTCCAGTAATCGTGACCAGCTGATAAAAAATAAAATCATAAAACTTAAATCTGAATATGAGTCAAGTTCACTGCAAATAAATAATTGCCGTTCCTCCTGCACCAATAAAAAATAGAGAGCTTTAATAACGATTGATTACAAAATTAAACTTCAAGAATTTCTTACAAGTAACTTATTCTATCTTAAAAGTCTTATTTTCTATGAAAAAAACATTATTATATCTCATGGTTGGCAAAAACCTAAGAAACATATTCTATTCCAATTTGAAACATTTTCAATAAATAGCAAATCAACCATTTCCCTTTCTGATATAATATGCTAACATAAAATCACCCCGTACAGAATTGACATAACTATACTACTACTACTTTAATATCTCTCAGTTTTTATTTTGATTTAAAAAGTGTCCTCTTAGCGTTCAAGGTTGTTTGTACAAACACACACACACACACACACACACACACATATATATATATTTGTTTTTAATTTCAAAACAGTCGTACTGCTTTAGTTTTTAACATTCGACAATTAGTGAATTAAGTTAAATTATTTTATCAATCCGTCCAAACCTTATCGATTATATAAGCAACCGATTATTTTATTGCGCACCTAAAGATAAAACATCTTTAAAACCAATAAACATCAGGGAAATAACAGACTATAGCATTGAGATTTCAGATTTGAAAGGATATATAAGTTGGGTGTAGGGTATAGTAATAGACGTACCAGACATGGATGGTATAGATAGGGGTTCTCCTGAGGGTGTGGGGAAAGGGTATTGGGGGGAGCATGAGGGTGCGGAGGGTATGGAAGAAGAGTATGAGGGAGTTGGGGTATGGGGGAATGAGGATGAGGAGGGTATGAGGGGAGATAATGGGGGTGTGGAGGGTGTATGGTGGGGTATGAGGGTATGGGTGGTATGGGGGATACATGGAGACCTCCGGGAGCGTTGGGGTCCGAGTATGATGAAGTTATGAGTGATTCGGACATAGGGATGTCTGCTGGGCGACAATCAAGAAAGAATAAACAATCTCCAAAAATTTCCTTTTTTTAGAATGTCAAGTAAGTGATTTGCAGGTCAAATTATTTCTGTTTCAGGACGCAAGTTAAGTTTGTCCTTCTTATCCTAATAAATATAATTTAAAAGTATACATTACATTCGTTTAAAAAAACATGATTGTTAACAATAATATCAGGGCAAACATATTTATTATTTTCATAGGTAAATGACTGTACCTCATTTACAGAGTGTGAAGTGAAAGCCACTTTATAGAAAACTTATGTTACTTTTTAAAACCAATTATTTAAATGAGAGTCATGGTTAATGCACAAATCCGTAAATACTTTAAAGTAAGTCATTTTATGATGGAAATGTTTAATATTTTAAATCTGAACAATTTACTCAGGTTCATCTATCAAATTACAATCGGGATGCAGATATTGCAGAGATTTTCCATGTTCGACTAATTTCTTTGCTGTTTCTTTCATGACGTCAGTGACTTTATTCTCTGAAACATTATTCAACAACTTAAAATGCTTTCATTACAACTCAAATTTATCCATACATGTTTTCAAATATGTATCAATAGGCATTGAGAGATTGAGGTACAACAGATTATCATAATAATTAATTGTGAAGGGATTCCAAGAACTCTATAGATAGCATACTCTTGTCTTTCTTAAAATGACAACCCAAGTAAATAAAAACATAATATGCTTATAAATATAAAGTTCTAAGTCATATTAATTCAATTCCTACCCAAAAACTATTTAAAAATCTAAGAGTACGACTTAGAGAAGTGTAAAACCATTTTTAAATTATAGACAAGGTTCACATTCTTAACTGAACTGGCGAAACGAGTATAGCAGGTTGTTTACCCATGGCAAAAGCAAGGCAAAACATTTTTTGCGAATATAAAAAACGAACCCTTAATCACTTGAAATGTGTTGTACAAGTAAAATAAAACAGTAAAATTGTTGGCGAATTTGTTTGCTAAGTATAAAAATTAAATATCACCTTTGAAGTTTGTCAGGAAAGCAATGTCCAGACAACAATCCTGTAAGTGTTCGTACTCCTTTGGTTTAAAGCTCCAAACGTTCCAGCCACGGCCCTCGAAAACCGTACCATCTCCACAAATATAGAAGCTATTAAGAGACAGAATAGGGTGAGAACTTAACCAAAATTTATATATATCATATTTATATAAAGTCAAATAATCAAAGTTGAAGTCAAATAATCAAATCCTATTAAAATATTACGAAATAAGTATCACATTTAAGGCTCAGCTGTAAACGTTACTTTTTTGTTATTAATTCTGTTTTTATATTTATTAGGTCCTAACCAGGTTCCCTTAAGCTCATGTTCTTTAGACATAGTTTTTTTCTGTAAACATGCACTAAAGTAGGGAAACTATCAAATTCAAATAACATTTTGGAATTCAAGATTAAAAATAATAAAAGTTAAACAAACATACTATTGGTTGTCGGTTATGTCAATACTGGCAAATGAATAAAGCTTATATGTTGCTGTTCCTTTTTTTTTCATTCATTAGTTGTATTTATCCAGTTATTTCTTATTCCTTCATTCTTAGCCGTCAACTTGGCATCCTCCATACTCATATACAAACCTTCTTTCGAATGAAAAGCAGATAAAAAATTACAACATAAATAACAAACAAATACCGTGACAAAGACATTCTTTTACAAACCTGTCGTTTTAAAAAAAAGTCGTGAACAAAGGCTTCAAAAGGAAGTAAATTTTTTCGTACGTGACCTACGTGCATGGGTATTTTTTGGGGGGAAATACTTTCATTTTTATTTTATAAAACAACATAATATTTCCAATGTTAATACCGTTTGTAAAACGTCAATTCAGTCAAAGGTGACTTATTCTAGACTTTCGCTGTAGAATAGGAGATAAATTGTTACGGTAACTCCTGTTGATAAAAGGAGTCTATGAGAAAAAGGGCCTTTACATAATGGATGTCCAGTATTAATATAAACACTTCGTCATTTCAGGTCTAAAGAGCGGATCTACTAGCACGATATGCAGTAGTAGTAGGACATATTGTGTAGTATTCTTTTACCAAATTGTTAAAACTGCTTCAAGTACCCCTGGCCATAATTCGCGTTTACCTTTGCTTAGCCACTAAAACCAAAGGCTAAACTTTAGAATCCACCTCCACCGTTAAAACCGAGGTTAAGAATCGATATTTCTCGATTTGATATAACTAACCGATTTCTTTTAAAAACAAACGTTTCATCGTGATTAATTTGAAACTTATTTGCAATTTAGGTCACTGATTTATCCGTTTATTAAAATATCGGTTGCAGGTAGCTTTTATCGAATTACAATTAGGAAAACTAACAAACCTAGAGACAGTAACTCAGTCATGGATTGCAAAAATTTGCTTTGTTAACTAATTCCGTTTCATGTGGTGTTACGATGATTCTAGGAATGACACGTGGTAGAAGTTTTGGATGTATTTGGCAGAGTAACCAACGTGGATGTAGGAAGAAACGATGGAGGTAAATCACGAACCTAGCATTTCATCAGCAACATGCATTACCTGGTTCAACAAATCCAGTTTTTATTGTTTTCGAAATGTTGTTTTGCTTAACATAATCGCGATTGTAAATATCGAAAAATATCGATTTTTAACTCCGATTTTAACGGTGGAGACGGATTCTTAAGTTTCGCCAAACCAAGTCTTTGCAGGTCGTATAATAATGTTCAACATACATTAGATACATTAGTTGACATGGCGCCCTACCTAGGTAGGTATTTTAAGCCAAATATGAATGACAGATGAGTGAAGGATGATTGTGGCGCGAACTTGTAGTCTTGTTACTGACTAAGGCCGACATATTCCTTGGACAGGACTATTAATTAATAGCCCAACAGCCAATGGCAACTAAGGGACCTACATTTTAACGTGGGATCTGAACCGCGATTTCGCCTCGGTTAACAATTTACGAACTAGTCTAATTATGAGGATGGTGCCATGAACGAGTACTCAATAGTGCGGACGTTAATCCCCACTAAGGAACACCGCGTCCACAAGCCATCGCTCACAACTATACATTACTTGTACCGCTAAGCTTACTTGTAGTGGATGTCCATGAGTTCGAGCTTCTCTATACACAGCTCCTGTAGCCTCACCATTTCCTTCTTGCAGGCTTCATTCGTATCGCAGTGCTCGGACATCGTGTCCGTGAACCGGACGTATTCTATCGGCCTCTTGTCATTCTCAAACGGCACTATCCCAGCCGCGAACCGGCCGCCCCACTCTTGCTTGATGTAAATTCTGACCGGTGAAGGAAACATTTCCATCCATTCCATTTTGATCTATTTTAAACTGTACTGGTTTTAAAAGCTGGAACAAAAAAAAGTAAAAAGTTGTTTTAGTTAGGTTTTGATTGAAAATGCTGATATATTATTTGTAAATCTGCCTTAAATTTAATATTCATTAAAAAAGTGTTGTTTTTACAGACTCCGGTTTAAAGGGAAATAATAAAGTGTTTTACAGATCTGCTTTTCATGTAATCATAATTTTTGCCAGTTGAAACTAGTTTCCACATCTACATGGTATCATCTTCAAGGCCGTCCAAGAATGTGGTTCTCTTCATTTGAGGATCGTCGATGATAAAAAAATCAAAAAACACACATACATACGTTCCGACGGACACGAACATTACGAACAAATAACATCGAAAATTCAAAACAAATTTAATTGAGGAACGGGCACGCGACCCGGCACGACCGAGGAAGAAGTCTGGACTGCCCGGTCGGGTTTTACTTTGCGTCGCTCTCAAGGAGTAGATGAAAAGCTGGTCTTTAAACCACTTTTGTAAAAAAGTTGAGCAGCCTGGTATAAGAATGTAAAACGTTTAGATGCCTAAACTTATGGGCATTTATGTAATTTTAACGATTCCTTCAAAGGGAATATAGATTTCCCTTTAACAAATAACTAAACAGTTAACGACTATATTTTAAACGACTGCATAAATATACTAAATGAATTTGAACATGTGTAATCAATCTCCATAAAACGAATTGTATATAGTTGACTATATTTCAAACTAAACATATGATAGCAAAAAATACAGCGATTAAAAATACTCAAACATATTATAAACGTTCTTAATAACGTTGTTATACGTAATCAGAAATGTTATTTATAAAATTATCGTTGAAAGGCTTTGTTTATCATTACAAATTAAAATACCTTTGTTACATTGTAATGTTTCTTATCTAGTGATATTGTACTTAAAAATTTTCTAATTTATGTTTGTCCCTAAAACTTACATTATAGTATAATTATTTCAATTATATTTTAGATTGACCAAAAGTATTATTTTATTCCATTTTTATTAAAAAAAAGATAGCTTTTGAGCTTATCTGTCGTGATATAAGTACAACACAAGCAATTTTTACATAGACCAGATAAAATGTTGGGACCGCAATATGCTCGTCGCTCCCCTGCTGACAAAAATCCGAGAACTTTTATTATACGTGGTGAGTAGGTTTTAGTTACATTTTTGAATTCTAATATAAAAAGTTATTTCCATTTTGATATATTCTGCAAACAGCCTAGCTTATCTACCGAACAAAATTTAAATATATTTAAATAAAACTTATACTATTACTAAGTATTTTTAATGATCTTTAAATAACTAACAGTCATTGAGCTTGAATGGGGAAATGAAATAGTTGAAACATACTAAAAACACTTTGCAATATTTGTTGAGCAATAATTAAAATATCCCTGTAAATATATTTTACAAGGATATTTTAATTATTGCTACTAACTTGTTGTATTTAACTATTGCATAATAAAAACACTTTGCAATGTTTGTTGAGTAATAATTAAAATATCCTTGTAAATATATTTTACACGGATATTTTAATTATCGCTACTAACTTTTTGCTTTTAACTATTGCACTCTAAAAACACTTTGCAATGTTTGTTGAGCAATAATTGAAATATTTTCGTAAATATAGTTTACAAAAATATTTTTTTTATTTTAATTAGTGCACCTTCCAAATGGTTATAAAGGATTAAATTTTCTACAGTGCCTTAGCCCATATATTAAGAACATTAGTCATACAGGGCACCCCAATAGATGTTCTTAGACACTGCAGGAGGATTCACTTCTGATGGGTACATTTATAAATAAATAAATATAAATAATTTCGCGCTTTTCAAACTAAAAATTAACTATATAACAGCTAAAATGCGGTATTTAAAGTATTTTCTATCACATTTTGACCAAGATATTTTTTATCAAACGTGATAACGCCTCATTAACAGCATCAAAATCCAAGCGGCAAGTGACGAGGGGTCTGCTGTAAAACGTAAAAGTTATATCACGTTATAATGACTATAACTCGTTTGTATGATTACAACAAGGAGAATCGAAATGTGAGGATTTTTTATAAGAGTATAGGTAAACTATTTTTTTCTTTTGCTTATAAGTATTATTTCACCGTTTGTACGGTAAAATCGATAAATTCGATCGTATATGTTGATACGTGAAATGATACTCCCACAAATAGATTTAGTTTGAATCCTTTAGTAAAAATAATGCAATAATTAAATTTCAATCCTCTTGAATAAAAAAGTATAATCAACTTTTTTTATATCCTTCATATATTTTCATCGAATTTCATCAACTATCACACAAAATATTTGCTTTAGATAAAGTCAACGTATTAAGAGGGTTGCCAGATAATATTTCGGTCTCTTTTATACGTACGCATACCAGTGTTACAATTATAAACTTATTTACATACCACTCTGTTATCAAGCACGCGTCTGATATCTTGGTACAACTCAACTTCCCGAGTGGGTACTTGAATACTTGCAGCTATTCTTCTTTACATCAATTTGTTTTTAAAAATCTTGCAAGATGAAGATGAACCCTTTAGAAATCTATCTATGTCGGAAACCCGGTATGTTACTATTCAGTAATGGAAAGTAGAATGATGATGTGGAAAATATTGTTTTAAACTGATATTATGCTGTAATATACGGTCTGATAAGATGTAAGACCATTCTGAATTACAACACTGATACGTTATTTGTATGCTTCTAAACTAATATGGCTTGACTCTAGTAGAAAATCGAAACCATGTAAACAATACAGCCGCATGATAAAATCACTGTCTAAGGTATAAGAATCTCCTATGATTTTTCGAATAGTTAGAAGCTTAAAAACTGGCAAGAGTATTATTTCGGAAATGATATTGTCAGAATTGTTTTTCAAAACTGTAACATTCACTGCCCACCACCTAAGAAAATAACTCAAGAACCTTTCTATACTTTTTTTTTGTTTAGCACTGAAACGAGAGATTCTAAAATAATGGAAGCACCCTAAATTTATTTCGGGCTTGTCACTATCTGGAACATTTAATTTTGCATTTTACAAATCTCACCTAAACTGTAAAAAAATGATCGGAAAATATGAAAGTCTGACACATGTTCAATTATTTTCGATTATTTTGCAAAAACTTTTTTTTTACTGAGAGACCTAACTTGTTACATCGATTTTGCCCATGTACACGTTTATCAAAAGTCGTTTGTCAATTTTCACCCCTAAGATTTAACCTTTTTGGCCTTATCCATTATATTACGCTGATTTAAAAATGTTTAATGCTTAGCTTTGTGCCTTTTTAATAATTCTTTCACCTCAACCCTACAAACCTACTTACTACCCCTCCCCTTTCATTCCAATCACCACCAAACCCACCCCTGCTTCCCTAATATTACCTAAAACTAACGAAATCACCCTTGTTATGAGGGCTTTCGAAGTTTGGTATATTTTGTCTCATAGCTTATTAACTCCTGCATTGAGTGAGTGGCCTGAGTGCCGCAGTGAGCCGGAAGCAAGCAAAATATCATGTATTGAACCGGTGAGTCAACAAAACACGCATTTCCTGGAAAAATTAATTTATTTCACTTTCTATGATTTACTTAACCATTACATTTGTAAATAAAGATTAAAAATTCAATAAACACTTTATCTTACGACTGCACTCACTGCCTTTCTATTGCAATAAATTGAAAATCGTACATTGCGTTTATGTGGTTTAAGAAGTAGAAAAAAATTACTTTTTATTACAAAAAGGATAAAGTAATTTAAATTAAGTATAGTATCATATTTACAGAAATTGCAATAAATTATCGTTATATGCCTACTTTATCTTTAATTACATACTAAAAACACTATTGACATTAAAAATATGTTTATGGGCTAATTTAGTATATTAATGTATAATGTTTTTTATTTAAAACTCTTTGAACAATTTCTTATCTACTTTTGTTAGAGAAGATGGAGCAGTGACTTATAGGTAACAAAAAAATAATAAATACCTGTACGAGAAGTAGTATCGAATTATTTGGAACTTAGGGGGACA
This sequence comes from Flexamia atlantica, assembly GCA_035578135.1. NCBI lineage: Eukaryota > Metazoa > Arthropoda > Insecta > Hemiptera > Cicadellidae > Flexamia > Flexamia atlantica. Next base: position 17,031,453 of record JAQJVK010000003.1, on the reverse strand, counting down.
ATTTAACACGCAAATATGATTGATTTTTGCAAAGATGATTACTTAGCTTTGCAATTACTCAAAACATCTAGAATACTTCTAAACTTCTAAATCAACAATAATCAAGATAATTGCAGTTCAACTTTGAATAACTAATTCATGAGATTTCCGGTTTTTATTAAATACATTTCTGTGATTTCTTCTGTTAATATCAATATTCTGATTTCCGTTCAGGAAAAAAATTAATTGTTTATAAAATTTAAAAAATCTCTGTGTGTGGCATTTACACACGGGAACAGACAAATACCAAACACCAACACCCATAAAAAAACTTAAAACAAGTTAAATATTTAATCTTTTTGCGATTATTGTCTAGATAATGTTATCATTTGTTCGATGTTCCGATCCAAATGATTGAACGTGGGGTTTTGCTTTGTTTTTATTCAGCCGCTGTGAAGTAAGTAGGTTCATTTTCATTCAAAATGACTATAAGGCCTAAGCCTAGGGTTATTAGAGATGAGGAGATGGAAGGTGTAACCATTAAATTAAAGAGGAAACCATTGTACACAATGCTTGAAAGACAAGGTACTTCGATTTGAGTGAAAATGTGTTAAAATGTTATCTTTCATCTTTGGTGATAACGTTCTCTGATTTTGCGCCTTAAACCACATAATCGTATGTTGAAAAGTGTTTCGTGAAAACTTATGCCCCTGCATCAATAGTACATTTATTACAATAATATCGAAAGTCAAATTCTGGTTCCAAAATATTGGGATTCAAATAAACATGGGACATTTTAAATATGGAAGACGTTATAAGCCTACATATGCGAAAATCCCATATGAACCAATATGGAAACAAAACGACAAATTTTGGTTTCTTCCACGTAAGATCATTTCACATTTATAAAATTTGACTTTTTATTATATTCATACTTAAATATTTAAATCCAAGGGCATTACTATAAAGGATACTTTTAATAATAATACCTTGAAAATAATAAAACAATAAATGATGAAAATGTGTAACGCGAACGGACGAAAAATAAATCGTAATGCACTTATAAGTTATAAGGTTATTATCAGGTTATTATAAATTGTTGGATACGATGAGTTATGGTAGGTAGTAGAACTTTTTACTATTTACAGAATTCGTTAACTGTATTTTTAAATCGTTGTGTTAGTGGAGTTGGGAATTATAGATCGGAAAAATTGGGATCAAAGAATAAAGATTGCACTTGCATGTTACTATCTGTTTATACATGAACTTTATAGTTTTATATTTAAAAATATTAATATACATTAAATTGGTGTTTTTTAATGACCACGCTGATAATTATAAAACAATACTTGCCTTTTAATGAAAAATTACAATTATATCGATGAATATAGAGAAATGAAAACTTTATTAGCAATAAGCGATATTTACTGTTTTACCTTTAGTTTGTACATCCTTTTAACCTGGTCCTGAGAACTTACTAAAGGGTGCTGTAGTCATCATATCACACTTTGGAGGGAAATAAATAAATCAAATAATTTCCAAGTGCGATCATATTAGTTTTTATTTTTTACAAATGGATCGTAATTAATTAAGAATACCTTTCATAGTTAGTTAATTATGTAAATAAAATGGATTTTTAAGTCTGTCCTAAAATGCAATATTCAGACTCATAATAAAGTTTAGATAATCGTTCAATAGGCTCAACAACAAAAAATGTAGTTTGCTTACTATATTCCATTAATAAAAGCCATTTATAAGAAAACATCAATGTGGTTTTACTTTCAACAATTGTCCATGAATAGTTCATTTTTAGTTAGAATCAACTGTTTCTTCCTTTTTCAGAGGATATAAGAATCCCACCCAAAAAGCCCCTGGTGAACCTCATCCCTCGAGATGAGTGGGGGGCACTTCCCGCCAAAAGTGAAACGCCAATGACACTCCCCATCAAACATATCCGCTACAACCAGACCAACACAGACTCGTGCATCGCCAAGGAGGACTGTATAAAGATTGTGAAACAAATACAAAAAGAACACATGGACAAAGGATTTCCCGACATTAGATACAGGTAAATGTGATTTTTTAAAGTATATAGTTATGAGATGTGCATCGCAAGAGTCTTTCAATTACGAACTACCTCAAATTTTCTGGAAATTTTTAAAAATTTATTGATGTTGGATCAACGGGTTTGTATAGAACGTTTATTTAAATGTACTTAACATACATCTCAACCTTATTATTCTCTTAATTTTGGAGTGGTATACCAAATAAAACTGTTAAAATTAGCTAGAATTATTACAATTAATCGATTTTATGAGTTTGAAAACTATAATAGCTGTAACACTGTTGAATTCACAAATCAAATTAGTACAACTCTTTAAATTGTTTCAATTTTCCCACTAGAAAATCAGCCGTTCCTTGTTTACTTTTGAATTCATAGGCTTATTTGCAGTAGACTATTTTTTTGTATTTACTTATTATTTTGTTCTTTATCCAGCTTTTTGGTTGGCGGAGATGGGACATTCTATGAGGGAAGGGGGTACAATAACAAACCCGAAGTTCACGAGGCCCTTAAAGATAAGGACTATTACGACATAGCGTACATTGGAACCTATGGAGGTAAAATAGGCTTCACGAAAAAGCATCTTTGGCCTAAGATACGTTAATTTATGGTATTTGTTCGAATAGTTGATACTTTAAAAATAGGCAATTGAATAAGATCTTCGTCATCATCAACAAAAAACTTACATTAAGTGCTCTCTGAAATTTATATATCTAAACCTAAGATGATCAACAATTCACATATACCAACATTTAGCATCAGAAGCTCATGACTATACATCAGTTGAATAGAATCATTGAAGTTCTACCGACAAGTTTTAAGTTGCTGTGAAAGATGAATTTACAAACAAAAACCTGTCATTTGAAAAACAAAAAGACTAACCCCATAAAATCCTCAATGATCAAACTTCTTCGAGTTTAATAAAATATTTGATACTTATGCAGACAAATTAAATGCAAATAAGTGTAAGTGAAGAGTGTTTAATGACTGTGACATTTTACTGGATCAACAATTGACTTCCTGCAATGTAAGGATACACTTATAAATAGGGCTGGATGTTAAAGACGTAATGAGGTTCCGAGGAACGAAACTAGTAGTTTTGTAAAAATTTTTGATTAAATAAGGCAATTTTAATTTTTATTTTTATATTACAATCCAGGGTCACAATGAAAAGCAGCAATTATATTTATGTTAAATTTCCCAAAGTATAACGTGATTAATACGTTAACACTAAGTAAGTCTTGAGGTCGATCTCTTTGATTGTGTTGTATGGAAGATAGAAATAGAATAATAGTAGAACAATACAATTTATTTTAAATTTACCAAGGGCAATCATTATTAATACTATGACACTTATCCAAGTTTAGGAGTTAATTATCCGAGGAGACGGACCTGTGACTAAATTTCAACTATAAAAAATTATACTTTTGTTTCTAAAATAAAACTTTGCAGCTAAAAATATTTACTCCTTCTTGGTTTTGTTTTTATGTTATGAATATTTGATTTAGGATGGGAAAAACTATATTTCGGCCACAATTTTAACCTAGTATAACAATTAAAATCCCTTTTCACTTTTTCACCTTTTTCAATTTAAAATTAAAAACGTAATTAAAACTATACGTTTTGTTTATTTAGATCGAACATGAGCTCAGTCAACCCAACCAATTACTTTAAATTATTAAATTAAAACCAAAACTCAATTAATTTCAAACACATTTTGACAAGATATTCTTTGTGTTTCAGAGAACTTTCCGAGCTGGGATCAGAACGTAGCCGGAACTAGATTCATAAAATATGCGTTAGAAAAAGAATATCTTGAACGGGGCTACGGTGTAACTAACATAATGGAAATTAACGACTAAACAATCTGATCGAACCGAAGCCTCTCCCTGGTCCGTCAAAGCATATCAATTTATTCTTAATATACTTTTATTCAGAAAGATTACAGTTCCACTGTTTTGTTCTTTAAAAAAGTGCTATCAAATAACTTTTACTTTTGAAATGGTTACAAGATAATATTTAAATCTAATGGCATACAGCTTATATTACTATTACTGATGCGGTTGAGAGAAAACTGAGCCAATGAATTAATATTATGAGATTTACATCGCATGAATTAAAAATATAATATAGTTCAAAGATCCCCACCACTCAATATTTATAGTGGTATAAGCCCTGTACTTTCATTGCAAACCTATCAATCTAATAAAATCACGATAACTTACGGTTTCATATATTTAGTAGATTTATTAAATTTATAAGGTCACAGGTTTAATAAACGTTTAATATAGAATGTAGAATGAGTGCGCTTTATCTTAGGTTTTTAAATTACCAAAACTTTTAAATTTCTTATTAAATCAATTGTACTTATCATACTTTCGACTCATGCGAAATATATAAATAAATATAGAAATTGTGGTAGGATGAATAAAACACCATGTTTCTCCTAATTTTAATAATATTAACATACTTTAATCTAATTTAGAAAATGTGTTGGAATCCATTTGATGAATCGCTTTGAATATTTGTTTTATTAATTATCAAATACATGCACATAATCTTTATGGACTAAAACATTTTGATCATAGTAAAAAAAAGCTCCCAAAATACGATTCACCTCAATTTTTCATTGAAATCAACCAAAGTAGCAATAGGGCAATCAGTTTAACGAATTCTTTCACTGAGTAGGTACAACTATTTAGCAATTCTAATGAAATTTCATATAAAATATTCTAGTAATTGTTTTCTGTTTCAGCATATAGAATGCCGATAAGAATGATTTATGCGTTATACCTTTGGATAGAATATGCGTCAGATGCCAACTTGAAATACCTGGATGCAATGCCAGATCTGCGGCACGACAGTGAACCTGCCGAAGACAATATATTCAACCCTTTTGATCCAATACGACCTCCAAAATACAACCCTTTCAAACCGACCACCCCTAGGGGTCAGTGGTGGCCTACGCAAAAACAAGAGTTCAAAGAAAAGTATAAGGGAATCCGTGATTTTACAAAGATAAACATATATACAGGAGAACTGGCTAATAGTGTAATTTAAAAAGTAACTATATCAAATTAAATGTTTCTTATTCTATTATTTTTAAGTAAAAACCTTTGAACCAAAATTATAAAAAATTGATTGTAACCTATTTGCTAGGGGTGATATTGTTAATAATAAAACAATGCAGTTTAATCTTGCTAAGGAAGATCCATAATGATTGTTTCCGTTGAAAATTAAAAATGAAATATATGTTTTATTTTATAAAATAATATGTGTGACGAATTAGTATACTTAATTATATCCAAGACCTATAAAAATTGCTATACATTTTTGGCTGCACAATGGCAATTGAAAATCTATTAGGATATATATTGATGTTTTAGAAAGCTAGTTGAATAAACAGAAAAGTCCGATCTGTTCTTGGTTATAATATTGACTATAAATACGTAAGTATCCTATATTCAATGCCAGTGGTTTTACTCTAAGCTATGTTATTTTTCAGCAATACACTAGTAACCCTAATTAGTAATTATAATTTTTCTTTTAATTACATTTAAAAGAATATCATAGTAGAGCATACAATAATTTAGGATTGACTCCAAATCATGCAATTAGGTTTAAGAAGTGTTTTTTTTTATGGGAACAAAAGAAATACTTTTTTAGACAAATTGAAGATTTTTTTTAGGAATTCCAAGCAAAATTTGCTTGGAACGAGCTAGTTACAATGTCAGATCAAATTTATATATATCCATTTTTAAGATTTTTTATGAGATAGATAATTTTTTTACCATAAGGTCATTTTCTAACAACAAATTATAAATTTAACTGATTTAGTAGTTGCTTAGTGTGGCATTTATTTATTCATTTGTACAGAAGGTTCAACTTAAAAACAATATTACATTGTCGACATAGATAACGAAATACATAAAGCAGCTATAGAGAACATGCTTTTGTTTACATGCTATAGGGAACAAAAGTCAGCTGTGCTGATGTGACCAATGTACAGACCGGTTTTTAAATCTGACAATGTATCGTGCTTTTAAGGACTAATACCGCCAGTGTAAATCACGTCAAATCGTTAGTTTATTGCGCTAGGTAACATCTCAAAACATTTCTTGCGCTAACTTTCATGCCATTACCAGATAACTACGCACACTTCCCTACAACTTTATACGGATCATATAAAATGCATAAAAACAGTGCAGTATGTACTTTTAAGTCATTGTTAAGCCTTTTCAAAGCTAAGCCAAAGATTGACTTGCAGGCTTCCTTTTCATCTTCTTTGTTAGTATTTCCTGAGATATGAACCAGCTATCAGACTAAAAGATTCTTGTAAACAATAATAAAGCAATATACCACATAAACTGTAATTACATTTGTAACATGAAGAGTAATTTTAGGGCTATAACTACGAATTATAATCATCGATTAAAAAAACAAATTTTTTTAGAAGATGAAAAAATGTGACCTGACCATAAGATTTATTGAATATACAACCAATTCCACGTATTTATCATTTAAATTTACTATACCACAACAAATAACCTGTGTTTGAAAAGCATCGATGTATTGATTAAATTGATACAATATTGGTATGTTTATGAGTATTCCTCCAGTAAGTAATATCAAAACCTCTTTCCATTTGGCAGAACATAATACACATATAATATTAAAGATTTACTTCTTAAATACATTTGGGCTTATTAACCATACCGTATGCCATACTACGATGTATCTACGAAGTAATTTTACACTTTCTTCAAATAATAACTCCTTTAATAACCCCTAGCAAATTTAACTGGGCCCTTTTCAAAATATAATTTTCAAGTTTTTGCTTCGCTTACCTTGTTCATCTCGCTCATTGCAGTGTTTGCAATGCTTTCATGAAAACAGTGATCACGTACGGTTTCCATACACCATTTAAGCGTGTCATTACATACTTAGCATAATTGATAGTCTTGTTTTATCCTGTAGCAGAATCTCCTTACCGTTTTAGCTAATTTCCCCTTTAGGTAAGAAGCTATTACCGTAGGTCTCATGGTAAGACCTAAGCCCGAGACTATGATAACTTCTCGTTTTGGGGCCACCAGAAGCATAAAACACCATTCGTTCGAATTTAACAATTTAGTATTTTGAATCACTGCTCTATGTCCATTTGTTACCGAGATATTGAAAGTGGTAAACACAGTACGTTGTCCCAATGTTAACCTTATGACAAATAAGTAAAATTGTATATCTCGGTTATTTCTCAACATATCTTGATAAAACTTGGTAAATAGCTTCTTCTAGTTCACATCTACTAAATATTGAAATAAAACCACCCAGTTTTAATATACCTGTAGCAGCAAACCTGCATACTCATTCCCCATGTAATTCTTATGGAGCTTACCAAAACATGTCAAATCTCGTTATGTTGGATTGAAATATGTTGTTTTGCGTTTGAAATTCGCTGAGTATGCAGGCCTGCTGCAACGGGGGTACTTTACCTTAACCTGTCCACTGTTACCACCACCGCCTGTGTACCAGGGGCCGGATACCACGACATTAGCCCGTCATTACCATACAACAGCCTACTGCTCGAGGCCTAATTAATTGCAGCGTTCGCCAGCGGTCGTGCCCCGCGTGGGTGGCTAGGCCAATTATCCTGTAGTTTTATGGGTCCTGAACTCTTAAAGAGGAATTGCAGCTAAGTGGAGGTCGGTGCTGGGAAGTAAAGCGTTTTAAACAGGTTTTTTTCTTTGATTTTGGAAAAATGATTTAAGGAATGTTGAAGGTTTTTCAAGGATGTTAGTTGTACTAGAAGTGGAACGCGGAGGTAAATTAAAATATCACATCATCAAGAATTGTTTTATTGAAATTAAAATTTGTTTTTAATTTCAACTAAATAACTAAATAACCAGTTTTCCCAATATAAACCGTTTCCTTAGGTGGTAGTTTTATTCTGTACCCAATATTGCACGTCAGAATCATTCGCGAAAATTTTTTACAGCATCAACAGTGAAAATATAAACCGAATAAGGTAAAACCTTAACTGTGAGTTTGTATTACTTTTCTTTTAGGGGTAAATTTACATTTTTCCCCATATGTGAGTGTGCTGTGCAGCCTCATCTTTCATTTGAATAAAACATCCAAAAACACCATCAGCTCTAAGGTTCTTATATTTGTCTGTAAATATAGTCATATTTATTCAATTCCTCTAGATTAATTTTTATTAGAAAATATTTCAAACAAGATGGTACTTTTCTTACAACCTAACCAACAATAAAAAATGCTCACCACTTAAAATTGATTATTTTTATGTAAAATACTAAAGTGACAATGGAAATTTTTATTTAAAAATACCTTTTAATTTGATCCGCGCTTTTGCATTAATTGCCAGTAAAAATTGTTTCCAGTTTTATTCCCTTCAAATGTTTGATATAAATACCTCATAACGCAACATAATAATATCTTATTTTCAAGCTTCAACTTAAAGTATATTTCTCTTACCGGAAGTGAAGAGGAGGGGAGAGGTTAAATAGTGTGTGAAAAGGAAGAAGAATAACACAGGCCTCGGACGACTGTTGTCCCTTGTGGTTAATTAAAGAGCTAATTATACCTACGGTTAAATGTCCGCGGCGCGGCGCCCACACACCGTGATCCTCAGGCCAGCGTCGAGTCCGCCTTAAGTAGGCTGAGTCCTCGTTAAATAGCCTCAGTCCTCCTTAAATAACCGGTCCTCCTTAAATGACCATGGTTTGATAACAATACAGTATTTACGATGAATTATGTACATCCTGCTTCGTAAAAATTAGGTTTTTCCTTTGAGGTAATAATTGAATCTCTGGGTGGATTGAGTTCTCGTCCTGATTAAAAATGGAGAAAATATTACAGAAATATTTGTATCCACAAATTACCTGAAATTTAGTTTTTCATACATTTCGAAACTATAGTGATAACCAAGCCTTATGTTGTTTCTATTTTAAAAATTTAAATATTATTTGTCTTAAGTGTTTTGTCAGTCATTTATAATGTTTAATTTTCTTAGCAAATTCTGTAAATGTTGGTAGTATCGAGGTGCTAGGCCCTGGATCCTCACTATTCATCTTCACGTACTTTATTTACTTTTTTGGATCAAAGACAGTAGAGAATTAATTTCTTTTCGTTACTAAGAAGTACCATAGCTTTAAAATACCACGTATGTTGGTTTTAAGATAAATAAACTGAAATATTATATTTTTTATTTTAATTAAATTGTGAGGCCCCAAAATTTATAAAAACTGCTTTATTTTATAAAAGCTGTTTTATAAAATAAATTTTTTATACGCCTGGATAAATGTATTGAGAATACATTACTAAGTATTCGTTGCTGTTATCTTTATTATACTATTTGCTTATGTCTTTATACCTCTAAACTGAATAGCCAAAACCTGCTCTGAATTTTTTTCATTTTATTTAAATTTCTTATTTGCTTACTCACCTACCTGCTCCAATAAATCAATGAAAACCCTCGGTCTAAATGTAGTACACAAGAGCCGAAGGGAGAATGACGTGACTATTTCAGCGTTGTGCAACAGATACAAAGCAGCTGTCAGTAGTCCTCGAGTACTCAGCTGTTCACTTCATTCATACTCCCCCCCCCCTACTCTCCTTACAATGTTGTATGTGACCTTGGTCGTCTATTTTTACTCATCAATAGGCAGTTATTCCAACCTATTAAACGTCAAATGGGCAAAAAATGATGTATATGTTAATACCATTTATTTATTTTAAAACTACAATAAACCTTGAAATTTATAAGTAAATATCTTGTTAATAGTTTATTTCCACGATTTCTATTCATTTGAATAAAAATGTAAATTTACTCTCTCAAATATTTGTTGATCGAGTAAATTTTATTTATTTTTTTATTTACGAATATACATGTTTCTCTTGGACTGACTTTAAACACTGTTGTCATAAATATAAGAGATGACCCCATAGTCGTGTAATGTATAACTTTCATAACGTTTTGTTTGTTTTTCTTTTAATGTCAACAAAAAGGAATGAAATCCCGAAAAAAATTTTAACTTTACATTTCTTTATACGGGTATAAAATGTTTTAGCATGTTCTATAGCTTTTTATTAACTGTAATAACGTGTTAATAGGTACGTTTAATTTGCCATCCCCACTAAGCAAACTTAAAATTAGATTATACTCACACATTACAAGATAATAATATTTATATGATAATTAAAATAAGTGCCATAACTTCAATAGGCCAATTTAATATAATGTATCCCAATAAATATGTTAGGTAAACAGAGAAAAAATTTGGAATAGGTGATGCTCAACGTTTTCAGCTTAACATAACATGCAATATTTGTAAAAAAAACCTACAAAAATGCTTCATTGAATCTACGCTCGCATAAAATAACCCATCAAATAAAAAAAAACGATGGTCTTCATCATTTATGATTTTTACAACTGGAGTACTTTCTATCATGTTCCGTTTTTATGCAGCTCCGATCTACATTAACGATTCTCATAAAACGTACAACTGCTTATCCAAGGTTATGATTTTAGTTTCACTTCAGTTTTAACAAGCACTATATAGGTTTGAGTATTCATTAAATGTGTTCATTAATGACAGTTAGCCTTGAATTAATACTAAATTGTAAGAACGACTCATTCCAAGAGGTGGGAAAATAGGTTGTAATATTAATAAGGAGAAGGTATTGAAATAAATTATATTGCATAACCACACTTACATTGTACAGCCTTCTTCCTTTAGGATAAAGTCGTTCTCGTGTACTTTGTTAAACGACAATAATAAATACAGTCCCCTTTGGAATAACAAAGGCTGCTGTTGCTTAAATATTAAAATGAATTCTATTTCGACAACCGCAGTGGAACGATTATGCTAAATAAAACATCTCGTAGAGAACAACAATGGCTGTGACAAAGACAGGTCATATTCATAACTCGGGTCAGCCGGCCGGCTGCGAGCAAGGTCCATCGAGTTGGGTCAACTCAGTGTGTGTGGTGTAGGCTTGCTTATAAGGAGAGGAATGTCTCCTATTGGTGTCATCGGTGTTAAATATTTGAGCTTGGTTTCATTGAATTAGATTCTTTGATAAAAACTTCCCTTGACTTCGCAGCACCTACTTTTTGCCTCGATTTGGATTTTATTTTATTTTTAGTGACACTGGAGGGATAAATAAACTATTATTAGAGATGTAAAATCAAGGGGGATTCAGTTAGAAAATGTAAGTCAACATATTTCAATGGGTATACAATTTAAAATATATATATTTCCATGTAATTACAAATTATTTCATAACTCTAGTTCCTGCTTTATTAGTAAAATGTGGTGAATGACTATAGTAGTGAAGGCTAATCATTTTCAATTTAATACTAAGAGAATTAATACTGTAATACGTATGAAAAATGAATGAAGACCTAAATCTGTTATAAAATATTTCAAGCACTTTGCGTTTTTTCCTAAGGAGCAGCAAAGGTAGAGTAACATTAAATAGTTCACATTTCATTGGGAGAGGAACTAGCTTATAAAACCTGTAAGAAGTAGATAAGGGAATTTCTTAACGCTACTCCATTCACAGTCTAGTGAATAATTTCTAGAGCCCCCGGCTGCAAAGAAGTTTGGTTTCTAAGAATGAGCTGATCTTGGTTTATGCAAAACGCTAATTTCCAAGACTTTGAAAGAAGACGTGAATTTTTAATACGTCTTTCCCTTTTTGACATTTCGTTCACGAGATTAATTTATTTCATTATTAATATTAACCTCATACTATTAAATATGAACTAGCGATATAGGACTATTTACTTTCAATTTAAACAGCCTTAAAACAAATGGCCACGAAAAATGTGCTAATCTAAAATATTTGTATGTATTTAACTAACTACAATATTGTGTTTTAATATAGTCAACAGACGTTACTGAATAACTTATAATTACTTCTGTTTCGGCTAAATCTTTTATAGCATAATATATAAAGCTTCTAATCAACAACAATCAAAACAAACCAAAAACTACGAGTAAGAACTTGAATTCAATTAATAAACATATGAGTCTTGGCTTATCTTGGCATCTGGTCATGTTGTCATCTCGATTAATTTAAGTAGAGTGTCTTTTATAATGGAGATCAAAGACATTTGTGCAAGAATAGACGATTCATTTAGATAAAGATCACCCAACCAAGGAAAGGCTACTGTGATACGTATATTCAACTTCAAAGAATACTAACTGGATTTGTTGGAGGGTGAAGATTTTAGATAGTTTTTTGTGTCGTGTTCAACTTAAACCTTTATTTTTCTGACAGTTTGTTTTCTTTGAGAGACAAAAACTATGTCCTAGATAAAAGTACAGTAGTTTTATTTCACGTTATGTGTCTTGATGTATTTTTTATTTGTTTCCAGACAAAACAGTTATATTCTGTATCTTTTTGAATTAGCCTTTAAAAAACCGTCGACGTTTCACAACATAACGTTTAACGATCATTAATTAAAATTTTCAGAGAAACACGTTTTGTGATAAACCTTGACATACAAGCCAGTCGCTGGTTACAAAGATTGATCCCGCAGTTTGTGGGGTTTTATAGAGTCGTTCGCCTGTGGGCAGCTTAACTGTCGTATTGTGAGACCATATATCACGTCTCAAATAAAAGTCTAATCTTCACCTTCATCCTAGACATTTCAATTCCTGTCTGAAGGATCGCTTAGAATTTGAATCCTTCATACATTATTTTTATACATAAAATAATTAATATTGTAAGGATAATTTTCCACTAAAATATGCTAGACAAATCATCTTTTAAGACGGTTTTAAGTTTTTTTTAGAATCTTTGAAATGTTATACTTAAGTGAACATTTTCGATTTTCAATCCTGTTATTTTACGTGGGTGTACGATAAATGAATTATTGAAGTCTAAGCTTTTTTTAGAGAGCGGCGGCCTCTTTTTACCTTGTAATTGCCCCCCCCCCCACTTGAGCCTCAGGCTTTTCGTGGAAGTTATCAAGCAAAGCAAGGAGTGAGCCGTTGCAGTAAAAGGATGAACAGTACTACTAAAAGTATGCTACACCGTCGGGACTCGATGCTGGGACATCGGATTTCACAGTTCCTAGGCCGAGCACGCTATCAACTGCGCCATCGACTTACTAAATTAGGGATAAATTAGGGATGGATAAAGAAGTTTAAGGTTTTATGTTCTACAGATCCTTATCAAATGCAAAAACCATGCATGGCTTATGGTGTGGTTTGAAGTAATTGGTGAAGGTGTTTCTTATGGAAACTGTTCAATTGCAGCTTTCAAGGATAGAGTAATAATATCGCCTTGATACGAGTATATTATATACACCCTAAATATAAGGTGGAGAAGTAATGAATAGTTAGAATCACTATGCTCCACAGTTTATCAAGGGGACCCAAACATTTAAACCTCTTAGAATGAAAGGACAGGCAGCACCGAATTACTACATTTTACTTTAAGCCTATTATAGTGTAGAAAAAGAGAAAACAATGTCGTATTGAAACGTGGGTGATGAGATCCGGTTTTAATTTCTCGCCTCGTTGTCAAGCCACCGCCCCGGGCGACAATACAACTTATTACTGCTGACTTTGAGAAGAGACGAGTCGTCTGAAAGCCCACACTTCAATGCCCAACCTTGCTGTGGGCCCCGCTGTGTTGCAGGGGGCAAGGGCATTAATCTGTAGCACAATGGAGCGTGTATGGGATGAATCGTGGGAAGGTAACCCTATATTGTTTGATGGTTAATTATTTCAGGGGCGTCGGATATCAAAAATGTCAAAAAAGTGATTTAATTAAGTTGTCCTATGGTTTTTATTTTTCAATAACACACTTTATTAACATTGATTGTCCATGTTGTACTAGATTTATAAGGGTTTTCGTAAATGCATATCGGTACGAAAAAGATATAACTAGGTGGATGCTAAAAACTAGGTTTCACTTTGATTTCGGTTTACCGAAAACTACATTTTTGTACCTAAACGCCCCGTTATCTCCATGGTTTCCGTGAAAACGGGTCACAAAAAACTACAAAAAATAAATACTTTCACGGGATAGGCCCTTGTCCGACTCCCCTTAGTGATTACAAAAGTGTGTTTTTGGTAAAAATGTTTTGGGGAAAAACGATAGCTTATCTTCTCTTCTGTGGAACTTTTTAACTTGAACTTTTCTGCCAAAGTGATGTCTCTAATGGGCTCGATATAAAATATATGCACTGAGATATTATAATTCTGCTTCATAATCTTAAGTCATAGGGTCAATACAACACTTAACGATCTGTGGGATATAATAGATCTACTTCAGCGAACCCTCTTACTTTCAAGCGCTAGCTTAATTTTAATCCTTTAATCCAAATTTGCATTGCTTCAACGAGTATCCTTCATGAACTAGTTAATGAAACTAGCGGTTTTACCCGTTCTTCGTACGGTTCAACTATAAAATAACAATAATTCACATGGAAACAAAAAATTAAATTCCAAACTCCAAAAAGCTTTTACAACATATATGCACAAAAGCCTACGGGTTGAATCTCGAGGATTCTTTGAAAACGAGAATAGTCCTATGAGTTGTCCGGGATCAAGATCTAATTTTTTGGCAAATTTCAGCCCGATTTGTGTAGTAGTTTTTCATATATTTTTACCAAATTACAGATAAACAGACTTGTACAGAAACTAATTATTCTTTATAATATTACAGAAGGATTAATCATAGGTTCAATGCTGTATCTTCATAGATCCATGAACTAGTAAAGTAATTGATCTAACTGATCGATCGTCATCTGATTCCCATCAGTTTAATTTTGAAACTAATCTACTTTACCACGAAGCTTCCCAGTTAAAATAAGATAAAATATATAATTAATCTATCCAACCTTCATTTGTTTCGATTGCGATAACTCACAGAACATATTTAATCTACATTACCGATGTTAGTTCTCAGTGAAGGTCAGTAATTAATCTACCCTACCGACATTTTTTTCGATTGCGATAACTCATAGAACGTATTTAATCTACATTACCGATGTTGGTTCTCGGTGAAGATCGATAATTAATCTACCCTACCGACATTTGTTTCGATTGCGATAGCTCACAGAACATATTTAATCTACATTACCGATGTTAGTTCTCAGTGAAGGTCAGTAATTAATCTACCCTACCGACATTTTTTCGATTGCGATAACTCATAGAACGTATTAAATCTACATTACCGATGTTGGTTCTCGGTGAAGGTCGCCGATCGCGGGTCGTGCCGCGCTGGGGGGTCTAGGGGTCCCCGCTCTGATTCATGCTCCTCCGCCTCCGAACGCCGGTAATGAGGAGGAGTCGTTGTGAAACCGATCTTATCCTCCCTGCGACCGTCTTATCTCCCGATCAGACACATAAAGATCAGTCGACTCGTTAATGGGCTGCTTTACTTTAGTAATTACGCCTCTGTTTTGTCTACTGAGGTCTAATTGGTGGTACAACGAGTCGGGGTCACGATGGGAAACTGGAGTTTTTATGGTGCTTTAAAGCCTGGAGAGAGAGTGAACAAACTTATTCTACGTTAGGATTATTTATATTAATTGTTCATGGTGTATAAACGTGAAATTTTTATACCAGTGTAACAGAACGGTTATTGAAAATTGTGCTGCTTAACAAGGGTAAATTAATATTTTGCTGAATACAATATCCATTTTTATTTTAAATAATGTTAATTGGACCAACCATTCACATCGCTGCATAATCCTATACAGACTTCCTGCATAACCCTACTATTCAATTTTTTATTTAAAAAATAAGTTACCTTTAAAAAATGCACACAAAAATTAAAAAATACCAAAGGCCCTAGATGAATTTTTCACGATGGATATGACTAAATGATCATTGAGGAATGGTTTTCCTATGAATAACTGTAGTGTACGCAGCTCTGGTCAAATTAAAATTGTATACTGTGGATGTGTTCCAATTTTATTCATGTTAAACCATTATTACTTACTGATTTGGCTACTAGCTTACCTTAAAAGTAGATAGTTTTTTACTAATATATCTGTATAGCTTGAGATGATAGCAATATGATCGTAAGACAACAATCAGTCCTGGTTTTCTAATATAATTAATGTCAAGATAAATAGAAAAAAGTGGTACCATAGCTAGGAATTTCTCCTGTAACGTATAAACGTCCACCTAAGCTGTTTCTGTATTTATGAACTAAAATATATTTGAAGGTGGAGCAATTTGATGGCGTACCTATATCATTGATGGCGGGTTAGAATGGAAACACCTGGTTCTGACACCTACAATTGAAGATATTTCTTGTATTTACACTTGTCCCTTGGCAATCGATGCTGTTTTAATTTTATAGTATATTTTATGTTTCCTCACTCAGAGTGCAGATATTTCTTGTATTTACACTTGTCCCTTGGCAATCGATCCTGTTTTAATTGTATAGTATATTTTATGTTTTCTCACTCAGAATGCAGATATTTATTGTAATTACACTTGTTCCTGGACAATTTCCTTTTGCAACCGGCCCCTTGAGAACATGCAAGATCGCTATCACCAAAGTGTCACTGGAAGCAGTAAATAACTAGTTTTACGATATCGGTACGGACAGTTATTGCACCGGTGGATCGGCAGTATCGACAACTACCGTTTAACGTTTCAACATCTCTACTTGAGGCGTGTATAAGGCGTTTATTGTTTTACAGCAGGTAGAAAACGGAAATTTCTGTTAGTTGGCTTCGTTTTGAAGACATCGTCATATGTTGCCATTGAATTGTTTTTTATTAAAAAGACAGTTATATATTTTTTATCTAAATATATAACTAACATAACAATTGAAGAGTTTCATAGTTAAGTCATAGTTTATGTGATTTTAATATCGTTTATTTGCTTAGTTTGTACTTGGTATTCCATCAGATAGTGATACTTGCATTTTTTCATTGATGAGTTTTCTTGATACAACACTACGTCCTATATTGTTTGTATTTGAACATTATTAATTGCTTGAAATGGTGGCCTACCCAGGTATATAAAAGGGTTAAATTACCTTATACACGTCGTGTGGTCCTATTATTAGTAGCAATAGCTACCACGTGGTTTCGAAGCTTAAAGCTTCATATACGTCAATACGTCTCCCCCAGGTAGGTATTTTAAGCCAAGTATGAATGACAGATGAGAGAAGGATGATTGTGGCGCGATCTTGTCATCTTGTTACTGACTAAGGTCTATAGTTCCTTAAACAGGACTTTTACTTAATAGCCCAACAGCCAATGTCAACTAAGGGACCTACGTTTTAATGTGAGATCCGAAACATAATTTTGTTTGGTTTATAATTTACGATCTAGTCTAATTATGAGGACGATCTTATGATCGTAGTACTCAATAGTGTGAATGTTAACTCAATAGTGTGATGTAGATTTTGAATATTTTGGTCAAGAGTAATTAAAAATAATCCTATAATGAATGTCTTAAAGATTTGTAGGATGGTTTTCATCGTTCGACAATATCCCAAGCGGACTTACATTGATCACCAAACAATACCTAACCTATTTCTCTCCCTACTTTCTGCTGAAACTCCTTTTCCAGTTTTCTTTTCTCTCCGGTTAAAACGTCTGGAACAGCTGATAAGACCGAGTCAATCACAAGTTCACCAAATCCAATACAAAACTGACATTGATTTTTTTTCTTTCGTGGTTTTTCTTTCTTTTGGTTTGTAAGGATCATGAAATTCCATCGTAAATATGCAATAAAGAGTATTGTTTTGTATACATTTTTTTATTTAGAATCCATTAAGGTGATATTATTACCTTGCATTAAGGTTTTTAACACTCCTACCTCCTTTTCAAATATTTTTTTACATTCCACATTTAATACTCTGCTATGTTTTAAAACATTTACTTGAAATTTAATAGTTAATAAAGATATAAACCTCTTATAGACTAAAAATAGCAATTCTCTATCAAAATAAACCAGGATTTCATTGTAGTATTTGATGACTGGAAAGACTATCATAAAAATAAACCCGTGGGTTTATTTCGATGGCTGTTTAGAGCTGACATTTATAGTTATTGAATCAGTGTTTTATGAGTTCTACCTAACAAACTGGGTGTGTCCTGTTATCCTTAATACAAACTCTCTCTCTTCACTTCCTATTTAAATTAATACAGTATTATGTGGTTGAAAGCTCTCTAGACGGTTTTGTAATTTTTAAACGGTATTCCTTTTCAAGAAAGTTAAAATTTTTCCCAGTTAGACAGCGGCCCACTAGGTGACGGAATAAAGTGTTAAATAACATCAATGATTAAATTTTGTGTCAATTAATATTTCTTAAAATTAGGAAAAATCGCCGCAAACTAGACTCTGTAAGGTTCATCCTAACCAAAATGGCGTTTTTTTTTTTTTAAGAAGATAATAAATGCTTATATAAGGCTCAAAGTGAATGCGGAATCAAATATAATTATATCTGTGCGCAGTATATATTTTAAATACCCTCTTACTCTGAGATAAATTTATAAAGGTGATTCCTGAGCGACAAATAAATAAATCCAGAAAATATTGTTGCTCATCGCTTTTAAATTAACTAATTACAATCGTGTATAGTGATGATCTTGATGATTATTGTATGTATAATCGTGTATAGTTGCTCTTGCAGCACATGTATTGTATTATTGCTTCACTTTTCAGCAATAAACTGGGGTTCAATTTTAGTATTGATAGATAGTTAATTCAATGGTTTGTGTACAAAATAGTTTAAAGTATGGATTTTAAAATATTCATCTGTATTTTTCCGATGAAAAAACATGTTCACCATACCTGATAGTTTTATTTAGCCTTAAAATTTACAAACGAATGAAAACTAAATGTATGCAAATAAAATTCAAGTCATGATCAAAATTTATTCGTAGCAAATGTAACGAATCAGCTTAAGGAAAAGCGTTTCTGATTAAGGAGAAAGTCCTGAAAATAGCAATTAAATTAAGGGAAAGCTTTTCTTTGGATTGAAGCTTTTGCCTTTTCACAGCCTGTTCCAGTTTGAGAGTCGCTGGCGTGTGAGAACTCAGTCTTTTGTCAAGTAGTTATTTTAAGGTTAATACGATTTTCTGATATCCTGGTTTATCAGTTATATTTTAACTAGGTAAAATTAATTTATATTAAAAGGTTTAGCAAACATTTTCAATGAAACCGATATCCCAGTGGACTGAAAGTAATTAATACTTGTTGTAAAACAGAAATTTGTGAAATACACGTTTTAAAGATTACTTCGTAATAGGGTTTAATTCTTAATATTCTTAATTTTGTATACTCTGTATTTAAGCCTGATGAAATGAAAGGTGTCTACTTATCATAAAACGTCAATGTTACTGTTTTTTCAGAAAAAAATAAAAACTAACTATTTTAAACTTATTTGGGTTTGTTTTAATATTTTCTATAATCTTTCTCAAAAGATACATTTATTTTTCAATACTAAAAACATGTTTACATTTATTTCACAGCTTAAATGAACTGTTAGTGGACCAGCTATCTGCAAAATATCTCTTATATAAACATTCTGATAAACATAATTCCAAACCAATACAAATTTAAAAAAAACTTTATTTCATGAAATAATTGGTTTTACACGTAACATATGTTTTGCAAGTTTACAAATAATTTACGAACTTAGAAAGTCAGTAGGAAAGGCCAACCCTATCCCTGACCGTATGGTGAGCCGTTCTCTGGTAATTCAATCCGTACGTGCCGGCACCCGCCTCGGGAGTTATGAACTATAAATTTTAAAACTAATTTAATTTTCTCCGTGTAACCCATTGGAATGTACGCGGCAACATATCGCTGCCGCTAAACGATTTAGTAATTCCGACCATCCGGAACGCGGCTTATTCGGTTATGAATCAAAAACGTATTGGAAACCGATGGTGTATTATGATGCAGAGAGAGTTGAAATTGAGGGTTTGCGTTTGTTAAACATTATCAAGCTTGTGCATCCCTTTTGGTGTATGAATTATTTAAACTCTTTAAAGGTCACTTAAAACGTTCTTGTAATCAAACGTTCATGCAGATTCGTGAAATTACATATGGCCAAGCAGATACGCCCAAAGAAATAGTTTGGCACGTAAAAAAATTATATCGCCCAAAAAAATGATATCACGATAGTAAACAGAAGGGTTTAAATCATATAAAACCTCTATAAACATCCACGTATAAATAAACGTATATCTTCGCTATATCTAGGATTAATCACTTGGGTGTAATAAGTCAGCTGTTTAATCAACAAATTTAAATAATACATTAACTTTATAGATACATTTTAAATTCACTTAATTATTATAGTTTTTCTTCCACCTGCTATGTTTAGACGATTTTTACTCCTTGTAATGGGTGAGTAAAATAATAATTTGTCTCCCAACGGGAATGAAGTGATTAATTTGTCTCCCGGTGGGAGACAAAGAAAACCTATGAACATCAAGTAATTCAAAAATTAGAGCGCCTACTAATTTCAACGCACACATGCAAATATTTGCAGCTCAACGAATGCAGGCACTAACAGCTGAAAGAGTGACAGGACTAATCATATAAGAATAACATTAACAACAATTAGCTTTGATAACGTCTAATAATTAAGCATCTAAGAACGTTGCAACAATCAGCAACGTTCTTAGATGTTAACTACGTTGCTAATTGTAGTTGCAGCTTCCCACTAATAGCAAAGTGGAACAAAATAAAAGAAAATGTTTATGGTCAGGATATATTATTGTCGGTGAGGGAAAAATGCTGTGTGTATTCCTAGTGTAAGCCACATCCCCCCCCCCCCGTGATAATTGTCGCCCTCGAAACATTTTCACTCGTGAGACAATGTTGTACTTTACTCACTTAACACACAAATTACTATCAAATTTCTCATCTTAATGATTATGTGTTCATTGAAGTTATATTGTAACACAAACTACAAACATGTAGCTATTTTGTCAATTATTAATTAAACTGAGTTTAATTGGATTCACATACAACACAAGCCTTGACTTTCTGGAGCTCAGGCACATTTTCCACGTTGCCATTTCAAAGACTATCTTTCCATTAAGAGTTTCGCGAATCAAAATTCCTTCTCAAACACAGTTGAAGATGAGTTTGCACATTCACCATTTTAAACTTTAATGGCCGATTCTATATGACATAACAAACGAACCAGGCCATAATGCCCATATGTACAGCTATTTTACGACCGTGTCCCTTGCAGCAGCGTTTGGGCGGAACGTCAAACAATGGGACAATGCCCGGCCATGTCGGCCGACTTATACAATTGACTACAATCAATACCGACTGTCAGTCATGCACATATTGCACATGATGTACACTGCACATGGCTTTTATTAAGATTGATAAAGCCATAAACCATTACTTTATGTTTGTTGAATTTATAGATTTTTAACTTAAAATTACTTTGGCGGACAATGTGTTATGATGGTTTATGTATAAAATCTGGGCTTAAGCCTCGTTATCAGAATAAGGAAATAATATGAATTCGTGTTTTACTCATCACAGTGCAGCTGATTGTTTCCCGTTATTTTACCAAGCATGTTTAAGTTTAGCTTGATTTTGACGCGTTTGTGAAATACAGTTAAATTTTTATCTCCCAGAAAATGTTTTGAGGTGGCTTTAGAATTTTCTTAATTAATTGTCTAATGATTAAAAATAATTGATTGATCTTAATGTAAATTTAGCAAGTTTTCTGTTTCAGTCATCAGGATTTTCGATTTTTAATATAGGCTAAAGTGTAAAAAGTAATTATGGAACTTTACCTTCTACGAAAATAGATAATAGTTCATAATTTCTTCAAAAATTGTCAATCACCATTTACGCTTGTATCATATTAATTTAGGCAGCATTAGAGTTGTTTAATCCTTAGTAGGATTGTAGGTAAGTCTGTTGACATCAATTAAATCCCTGATAAGCAGTGACAGATCGTTGGCATTACTGCCTGACTGATTGACTATTAAGACAGCTATTACCTGAATAGTGCTGCATTAATATTTTATATTATAACAGTGTTTCTCTATTTGTAAAATATTAGAAGTTACTTTAAAAAAGTAGTATCGAGCCCCTGTAATAGCATTTTATTTTGAGGTCTTAGTTTAGCTACTTAAAACAAATTAATGTCGTTTGAATTTTAACAGAAAGAAATCATAGTGTAATGGATTTTAATCATAGCACATAATGAATTGTCAGTGTTTTCACAAGTATAAGTATTTTTACTGGCATTTAACACAATGTTTTTTTTTATTTGGATCTCTTCAGCAGTGCATGTAAAACGTGAACATAAATTGGTTTGGAAGAGTTTTTTTTCATAATTTATGCGAAATAGTATAAATAAAATACTTAAGTTGTTCATCACTCTTTAATAGTCTTAATAAATCTCTGTTCACTTAAATTTGTTTTTAAGAAGAGATAATTAATTATTACACTCTATTCATGTTTGACGTTTTAATAATAACATGATACAAATTGTTCTTGTTTGTTTCTACTACAAGTTCTCCAACCATAATTAGAGTTAGCTATGAATAGACAGTTTATATTTTCCTGTATTATGCATTCAATTGGCAAAACCGTAAACTTAAGGGATTCTCAATAGGCTTTAGATTTAGTTCCTACAATTTGTTGAAATCCATAATTATCACATTTACACGATTATGGATTTTAAAGGACTTGTGAGTAATGGATAATGCTTTTATTCATGGTTTATATATATACTTTAACGGTATGGAAAGAATATTATTCCTCAGATTTAAACTTGCTGTTTGTTTTTTGTTTCGTGGTTTGCATTATGTAGCTGATAAACAGGTTTAAACTATCAAGAACAATACACGTTAACGTCTAGAAAAACACAATTTACCAAACCTAAGTAGCATGATATTAAGACTATTATACTTGTCCCAGAAACGTGTAAACGTCTTCCTTAGTAAGCCATTCAGTTAAGGATATTAGCACTTGAGTGGTATATTGGCATCTCAATCCACTTGTGAAGCAGGTTAATAGAGAGCCCCTCAACTCCTCAACACAAACTAGTTAGTAGAACTGGATCCTGCTAATACCTGGAAGAAACGATTCAATATTTCCTTAAAGAAAATTATATTGATTACTATTGTTTTATTAAACATGAATAGATACATTTTCTACATGCATCATTATTTGTAATTTTTTTATATCACAAAGCTTGACCAGCTTTCAGCTGCTTTTTATCAATGACATCGACAAAATGTTCTATACATCTAGCTGTAAGTGAGGTTAACATGAGAGAATCACCACGTAGTTTTTTTTTTAATTTTTTTGGTAACCCATTGTGTTTTTTTGTTGTTTTTTACTAGGAGCTCATATTACCTTGGAAAAGTCAGTAATATCTGTGGGGAAAAATTCGAACGGCAGAGTTACAATTGGTCCACGAGAATTCTCGCCGATGATTGATCTTCATATCGCTAATGCAATCATTCCATCACTTTATGTAAGAATTTTTATAAGATAATATTGCATTCCCTAGGAAAAATTAATAAGAATATATAAAACTATGTTTGGGAGGAAAAAAATTATAATCGCTTTCAAGCAGTTCTTTTCTACTTAACCTAGAGAATCCGAGTCAAGCATTTCTTCGAAAGTGCAAATGCTTAATCCCAGGAAGAGCTTTTCTGAACTTTAATACAGCTCTGTTTCAAGAACAGGCTTTTCTGTAAGCAGATTTATGAATCAGAGCGGAAGGTGATTGAGCTAATATCTTTAATAAAATAGTGAAATAGAATATTTACCTTAAGCACACTTCCTCCGAGTACAACAGTATACAAGGAAATTATAAAAATAAAATTAGGGAAAGATATCTTCCACGATTTCACTTTCGGTTTGGTATGTCAGTTTCTTGGCTATTCAATTTCCAAAATAACGTCCTTATAAATTTGACTAAAATTGAATCAATACATGCTGATATTCTTAGAAGTAAAAACATATCAAACTTGTTTCATACACTGCCTTTTTCATTTTTATTGCTTAATTTCCCCCCAATATTAATTCAATGGGCAAAACCGTACTTAAGGGATTTCCAATAGGCTTTAGTCTCTATAATGTGTTGAAATCCATAATTATCACATTTTTACACGATTATGGATTTTAAAGGACATGTGAGTAATCGATAATAATGAAATATTTTGACCAGACTATTTTGCACATAAATTATTAACTTCAATTGTGATTTTTATTTTTTATATGCATTACATTTGGGATTACGCACCTGGAAGTGATGCATTTTTGGTAGAAGCGAAGAGGAATAATCCGTTTATCCACTAAAATAATTGTCACATTTTACGGGATGACAACTTACCCATCCCAGGTTTTATGTCTATAATTATGTAATCCATACTTTTCTTCTAAGAAATCGTTGAATCACAGAGTCCCATATCTGAAGAAGATCATTACAAATATGCGAGCAGCCCAGACAAAGCACCCGGTGCAAAGACGAACGACGTTAAATCCTTGGGAGTCGCTTTCTCATCTTAATTACTCCACTGTGCCTAAGAGTGCGAGCTTCTCTGCAGACTCCATGGATAAATAATTATGAAATTAATGAAATACTATAGAAATGTTTGTATTATTTTAATATAGGTTGAGGGTTTTATGGTTTTAATTAAATATCATAGAAATGTTTGTATTCTTTTTAATGGGTTGAGAGTCTTAGGGATTATTTTATTTAAGGACACTCTTCTTTTTATAGATTAGGGGATTAAAATATTTTTTGCTACACTGATCAATGCCGCCTGTGTTGCATTGATTTCAGATAGGTCTATTAAAAAATAAATTTATACTTACTAAACAAATAAAATATTTAAACCGCTCGATTTTTAATTTGAGAAACAATACCTTATTGTGAAACTCTTGGCAATCCCCGATTAATTAATTGTACAGCTTCAACTTACTACTTCAAACCTTAAGCGCCTTAAAATAAAGATTAACGATGACGATAGAACAATGATTAATACGTAATCGCATTACAGACAATCACATTGAAACTACCGCGATTTTCAACTTCATTTTCACTACGGCAGTTTTTGCGCTCCCACCCAGTGTCGTTCGGCGGATCACGACACAATGCCACAATACCACTGCCATGTCGACTGCAAGCCGTGTAATGGCACACACATTCAAAGCCCACAATTCGTCTCAGATGTCCCCAAACAATGGGTTCGGCGGGTTTGTTCGCCTCCGCAATATACCATTGTTGCTTGACCTATTGCAGAATCAAACCCACACCACTGTATTAAACAGGGAAGAGATATTTTGTTGTCATTTTTGACTGTCGTGTTTGTGTAGGAAACGGATGGTGGTAAATTATTCTTTGTTTATCGTTCAAGTCAGGTTGAGCGTTCAGTAAGCACTTCTCCTTTTGGAACCAGATTTCAAAGTGGTAATATGTCATTTTACCGTGGCCAATTGATTTGGATACAAATTATATGTTATATGAATATACACACTTAGATACTTATTGCATTCATCACTGATTAAAAACCTTATGACTATTTGTAATAGGGCCAATGACAATCGGTGTCACCTGTAAAAACGACCACCTGCATCGACTAATGGTTCATGATATAACAAAATGTGTTTTGTAATTAATTATAACTTCTTTGTTAATGTAATTTTTGTACACTTTAAATAATGCAGAATTTCACATGACCTGGGTATTTTTGCAGTACTTTAATTTCTTTTTAAATAAAATATATTTTGTTAACTAAATAAAGTTTTTTTATATTGGTCAAACATTGGCTGAGGCTTAGAGAAAAAAGCTATATAAAAGCTGTACAAAATTAGCAGTCATCCATCCATTATCCGATTCAATTGATCAAGGTGTTGTTGGATTAGTTTTTGAATTCTTCAGTTTTACACAATTTATACATTTTTTCTAAATACGATGATTTTAATACCTTTAAGTGGCTTAAGTAATAAGATTTGGCCCAATTGTTTCCTGTTGTAAGAAACTTTATTAACTACTGTTATTAAAGAATTATTGAAAAACACACTTTACAAACAGACATAACTTGGCTTTGGAGATGGTTATGTTTTATATATGTTTTTCTTGATGCAAGAAACAACCCTACCAATGGTTTCCAGTGTAATAAGAAACATCTTTAACCTTATTTTTTAGTCTGAAAAAAGTTCCAGACTCTTGTGGGTTTTCGAAAAATGTCACTTTTCTTCACGCTTCGGCACGTCCAAAGTTGGAGCCGAACTGCTCTAATGTATTCTAACACCATACAAATAAGTCTACAAACTCTTTTTTCGCAAACTATATATCTTAGATGACTGGGCTAAGGCTACAACAATAAATTTAAATTAACTTTACTATATTTAAAAACTAAAAATGCTTTTGTTTCAAGCTTAATTCCAAACAGGGCAAAAACCAACTATGAGTTGAAATCTGCTATTAAATCGGAAAACAATAGATCGTCGTGGAATGCAGGACGCGGCACCGCGGCGCGGCGGCCGGGGCAATTGATTTACTCAGCCTACGTGCCTCAGGGGCGGGTCACCGTACATTGGAAACCAGGAATGGCCAATAAATATGCTGCGATTGTAATACGTGTTGCGAAATCTATCGATGTACCATTACGGAATTCTCTATCGATTACAAATCTTTTAGTGAAATGTTTAAATGCGGATTGTATGAGAGATTGGTGGGCTGTTGTTTTCCAATGGGGAAATAATTGCTGGAATTCCGAAAAAGAGGGATTTTTGTTTGATTTATTTTTTATTTTTTATTTGTAATAACCGATGCATCGAAATGTTTGCAGATGAATTTTGCAAACTTTGAACACACACTCAAATTTTAATTGCTTTCAGTTTTTTCATTTTTTATTTTCATGTATGCCCATTTAAGTTTCTGTTATAATATCTTCTTTATGTGAAAAAGAATTGCTCTCTCAATTTGACAGTACATTTAATATGTTTTTTCCATCTCTACCAAAAATTACCCATTGTTAAGTCATTGTTCGGACTATGATAATTAGGGTTTTAGTAAATATTTGAATAAAAATACTCATACCATAATTTGTGAGAACACAAGTGTAAAATTGATCCTTACAAAAGAACAATTTGGTTGTCTGTTGTTTGTGTAGTAAGATCAGGACTAAGAGATTGTTAAATGTCAAATTATAATAATTTTTAATTTTTTTCACATGATACAATCCTCGAACAATGAGATTAAACTATTACTGTCAACCCAGATCACTTAAACTGACTAAAAACTACATAACTGCGCAGTTATCAAGCATAACTAAGTATGCTCCTTTTTGTAAGTGAATTGAGGGAGTTATTTATAGATAGGCGGGGAACCTTTCACTGTAATGGCAGCCTCTAACTAACAGCACTTAAAAACTCATTGAGTTAAATATTTAAGAGCGATCGGCTCTTTAAGTGACTTCCTCGTTTTTCAATACCACCTTCTGGTGAACCGGTAATCAGCATCTATCATTCTGAGAGGTACTATAACTTTCTCTTCATATATCATGTTGTACTTTTTTTTAGAATCGCTTAACACTGGGTTATAGAGGGACTATAGCTTAAAAGTATTTTGTTGCTTATTGGGTATTTAGTTACAAATGAGGTTTGATCTTAAATATAAATCAAACTTTTTTACTAGTGATAAAAGTCAGAACGGGTATATTTTAGTAGGTATTTGCAATGTGATCTAAACCTTTTTTCCAAGATTTTTTTTCAAAATTAGCCTTTAAGTCATACCAAACTTCCCAATCGACAAAAAATTATTTTCTTATCTACGATTCTGTCCTTCAGCTGTAAATAATATAATTTGGTGCATAATTTAGTATTATTAATAATATTTATTTATTACATTTACAATCGTTTTATAAGCCATATTTTTCTCGACACGTTATTATGAGGATTAGTTTTGAATCTTTACTATAACAAAGATTTTAGGTAATATTAGTTTTAAGATTACGGGCCCTCTAACAAAGTTAGTTTCCTTAAAACCGTGTATAAATACTGAAGTAATCCTAAATATGACAATAATAATTTGTTGATTAAAATAAAAATACTAAACACAAAAATTATTGGGTGGACCAAAATTATATTAGAATTTGTTGTAAATTACAGTGGACATGAATTAAACCAAAACTGGAATGACATCATTACCGGTACTTCCCAGATTGAACAGATGAATTTAACCACCCCTTGAATCACCTGTGGGCCTGTGCGGCTTCCGTCTTGCTCGGCATCGGATCACCGCATCACATTGCTTCTCCCCCTCGACACAACTGGATTGGCTTCTTGAAAACCAGAAGTTGATATGTTTCTTAATATTTTTTTGTAATATATGTCTTACGATTATTTAAATATTCTACTTCATATCTGAGATCGGTAGCTTCAAAATTTTATTTCGTTATGATTGGAAAGGTTTTGAAATAAAATATATTTCTTTCATTATCGACATTTTTATTTTGAACGTTAACGTTGAAGTGGTAAGTTAATAATGAACGTTCTTCTATAAAAATAAAAGTACATTAAAGTAGAATGATCATTAAATGAAGAACCGCCAATAAGTGTTTTTTTAATTGAGGATTGTAATGTTGTATGATTTCATATCAACTGTCTATCTTTAATCAGATGATCTTTAAGATTGTTTATGTTTATGTTTACAATGTCATGTTCATTTTATAATAAGAAATGTAGTAGTTTTTTATAGTTGAATAAAACCATATCAATTTGGTTTTCAACTTATTTTCTCTTTTACATTCATAACAATTTATTCAACTATAATTTTTTGTTTCTCATATTAAAAGTTCTTCCTTTATTCAAGTTTATTTAAATAATCTAAATGGATAAGTACTTTAAACCTGACCGCCTATCCTTGGACCCTAATGACCCACACTCTGATCGTCGGTGGAAACATTGGAAAACTACATTTGAGAATTTCATGGAAGAAATATGCGCTGCTGAAGAAGACCAACTAAAACTTCTTACTAATTTTGTGGACTACAACATACATGAAACAATCTCGGAAGCTGAATCATATATCGAAGCTATTACAATTCTTGATAAAATTTTCATAAAACCCACTAATGAGATATATTCACGGCATCAACTGGCCACAAGAAGACAGGAATCAGGAGAAAGCATCGATCAGTATCTCAGAAAACTAAAGGAACTTAGTAAGGCATGCAACTTTAAATCTGTCACTGCTAATGAAAATCGAAACGAGTACATAAGGGACTCTTTTATTAGAGGATTAATATCACAGTCCATTCGGCAAAGACTACTTGAAAATCTAACTTTAACTCTTGAAGAAGCTTACAATCAAGCTATTACTTTGGAGTCGGCTGAAATTCAGGCAACTTCGTACTTTTCAACCCCATGTAATTCTATATCTCAATCCACTCCTAAAAATGCTGATATTGGTGACACCGATGTCTCCCAGTCAACGTCTGATTCGACTTCACACCAGTTATTTTCGCTAAGAAGAAGAGACAAGTGTTTCTTTTGTGGGCGGTCTCGACACTCTCGGGACAACTGTCCAGCCAGAAACTCGGTTTGCAACATCTGTGAAAAGAAAGGACATTGGGCAACTGTTTGCAACTCTCGTAAACAAACTAGGCTGTCTAAAGATAAAACTCCTCATAGTACAAAGACGGAAATAAACTCTATGTCTTCCTCTCTTCTTGCTGCCTCACAAAAATGTCTTTCGAAAGCTACAGTCTCACTGATTGTAAATGGTAACCAAGTAGATGCGCTCATTGATACAGGAAGTTCAGACAGTTTTATATCCGATACTACTGTTAAAAGATTTAATATTTCTAAATACCCAACAAAGCATGAAATATCTATGGCTTCAACTAGCCATGTTTCATCAACTCT
The DNA here is from genome assembly GCA_035578135.1 of Flexamia atlantica. Lineage (NCBI taxonomy): Eukaryota > Metazoa > Arthropoda > Insecta > Hemiptera > Cicadellidae > Flexamia > Flexamia atlantica. The sequence continues at coordinate 17,001,522 of JAQJVK010000003.1, read as the reverse complement.
TGGCCACTGTATTGTTGACATGGTGTATGATGGGCACCAATACCCACAAACTAAGCTACTTGTCCTAACTGATTTATGTGCTGATGTTGTAATTGGACATGACATCCTTCGTCAACATTCAGCAGTGGAGCTGAATTTTGGCGGTAAGCGCCCACCACTTAATGTTTGCAATCTACTCAGTGCTAAAGTATCACCACCACCACTGTTTGATAATCTAACTAATGACGTCAAGCCTGTAGCCATCAAGTCCCGTCGCTACTCTGAAGATGATAACAAGTTCATAAAAAGTGAAGTAAAGAGGCTTATCTCTGAAGGAATAATTGAACCAAGTACGTCACCTTGGAGAGCCCAAGTGGTTGTTGTCAATAATGGGCACAAGAGACGTCTATGTGTTGACTACTCTCAAACTATTAATAAATTCACACAACTTGATGCCTATCCTTTACCTCACATCGAGTCATTTGTCTCTAAACTTGCTCAGTATAAAGTGTTCAGTACAATCGATCTGAAAGAGGCATATCACCAAATACCTATTCGGAATGAAGATAAAGCATTCACTGCATTTGAAGCTAATGGAAGACTCTACCAGTACACTCGCATACCGTTCGGCGTGACTAATGGTGTGGCCTGTTTTCAAAGAACCATCGACCAGATTATAGAAACTGAAAATCTGCTGGACACGTTCGCTTACCTGGACGATATAACTATTTGTGGTCGAAATCAAGCAGAACATGATCAAAACCTACAAAAATTCATGGAAGCTACTAAAAAGTATAATCTTACCCTAAACAAAGAAAAATGCAAGTTTTCGTTGACCAGCATTCCAGTTCTTGGCTATATCGTAGAAAACATGTCAATGCGTCCTGATCCTGACCGCTTAAAATCACTCTTGAACTTCCCCATTCCTACTGACAACGCAAGCCTCAAAAGAGCTCTTGGCATGTTATCTTATTACGCAAAGTGGATCCCTAAATTCTCTGAGAAGGTTCATTGCCTTACTTCAGTCAAATCTTTTCCATTAGGCAGTAACGAAATATTGGCTTTTAAAACTTTGAAAGAAGAGATAGCAAACTCCAGTATGTCCGCAGTCGAAGAGAATATTCCGTTTACTGTGGAAACGGATGCGTCTGAATCAGCTATAGCAGCTACTTTATCGCAAGCTGGAAGGCCAATATGTTTCTTTTCAAGGACTCTTACTAAGAGTAAACAACACTTGCCTGCAGTCGAAAAAGAGGCCCTCGCAATATTCGACTCGATTCAGAAGTGGAGGCATTTTCTGATTGGAAGACGATTTAAATTGATAACGGACCAGAAGTCGGTTTCTTACATGTTCAATCAAAAACACACGGGGAAGATTAAGAACAACAAGATTTTGAAGTGGCGATTGGAACTAGCGCCTTTCTCTTATGACATAGTGTACCGTTCCGGAAAAGAAAATGTAGTAGCAGATGCATTTTCACGTGTTTCATCTTCCCTTTCTTGTAGAGATTCAGAAAAACTCCATAAAATTCATTGTGACATAGGACACCCTGGAATCGTACAGATGGTTCACTTCTTGAAATGCAAAAATCTTCCTTACTCTATTGAAGATGTCCGGCGAATGACCGCTTCGTGCTCTGTTTGTGCAGAAGTCAAACCTCGATTCTACCACAAACCCCCATCGACACTAATCCATGCAATGGCTCCTTTTGAGAGACTTAATATTGATTTTAAAGGGCCCATTCCTTCTGTGACAAGGAACAAATATATCCTAACGGTTGTCGATGAGTTTTCAAGGTATCCGTTTGCTATTCGGTGCTCAGACACATCAGCATCTTCTGTCATTAAAGCCCTTACATCAATCTTCACCATCTTTGGAATGCCTGCTTTTGTCCACTCCGACCAAGGTTCTGCTTTTATGTCAAAAGAACTGAACGATTTCTTGCACTCCAAAGGAATTGCCACAAGCCGGTCTTCACCTTACAACCCTCGAGGTAATTCTCAAGCTGAGAGATACAATGGAACGATTTGGAAGACGGTATCTCTCGTTCTAAGAAACAAAGGTCTGAAGACAGAACAGTGGGAGTGTGTTTTACCGGAAGCTTTGCACTGTATACGCTCTTTACTGTGTACAGCTACTAATGAGACCCCGCACGAACGCCTTTTCAAACATCAAAGACGATCGTTTTATGACACTTCTCAACCACAATGGCTCATGAATCCGGGGCCAGTATTGGTTAGAAGACACGTGAGAACTAACAAGTATGAACCTTTAGTAGAACAAGCCCAGTTGATAGAAGCCAATCCAGACTATGCTCGAATCAAGTATAGAGATGGAAGAGAGTCTCTGGTATCGGTGCGCCATCTCGCAATTCCTCCTGAAGCCATCCATGAAGAGGATGATCTTATGTCTCAATTATCGCCAGACTACATTTCTTCGGAAAATCTCACTCAAGAACAAAATCCTGTTTCTCAATACCGAACACGAGAAAGTACTCCACCTCAACCTGCAAATGAAGTTCCCATTCAGTCTGAAATTGAAACGTCCACTTTACATGAGGCTGTAACCCCTACTTCAGTGAAGAATGATCAAGACTCAAACTTACGCCGTTCTACTAGAATCAGAAGACCTCCTGCCTATCTAAGTGATTATATGTAAAAAAAGAAGGGGGGGTGAATGTAATGTTGTATGATTTCATATCAACTGTCTATCATTAATCAGATGTTCTTTAAGATTGTTTATATTTATGTTTACAATGTCATGTTCATTTTATAATAAGAAATGTAGTAGTTTTTTATAGTTGAATAAAACCATATCAATTTGGTTTTCAACTTATTTTCTCTTTTACATTCATAACAAGGATAAAAAGTCTAGGGACTAAATTTCCCTTTTTTTATTTTTAAAATTTCACTTTGTTAACTTTTTGTTAATATAATACAAAATTAATGGAAACCTGGCTAAACAAATGCCTTATTACTTTCATTTATTTAAACTGTAAATTAACACGTTTTTACTAACATAATGGTAAATAACAACTAAAAAATAACAAACAAATCTTTAAAAATGACAATTTTGTTATTTATAACATAGTACGTGGTCGTACACTTATTCTTAATTTATACACTAAATATGAGTTTATTAACGCGCAAATATAACTCGTATTACGTAGAACTTTAAATCTAATAACTTGACACATTAAAAAAAAAATTAGGAACATATTGACGTATAACGTCATGAAAACCATCAAAAACATTGAGAAACGTTTAATTTAAGTTCGGAAAACATAATTGGGTTTTAGGTTTTACAGAGTCGAAAATAATATATTTCGACCTCAAAATGTATCGTTATGACAATCGATTGACATAACGGTCTACAAGCGAAGGTGGAGACGTACTTGGCATTAGTGTAACAGTGTAATGGCAGCATCTGAGCGGTACGTGGCTCTCATGTTAACGCGTCTACCTGGTGTTACACCTCGCCTACCATTGATTAAGCAAGTTTACCAACACTGGTGATCTCTTGTGGTTTTCCATCAGGTTTCCCTTTATTATAATCAAAATTGACTTTAGATATAAATGTTTTGAATGTTTAAGGGAGATGATAAAATAGTTAAATTGATTTCAAAACAACTGGAATTAAATCACCCTGTTAGTACTGTAAAAGTAAAAATATAATATATTGGTTGGTTGGCATTTTTAAAATGCTCACAAATCTTGTTTTTACCTTTCTCACAATGGCGTCAGCGCAGAATAAAGATTACACGTACTTATTGGATTATTCATTGGTACGTTGGAGTACTTGTGCAGAAACACAGTGCAAATAATTTAATTATTATATTATTAATGAATAGCCTTAAATATAAGAAAAAATAGCCTTATTGATAAGAGTAATTTAATTATTAAATTATTTACACTTTGTTTCTGCACAAGTACTCCAATGTACCAATGAATAATCCAATAAGTACGTGCAATCTTTATTTTGCGCTGACGCCATTGTGAGAAAGGTAAAAACAAGATTTGTGAGCATTTTAAAAATGCCAACCAACAAATATATTATATTTTTACTTTTACAGTACTAACAGGGTTATTTAATTCCAGTTTTTGAAATCAATTTAACTTTTTTATCATTATTAAAAAAGCCAAATAATTATTATTTGGGTTTTTGTAAAACCTTTAAAATTTATTTTGAGGCTTAGCTTCCGTTCTTGTGTGCCACACAAATTGTCTGCTAGTGCAAATTTTTAAAAGGTGCGTGCTGTTATATAATCTGACATGAAACAGTTAAATTTACCTGTAGTCGATTTAGAAACCATAAAACAGTATACACATTTAGTTGGGTAAATAGTGTATTTACCCAACTCCTCCACTATTTACACGAGTTTTCCTCCAAGTACAAAAAATAACAACGAACAAAATCTACTTTTTTATTTTTAATTGCTTAAACTACTTATGACTTTTTTTAACTGACAAATTTCGTAAATTCCTTATCGGTACTCAAAATTCCATTTTAATCCCTTCCAAAATGGCGCAGGCCTGAGGAGGACAGGAGGCAGCCTCGTGTTCTAAATCAGTGAAGGTGCAACATCTGGCCGAGGCCGGGACGTGTCCGACATGTTAACAATCTTGTTACCTGCCGCTTGGAAACATTTCTCTTACCGACTACAACCCTGAGTCTCCTTTCATACGCGGTAAATGGTTTATATTTACATCAGCCCCTTGTAAAGTACTTTAGTTGGTTATATTTGTATTTTTTTAATAAATAATCATGCGCTCGATTAAAGTTTTAAATTTTTGCACACATCCTAGATTTAGAAATTTAGCTGATCGAACTTATTTGCGTGCTTACCCTAAAATGTCGAAGTTTCTAGACCATTATTAGTTTAATTCATTACTGATAATTCGGCTCTATAATTATTAGTTCATCAAAATAATATAAAAACTAGTATCATCATAATTGTTCAAAAATACTGTTAGTGAAACAAAAAAAAAAAAACTCAGACGTAAACCACCTGAATTGAGTAGCTAATCAATACGTTTACATACTTTTACACAGCATAAAGCAAAATAGTCTAGTACTAAAGCGATTACATAGTATAAAGTAAAATAGTCAAGTACTAAAGCGAATTGTAAAGTTTACAGATATTGTTTTCCATACTTGTTAGCATTGTAAGGTGGCTAAATTCTTGGCTTGAGATGAGTTCCAATGTAAATTTTGCCTGAATAGCTATTTTAAAAGTATAAAAAATACTGCAAGTATTTTCCACATTAATAGCCTGTGATAAAATCTACGTTGAACAGTATTATTATTAAGTAATCAATGATCTGTAACATAGCTCCAGCTTTAATCTCGATCTGTCAAAGAAACTTTGTATCCGTCCCACTATACATATCCCACACTAAATAGAGTGTAACGAACCACCATGTAATCACTATACACCGAGTATAAAGCAAAACACCCCTTCCCCTCCCCCTCCCCTCCCCCTTACTACAAACACGCGCTCGCCACCCTTAAGCTAATGAACGTTCTTTGTTTAGTCTTGATTGATGTATTTGCTGAGCATCTATTCGTCAGCGTGCCGCAAGTGCTGATTACCCCTATTTGTATCACGTTAACAGTTCTCTCACTCACATTCCCCTGGCGCCGTCGATAATCCTTGTGATAAGACTGATAAGACTAATGATAACACTGCGATGATATAAATAGATAACAGTTTCTCAAATTGTCATAGAGGATTGAAAACATTTCCAGGCACTTGCAAAGTGGAAATATTTTATTGCTCGATATTTTTAACCAATACTGGTATCGAATCACCCTAATATTAAATAAATGATAGTGCCTTTATTAAAATTTGTTATTTTGAAGTTGTTATTAGTAGTCATTCAAAAAAAATATAGGATGTAAACTTTTATTTATTCTAAATTAGTTATTTATAAATAATTCTACGGCTGCAACCGTTATAGTTGTGATTATAAGGTACCATTAATTTAAACCAGTTTAGACCTTTTCTCTCGCCAACATAAACCACAAAAAACAGGAGCCATTTAATTTTTTTAAACACACAAAAGCAACTTATGACAGTGAGACTTACCTGTTTTAAGTAATTTGATTTTACGTTCAATCTTAATTAAATCAAAAGTTGCTGTTCAATAAATAATTTGTATATATACCTATATTCCATATACTTTTATAATTTGCTAAGTTTTTTTGTGACCGCTACTCGTGCTACCGATTTGAGTCGATTTTAATAATTTATATATATATGTAAAGAGCTCAGATTAAAATTTTGCAGGAAACCTATGAAAATACAAAAGGAAAATGAAAAAAACTCATAAAGGTTAGACTAAATAAAAGAGCCTTAGACGGCCTTAGTTTCGTATTCTTCCATAGGATTTAGTATCAGAGCAGAAACTTTATGGAACGGCTGATTTTTATATACATTTATTTATCATCATTTTACTAAAAAATTTAAAAACCTACTGAGTTGCGAGTGTCCACAAGTATTTATTAACACCGAAATCGTTTCTAAGAACCTAGGTTTTTAAGGATAGAAGATATAACGGTGTACATCGATAATGCTATTTCGTCAAAATCAAAATCCAATCCTGGAAGGAAGCCAAGGGTGTGCGTTGACCGGAAAGACGCAAGGTAGCAAAGACGAGATCAGGTGACGGTCTAAGACGGAAGCCTCGCAACTCCGGGGGGATTCAAAAGGGTGATCAGGGAATCAGCAATCACGGAAATCTCTTTGTAATAAGGCTAGAGTGTAAAGTATTAAGTCTAGAGTGTAAAGAGATTAAGTAGATAGGTTTGTTGTAAATTAAATATTGACCCCTGAAATCATACAGATTTAAATGCATAACCGCTTAGTACTTATTTAGGACATGTATCTAATTATTTTCAATAATACCAAATAACAAAACCGCGTGGTTTTAGTTTACGTGGGAATATCTATAAGTTTCTTTCTTTAGAGATACAAGCTATTTACTTATGTAAGAAACAAGTATTTGTGTGAGAATTTGTTAAAGTAAATTTACATTTAATTGAGAACATGATAAAGTTAGGAACTAGGGTAACATGATATAAACAGTATTTGCTCTGTTAACATTAATGCAACATGATGCTAAGATATGATTATTTTAGAGAATTCCAGTAGAGCTTATTAATTTATCGATAACCTATAAAAAGCACAAACATTTCGACATTAAGTTTTAAAAATTTTCACGGGATGGCTTAAAAATTACTTCAAAAAATAATATACTTATGAAATATATTAACATACCTCGGCGCGGTTCGCTCGATTCTAAAGATAATATAAGGAAATAAGGCCCTAAAATATTTTCCTATGATACCTATTTTTTTCTCGGATTTTCTAAATCCTAGAAACATTTTTGCTTCAAACATCAATGACAAATATTTTGCCATTAAATAATCTCGAACGACGTTTTGGCGAATAAAACAAAACCTCCATTATCTCTTCTCATAAGCATTGATAAATATTCATTAATACACATAAAACAGCATTACATACAAAGATGTCCTCTAGCGTGTTTCTTCATTAGAACAGGCACTCCAAAAACACATTAACAAGCCCGCCGCCCGGCCGGCTCGGGCTGAGTCCTTTCATCAACCCACAGCCCGGACTATTTACGGCCTAAGGCCACATTTACACCAGATTACATCTATAACGGCGTCTCTACATCTAGATATCTCAGGGTCGATGTTAATGATACTGTTCACAATACTATATCGACGGCTGTCCCGTATTTATACGTAATACCGGACTTGACAATGCCGTATGTCTCGGGCTACACCGCTCCAATCCTGCGTCAAGGTCTCTTGCGTTGTAGGGAGTGTTTCTGTGAATGTGGGCCTTATCGAAAGATAAGGAGGGCGGAGCGGAGGATATTTTGTGATCCAGCCTTTGAATCGGTTCGTTTTTCACTGTGGGGAGACGTTATGTAAAATTTAACTTACAACGCTCATTTAACATTTCATACATATGATAGTAAGGTTTACGAAAAAATAAGAGAAATATAAAAAAGGAATATTGAAAATCCTGGAAAAAACAATCAGTTTTCACTATCCAAAAATCGCCAGTTTATGTTAAACATAATTAGGTTTTAAAGGGTTCTGCTAAATGTTCCTTCTGAAATTGGTAACCCCGTCAAATGCTTCAAAATTCATCGTGGACATTCCAGATCTCAACCTCGGTAACGTCTTCGACCAAAGTTCAAAACTTCACCCAAAGTGCTAGAAGATAAACTTGCACATATACAGTTACTTGTATACTTTTAATTTTTTTCCTGTCAGATTTGCTTTTAGATTACAGTGGAATAGCGTGGTTTTATCGTGTGGTTTGATAAAAATCATTTTTCATCATACTAACACAGAAACATATGTTTTCAGTTACTTTTTTTGGCTCAAAAGTTATCCATTGCCGGCCATTTGGCGAAAGTTATCCTGTTTACTCTTATCCGACCAAGGCCGGAAAGAACGGAAGTAAACAATCATCTGATTTGCAGCAAACCAACGTTTAATGCTTCTTTTTTGGTGGTTTATTGGTTTCTTTTTAGAGGAATGTAGTGGCAGCACTGCATCCGTAGCAAAAATGTTCTTCTGTTTGTTATAGTTAGGTTTGAAGATTTGAGAACGTACGTTTATGCAAGGGCTGCGTTATGATTGAAGGAATGTTTTTTCTGCGTAGTATGATGAAAAATATCGTACGTTACGCGGCCGGGAAGTTTTGCCGTATCCGCATGAAAATCCCGCACTCGCTTTCGTTCGCGCGGAAACTATCATGCTCCTCCGGCAAAACAGTACTTCCCGGCCTAGTAACGTAATATACTATTCCTATAACCAACTCGCCGGGAATGAGGTGAATCGTCCTGCGAAGTTAATTTAATACCCTTTACATCATAGTATACAGAAACATCTGTTTTCTGTGCTTAACTCTTGGCTGGAAAGGTAATCTTTGCTAAAAATGCACGGTGAATTTACCGTGCACTAAGAAACTGAAATAACTGAAGTAAACAAGCAATCAGCTGATTGTAGCAAACCGACGTTTAATGCATGTTTTAATAAATTACTTTGGAAGAATTTAGTGGCAGAAGAAGAACACTCGTAACAGTAGCAAATGTTTGTTTATTGTAGATTTGGTTTAAAGAATTTAGAAACGTAGTGGCTTATTAAAAAAATACGTTATTAGTAGGGTAGGCCACGATATGGGCCCGGAAACAAGATGGCTGCCGTTTCCCGCCAAAATGTGACGTCACCGGAAACAAGATGGCGGCGCCGTTTCCCGCCAAAACACATAACCTCACTCTTTTCCCGCCAAAACACATAACCTCACTTTCGGTTCCCGCTAAAATACATAACCTATACCCATAGAGTATAACCTCCTCACAGTACATAGAGTGTCATGCCAACCCCCTATAGGCATAGAGTGCTATACGTCACGCTACCCCTATTACATATGTACTTACTATGTCATATTATTCCCTATAGTGTACATAGAGTATTAAAAGTTGCCCGTCCCCCGCCCCCGATCCCTGTACCGGTGTTGCTAACAGCATAGAGTAAAAAGTATATACTATAACAGGTATATAGTACATATAACATACTATGTCACGCTACCCCTATTATATACATTTATATATGTATAACGGTATATTATAATGGTTTATGTCATACTATAATAATGGTGTATATTACGTCACACTAGATATATCAAGTGACCTGTATCCCTGAAGGTGGTGTTTTATGCCGCAGACTTATGCGTGGGAGCGCGTATTGAAGGTAAGAGTGAAATATTATTTTTTACTTATAAAAAATATATTGTGGTCAAAATAATTAAGTGTACAAGTTAAACCTGTATGAAAAATAAAGCTAGTGTCCCAGTCAAAAGGTTATTGAGACACTTGGTCTTTGGAGGAGGTATTATATCATTACATTTTATTTGAAGTAGCCTAATATAAATTATGAATAAATCAAGAGAGAGAGAATAATTTAACTTTGTAAGCTAGAGCGAGTGAAGTAGATGATTGTGGATTGCGACCGCGGGCTGCGGTCCGCGGCCTGTGGCTGGTTATCGGCTGGCCATCCGGTCTCCTTTCCGACAGCGATACCATATCTCTCTCACACTCTCTGTCCACCAGACAACGTCGCTCCAGTTGTGCTTTATTTAATGTAAGTATTTTCACTTACTCAATATGATTGTAAGTAGATATAGGTTAGTCCCTTTTTATTTGGACATATAATACTCGTTTATCCTATATGGTTTTGGAATTACTATGTTTGGTTTCTTCTATGGTCTTGGATATTTTTCGAGACCCTATATCTTTTAGAGCTCATCCAAAACCATTTTCATCAAGATTCTTTCTGAGTGACCATAAATACTTTTTTCAAAATGTGTGATGATTTCTTGTAAAATGTTCTGTTGTTGTGATAGATATCCATAAACCTCGGGGTGGATTGAGTAGCCCTGAGTATCTATTTTCTTGACTTGTCTTTTCTTTCAAACTTAATTCACTAAATCGTTGAGAAAACTTCCTAGCATATTTGAGTAGGTTTTCATTTTCAGTAGAATTATATTAGGGTGAGAAGCCAATGCCCATGTGACGTCATGGTAGGGTGCATATCTGACCGGAGGGAACAATCCCGGCCTTTACTTTCATAACTATATACAGTAATTTTAAAATCACTCAACAATGTCTGGAACTTTTCCAGTTCGGGGATACCTGCCCCTTCTTCAGAGATCTCCACCCTTGCCATACGAATCAGTTCTTGAGCCATTGTTGTCTGCCTCTTAGCTTTGTCCTGATGAATAGACTTGTACTGAGGATCATTAGTGACTTTAGCTATAGCCACAACCAGAGCGCGGGGAAGACACAAGTTATCTTTGTTATTAATCACTACTATCCCCTTTCTAGCCTTACACTCTTTCACGAAGGTATTGTAGAGGCCGGGCAACAAAGCCTGGAATTTCTCTAATTCAAAAATACCAGCTCCACCCTCAGGGATTTCTACCCTCACTCTATGTATGAGTTCTTTGGCCATTATGGTTTAGCTGCCGTTTTTATTATCCTGTCTAGTAAACGATTTACAATTATTACTACACATACAACAATTAATATTACATATAACACAACTATTACTACACATGCAACAATCAATATTTCATATAACACAATTATTATTACTTAATAAATAACACAATTATTAATAAATAAACAATATTAAGCCCCCCTCTGTACTTAGCCTATATCTGTATACAGTCATATTGAAACAAAACCTTTCACAGGTGGAGGAATACAGGGTCTTTGCTGAGTTAACACTACCCTACCCATGCGGCATTTCCAGGAAACTTCTCTGCAGACCGGAGTAAGGAGGCAGGGCGAGAAAGCTAGCACCTGAGGTGGGTAGTCATGATATTTAAACAATTCTTTAGGGGATACTAGTAATGTCCCTGTAGGCTTTGGAAGGCCAGTATATTTAGACCATATGTTGAAAATTTTGAACGTCCAGTTTCCACACCACGGTAGGTCGTAACCAGGCCGTATGGACGCCGGCGCGTTTATTTTTGTTAACCCAGAGTAATCGCCAAGAGCCCTACCTCTGGGGTGAGGATAGAACCATTAGTTCTATCTCTCACGGTAATTTTGAAAATTTTGAACGTCCAGTTTCCACACCACGGTAGGTCGTAACCAGGCCGTATGGACGCCGGCGCGTTTTTTATTATAGTGAGTTCCCCAGTAGGCCTAGTCTCACTTTTTTAAACCACTGCCCCATCCAACGCAGTGGTTCGTGACAGCCATTCCATAACAATTTGCTGCCTCCGAAATATTTTTTTGTATTTTATATTTTTATATTTTTTTTGCCCTCTGTTGGTCCGTTCATTATGTATGAGGCACTCGGTCATTTACTGGGGATAATTCCCTTTCATTTTGACCTGTAACCTCTCCATTTACTGAGACCAACAGAGGATTTTTTAAAATTTTATAATTTTTTTTGGTCTCTTACAAATACTAAGGTAATCCTAAAGATGGGCAGTAGGTACAAGGGGAAACATTTCACGTTTTCTAGGTGTTATCCAAACCCTTATTATGTTCACCCGTGGTCTTACAGGTTTTACGCTAGCCTGATGGTGAACATTGTACCTTAAAACATTCATACTTGGAGAATTGCTAGAGGGAAACATTTCACGTTTTCTAGGTGTTACCCAAACCTCTTTTACTTGCCCCATGGTCTTACAGGTTTTACGCTGGCCTGTTGAGCAAGTCGCAATCTCCCACATACACACACACCGGGCTGTTCAAAGGTGTAGCCTAGACCCTCCTCAGATCTAGGCGCCACAGTCTACTAGGCCCTTCATCACATTCACACCGGGCTGTTCAAAGGTGTAGCCTAGACCCTCCTCGGTTCTAGGCGCCACAGTTTACTAAGCCCCACATTCACACATTCATTCCCCCATCTCGGATATACCAAAAATATATGTAAGAGACCTATAATATTTTCTCAGCATAGAATTGTGCCGATTTTAAGGCACAATTCTCGCTATTCAATTTATGTTGATTAACAATGCAGTCTACTGTAATATCATTATCATCTATATACAAACTTTCATCTATTTCCAAGACATTATAGTGAAACTGTCTTAAAAATTTTGCCTTTTCCAGGCCTTTGGTGTGAATAGCCTCAAATGGCTTACACAAATTTTTAATCAATTCTTTACTGTAATGAACATTACCATCCTCCCACCTAAGGTGGTGATAGTGGCGAGTCAACCAGCGGGCTGTTCGCTTCATTTTACTATTTAAAATATCATAGTCAAAAGGAGGTTTGAACACGAGTTGGGCTCTGTAAGATTTCCCAACAATAGCAAACTCTTTAACTATAAACATATTATTATTGTCTTTAAACCCCTGAAATTGAACTACGGCCTCCATCATCTGATTGATCCAAGTAAAACAAAACCTCTCTGTTTAATCTTTCCACTATGTGGGGAGGTAATAATTCAAAATAGTTTTTGAAAATATTGTTTATTATAATATTTTCAATATAATCCTTGACAAGGTCCTCTATATAAAACAATTCCAAGAGGTCCCGACTGATTAGATGCAAATTGAAAATAAACTGATCCCACTCGTCTTTATTCAAAGACAAAGTATGCTCCCCATCAGTTAAATAAGCATGTTTTCTATTAAGAATGCATGCAACTTTGATCTTGTCTTCACTTTGGTTCTCCTTCTCAATTATACAATCTTTTTCATAGTGTAATGCCAATGATATATCGTTGAAACGGTCAAAGAATTGACAAAAAGTATCGTAAGACCACCATACCCAACCTCTCCTTCCTTTAATCAAAATACCGAGACTGTTGTCTCTGTTTTTGAAAATACCCGTGATGATTGACTTTGTCCCCTCACAGTTGAGAAAATAGACTGACTTTAAAAAGATGCTAGTCTGAATATTTATAGGCTCCAAAGGCTTTGGAATAGGAACAGCTGTTACATCCGCTCCAGTCGAAGTCATGTCTGCTACTGATTGATCCCTTAAGTTAAAATACCCTCAGCTAGAGCCACCCCCTCCCCCTCTTCCTCCGATGAGAAATATTCGTCAGAGGAGGAGGAGGATGAATAAGACGATATGCGGCCTGTGGTTTGCCATTTTACTTTAATGTTTTGAGCCCCGGGAGGAATAGAAAATTTTCCCTCAACAGGAGCTAGGTAATTACTGTCCAAGTAATGTTTCTTTACCAAACCCCCGTTGGAAGTGTAAAATTCAATTTCAATCCACCCGTGACGAGACATGATGTTACCTCTCCCAGCGCTGATCCCAGACTAATCTCTAATCTCGCATACATCTACCCCCCATCCCTTTAAGCAGACACTTTTCTAACATCCCCGGTGATGGGTGTGTAAGTGAAGTGAGTGTCGTGAATTAAAAGACAGTATCCCCAAGTATGTTCCGGGAAGGCGGTTTTAGTTTCAATCTCTAGGCGTATATCTACAGGTCCCGTTTTTATGCTATCGTCTTGCTTTGAACAATCAATAACATAAATCGGACACTTTGTTTTATATTCGTTAAAGTCTAGTGCAGGGGATCCCGCTCTCCCATAGTAAGAACTTTGAAAATTAGCAAACATGTCATAGAACAAGCAAGTATTCCCCCGTAAATTATCATAGGGGTAAAATGAAGAATTAAGAAATAGTTTTACATCCAATAGATCGCACGCATCAAACTCACTCATATTTTTAGTCAAATCGCCTTTTCTCCCAGTTTGGAATGCCAAGATGACATAGCGTGGCTTTTCAGTCTGATTACTTGTTCTCAAAGTCCAGCTGAAATTCTTTGTACTCGGCAAATTAGGGTACTCTATAAGCTCCCATTGCCTGAACGGTACATGGATAGCAGGGTCTTTTTCGATAAATTTATAAAGTCTTAGCTTTTGAGCATCATTTACTGTTATGTGCGGTATGCGCCAATATATTTTTTCAACAACTAGGTTAATTGTGCCGGCTACCGCTGTTGTTACGGCATTAATGTCTGTGGCTGAACGTAAAATAACTAATTCCTGCTTAATATTGACCAGTACTTTTCTGTAATCCTCTGCAAAACCCAGTAAATGTTTAAGCGGGATAGAGTAAATAAAATCTGTAACTGTTTCAGTCTTACCCGGTCCTAACCAACAAGAATTTTTCAAATAGTTTTTCTCCTCTTCCCGAATAGACAGTATATTCTTTAAAGTTGTAGTGATACCGACGTTTCTCACCCTATCGATCTCCTTCCCACATATTTCATACCTGATTTCATCAAAGAGAAACGCGATCGCATTGTTAATAAACGAAACATCTTGGGCGGTATCGTCAGCTTTTTTCCCACTAACTTTTCCATGTATAACAATATAGCTTTCAAACGGAGCCGTAATTATATCTTGTTGTAGGATCGGAATACGTAGTTCATCCGAATTACCATATGTTGTTGAAGCGTAAGGGTTGTGCGTATGATATTCCATACTAGTTATCAAATCGTCGTACAGCGCCTTGCTGTCTATTGCTAACATGGCCATTTTGAAATACTTTGAAACCGAGAGAGCGGAGAAACTTAATATTTCTGTGAGTTAACACTTTGGCTTTCTGAACACCACTGAATCTACCCTCCAGGGGTGTATCCCTATATACCAGTCCCATTACTGCGTCTGAGATGTAGTCTCACTGAGATTTTCTCTCCGCGAAAATTTACAAGTTCCCCGTCTTGGTCTTTTAAACTGACTGTCAGGTTGTTTATCCTCTGACTGATTACCGGCAAATAAATTACATTCCTAGGTGTCTCTATAATTTTATAGCCTGGAGGATCGGACGGGTAAAACTCGTGTATAACATGCCCCTCGATACCGTTTTGGTAAGATCCGCGTGTAATGTTACACTCTACACGTATTGAATTAACTTTGATTATCGCAACAGGCAGTTCCGAAATATGTGTTTTATTCGCCTCGTATACTTTATCTTTGAACCCCAACAGTTTTCCCAACGAATGATCTTTTTTAAAATCAACCTTTTCCGAACAAAACAATTCGGACTTTAAAGTATTATTATTGGGTTTTAATGTAAATTTTATATTTTTCGGTAACTGGGATACCAGATATTTTTCAATGTCCTCGATTTCATAAGACCCTTCAGGAATAGTTATTTCCTGCTGGTCACCATAGTAAAACTTGTCATTTTTATTTTTTTCTATATTCGGTATAGAGTTATATGTTGAGAGTTCAATTAACCCCAGCTCCCAGTCACCATTGCTAACGTCAATCGGAAAAGGCAAGTCGTATGACAGTTCACTAGTTATTCCCGTTAGACAAAACATTATTGCACAGAAACTTTAAACACAAGTGCCCGCAAATAACTGAATCGAAACTCTGTTGTCTCTCGTAATTATAGTAAATTTCACATCCGTTAAAATACTTTAACAATTCATAGGGTGGTTTGAGATTGCCAAAGCTATCGTAATAGTAAACCTTTTCCTTTAACTTTTTATAACAGACCCAATGGGTCCCTGGACCACTTGATGTATCCAGGTTAACAATTGCAGTTTCGTATCCTTTAGGCTTTTTGGGCAATGAATCCCTCATGAAAACTCCTCTGAAATTTGGGATATTCAACAACTTTGCATACTTGATTAAATCAAAGTTTGTAAGCGGTTTTATCGGTATTGATAAGCTTTTTTTTTCTTCTTGCAACACTTTCTTTTCTTCCTTTTCTGTTCGCCGCCGGCACCTCGTTTTGGATATGGTCTGAGATATAAGCCTTTGCCTTTTTTTGGACGCCTTACTTGGCGTTTTCTCTTACGGCCACCACCAAATTTCGTCTTTGCCTTCATAGCTGTTGTCACCGCCCAAGCTGCGGCTCGTTCTCCTATTGATGAGTCTGAGGCTTTAAACCTTTGCCAAGCACGTTCAGCTAGCTCTTTGTCAGCTTGTCTCCTTCTCTCTGAATCCTTATACCGCGAGTAGGCAATGTCGTGTACCTTACAGGCTTGGTCCAATTTATTGATTCCCGGGTCTCCTCTGGCTAATCTCTGCTTTAATCTAGTTCCAGGTCCACAATACTGATAACCACCGGGTATATGAAGTTCCACAGGTAATAGGTCAATCGCCTTGTTCAGGACCGACGAAACTATACCTCCTCCCACTTTCAGTGCTCCTTTATGTCTGATTGATTTCCTCTTGGTCTTTGGCATTTTATTGTAAGTACTTGATCACCTCGTACAGTTTGTTTAACAGTGTTTCCCTGATACACCCAATCCCCAACACATCGAATGTAGTAGGCACAGTCCGAACCACAGAATTTGTGAACTCATTAAACTCCAAAACACCACTGTCAGTCATAAAGTAAATCATGCCATTTATATATTTGAACGCACCGTAAACTTTGCCCGTGATACCTCTCAATACACTGGGGACCATACCCATAAAAGACCCGGAAAAGTTACACTCATTAATTTCAACCAAATAATAGTCGTTATATATCATAAATGTTTTTGCTTGGTTTGTGGAAAATACAGCATTAACTTTATTAATCTTTCTACCGGCAACCAAGTCGACATTATATTTATATCTAAGTGATAGTGCCGGGTATGTAAATACATATACATCATTTCCGGTAAATAAGGCAATACTCCCATCTGGTCTCTGATAAATAGCTGAAATTTCTTTGAAATCCCCAGGAAGAAATCCAAGCCAATCGGTGATTTTTCTTACCTCTGTAAATTGATCAGGAGTTCTTTCAGTAGGATTTAAACTTATAACCCATACATATTCCTTATAAAAAGCAAATATCTTACGGTTTACGACTACATACTTGGTAATTTGGTTATTTTTAAACTCGCAAATATCTTTCTCTTCTTTTAACTCAACTAAATCGGTGTTAGGTGTTGTGGAGGTTGTAGTTGTGGTAGTAGTGGTAGTGGTACTAGTGGTACTAGTGGTAGTTGAGGTACTGGTTGTCTGAGGTCTACCATACAAAAACTGTATTGCCAATATATCGTCTTTACCAAGATCAAACTCGGTCAAGTTAACAATACCCTTGGGTGTTATTGGGTAGGGATACATGACTGATTTTTCATCACTAGAATGGTCCAAGCCCAAGGCATGACCAATTTCATGCACTAAAGTTTGAAAGAATGATATGTTATTACCTCTTGTTAGGTTCATTGTAAAATCCCAGGGTTCTTCAGAGTCTAAATGAATATCGGTTTGGTTATACCTATTTGTTGGCAGAAAAGCATGAGCCAACACTCCTCCCGGACCATCGAAATCGTAATAACACATGTCATTTCTAGAGTAAAACATGTGTTTTCTATCATCAGCAAATGAAATTATTATTGTTGGGTTTTTAAAGTCTTTTTTAAAAGTAAGATTTGCATGTTTTCCCCACACATTAAATGCTTTTTGTATTAGTTCACTGTACTGTGGCCTACCATATTGATACCATGTAATAACTGAATTGTTCCAACGTCTACCCGGTAAAGCAGAGAACGGTTTCATATTATCCTTAACACCACATCTAGGTAAAGCCATGAGTTCAAGAGTTGCATTATCCAAAAGCCCAGTGGGCTCAAGACTAAAGGTCTCTTGGAATTGTAAGACTGCAGGTGTTATATCTTGTGTCAATGACGCATTATTAATATATCCATAGTGCAATAGATATTCTATAGACTTGTTGTTGCTGCATAGTGCAACCGGTAAAATGATTAGTAGTAGTATAACCAGCATCTTTGAATGTTGATTGGTTTATGACAAACTTTGGCTGTTTTACCTCTATTTAAAGTCTTCTATCTCTGTAATAATCTGTATCGTCACC
The DNA here is from genome assembly GCA_035578135.1 of Flexamia atlantica. Lineage (NCBI taxonomy): Eukaryota > Metazoa > Arthropoda > Insecta > Hemiptera > Cicadellidae > Flexamia > Flexamia atlantica. The sequence continues at coordinate 16,983,189 of JAQJVK010000003.1, read as the reverse complement.
TTCCTCTACTGGGAGATGTACATCAAGTGGTAGTACACCACCACCTCTATTTTGAGCTGGTGGTTGTGGATTGGGTAACTTAAACAATTCTTCCCAATTTAAGTAATCATTTACGCCAGCTTGCGGCAAAATAGCTGCTCTACCGGTCTGTTTTTGATTGATATAATTGTATACATATACTCCAAACTTTTTCAGTTGCATATCGTGATAGATCTTATTACTACTGATTAACCCTTCGCATTTAGCCAGTCTAGTATTAATTTGTGTCATATCAGAAATTACCTTTGCAAGGTTAGTAGTTAATGGTAAGATTTTGTCACTACATGATTGGTCAACATATCCTTTGGTAGCCGCATCAGTTGATTCAGCGGGTATCGCGGTGTTTTTTATTTGCTTGTTCTGAGCATCATAGTGCTCATTACTAAGTATCATACTTAGTTTATTCAGGCTTTGCAGGTTTACAGCATCCATAGGGTCTACTGGGTCACCGATATTGGAAACTCTCTTCTTTCTCATATTGTATTTATATTTTGTATAAGGTATACAGTTTTCATCCACATAGCTCTTTGTTGCTGCATCAGGTGGCGCCAAAGGTATAGCCAAGTTACAAAGTCTTTTAGTTTGCATATCATAGTTACCGTCGGGCGTTAAATTGAAACCTTCACCCTTGGGGCCTTTAAGGCTCTTGGAGTGGGATGTTAGGCTACGTCCAAACTTGTCAATAGTCATCGTAGTAATGCTTTACATCTACTGTTCCCCGCTCCTTTTATGTATGTTAATTCTTCTTATATCACGCTCAATATATCCACGGCTGCGGCTGCGGCTGCGGCTGCGGCTGCGACTGTGATTTCAATATAGTAATGCTTTAAATCTACTGTTTCCCGCTCCTCTAACGTATCCAGCTTCTCTCAATCCTTCGATTATACTCAATATTTCATTTGTATGCACTCCTCTGTTACCACTCTCGGTGGACATGGCAATGTGTCTTAGCCTCTCAACCAACTCGTTTGGATCATCCCAGTGTATAATGTCGTAGGACTTTGCCTTTTTCCAAAGTAATCCCGTACCCTTTGCTGAAGGAAACAGGTTTTTAATAATGTTCATGTACTTTGTCGCCCTACTTGATTTTATTTTACCATTAAACGTATGCCCGTCCCTGTGAGCATTAGTATTAATCAATATACTTTTATAAGTATTTAAATCATCACCATTGAACACTGTACTGTCGGGGACTCTTTTGAAAATAAGTTCGTATAGACCAAGGGATCTTCCATACTTTGTACCACCGATAATTATATTTCCGTCATTATCAAAGTCCAAGACTTTGTCACCAATCATAAGTGTGTCGTTTTCATAACGTGGCCCAAAAATATTGTCAGTCATTCCCCTTTTTCCGGCATCTCTAATAAATAAAGTCATATACTCTTTGGTAGTAGGGTTTTGGAAATATTTATCAATAAACTGGGTGGTTGAGGCCAACTCTTCTTCAGTGGACACTAGTTGTGACAAGTCCCTGGAATTAGGTGTTGAAACCACTGATGGTTCAAATCGGTCTCTTGCTCTTGCTGTTGTTTCAAACGATTCTTCAAATTCCTCCTCCTCCTCCTCTTCAGAGTCTGCTGTATCATAATTCATAGGTTCTTCCTCCTCCTCCTCCTCTTTTTTAATACTCTTTTGCTCGGTTTTAATATTATTCAATGCATCTGGTGTATTGGATTTTTGTCTAAGTTCTTTTAATAAAGGTTTATACTGTTTTTCAAGCATAATATCGCTTTCCTCCACACCGTCTTTAAACATTTGATACTTGCGCTTGATAGCATTTCTCAGTTCGATGAGCTTTGACTTGAGCTGTTTACTGTTTCGCTCCATAATTGCAAATGATGGTGTTAATTATTATACTCGCCGATTTATGGCATTTCCACTTGTCTAAAAAAGAGAGCATGCTTTTTATATCTTTTAACATAGTCTATTATGTCTAACAGTGAAACACCGGTCCTAAAATCCAACCCTCTATAGTAACTTTCCTCTCTCCTGTCAAACCTCGGGATCACATAACGTTTTGTAAAACTCTTGAATACAAAAGTTCTCTTCCAACCGTCTCTCCACTCTGGTATCTCAGCAACTGTATACTTGTCGTTTTCAACAGTTTTTTCCATAAATCTCTTTAATAGCTCCATAGGTTTAGGTTCATTTATATTTTCTAAAAGGTATGAATTTAGAAGCCAAAATTCACTCGGATTGGCTCCTGTAAACGATCGCCACTGCTCAAATAGGCCTCTGTTAGTTATACTATATACTCCGTTATTTAGAGAAATACCAAACTTTTCACACTGCCTTGGCAAACATGGTAGGGCTTCTTTAAGGAATTCTACAGTGTATAACCCTTGACAGAGGTTATTAACTCCGTTATACGGTTTATTTCTACGACATTTAGGAACACTATCTGGCACTTTTGAATATCCAATGTTATAACTAATATCGATATAACACTTTGACTTGATCGCCTTTTTATAAATCTTTAATGGGTCTCTTATGGGTATAGTTCGTTCAGTTAGCAGTATACATTTAGAGGCATAGGGTATTTTACTGCCGTATGCCAACATTTCATTGCATATCTGTGTAAAGTTTACGCTACCATGAAGGTTACGTAATGGTAACACTTTGCCAAACAAATCGGGGAAAGGTCTGAATCTTGACAACATATTTTGGGGGTCTCTCACGGTACAATTTCCCATGTCCTCGTGATAAATTACAAGCTCCAATGGTATACCTCTTTTTTCACATTTATTGAGAAACGTCATCCATGTTTCACGGTTGTACGTTCTCTCACTCGCGGAAATCATTAAAAGTACAACTGGTGGTAGCATAGCTGAGCTCTTTGGCTTTTTATGTCGCCAGCATCTTTTGTTAAATTGATGGCCGTGAGGAGGTTTTCTACTACAGTAGTTGCCACAAAACTTTTTCTTGTCTTTGTAGTAGTATGAACATAGGTTTGATTTTACATTATGCAGTTTGGTGTTGTAGCCCCTTAAATCGTTATATGCATAGATCCTAACCATTATGCTTCCGTCACAAAACTGTCCAAACCGATCCTATATCTTCCCTTATATGGGTCAGAAGTCTTGTCGATAACCAAAAACCCAAAGTTATCTTGCCAGGCCTTGGCGCATAACTCCTTGAATTTTTCAAATGACATGTCAGTTGTGACATGGTCGTTGTATATGTGTTTTAAATTCATTTCATCTTGTTTGAATAAAATGACAAAGTTTGAATTATCCCGGATTAGCTGCTTGGGAATAGCGCTATATGTCTGCCCCAAGTAAAAGGTGTCAATATGTTTATGTCTACCCATAGTGAAATAACTCCTTATACAATTATGCTTTTCACAAGATATGTCATCGAATATCATTATAGAATTGGGTTTAGCTTTATTTGGATGTGTAACCAAACTATTGTCATCATAGGCGAAATAACCTACTTCTCTCGGCAGTACTTTTTTCAAAAACTGATACTTTGGCTGATATAGCGATTTTGAAAATACATAAATATTCTCAAACCTTAATCCGTTAGGGTCGAATAATAAATTAAACAGTACATTTGTTTTGCCTGAAGAACTCGGCCCACAAATAATACAACGTATAGAGTCGGGTAATAAATTACCGTGTTTATTCTTTTTAACCATGCCACCTGCCCCGATATACTCATCAAAGTTTCTAACGGGAAATTCAACTTCCTGCTTCTCGATCCGCATCGTTAATGATTACAATATCTAATCTACAACGTGATATATACTTTCCCTGGGTGTTGTAGTTTTCCTCTGTTGGATCAAGCCAAGTCCTTTCTGTCAATCCAAGAGTCATGACTACTATCATACCCCTTCCACCTTACAAGTAATTTGGAACCTTTTCTCCGTAACACTTTTTCAACCAAATATACATCACCTGTCTTGGACTTGCTAATTTCTTCAGCATAAAAACCCCCTTTAAGAATTTCACCTTTAGAGTCTTGTAGTATATATGTCACGGGTCGTGTAGGTTTAATCGCGTATATTTTAAAAGTTTCATTTGTCCAATTGGGGAGGTAACCCTTTTTAAAAACCATTTTAGCCTTACTAATCCTAACACTGTCCCCCAAATTAAACCTTTGCTTTTTAACTTTTTTACTTTTCTTGACTTTATAAATTCTTTTCAAAATATCTTTAACATGTTTGTGTTTGACATCTTTTGGTTTCATTCCAATAGTCCTATGTTTAGTGTTGTTGTAGGACTTTACAATATCTGGCAATATACTCAACCATTCATAGCTACCTCTAGCTGTAAACTCTTTCCACATACGTGTCTTCAAAGTTCTGTTGAACCTTTCTACTATACTCGCTTTGAGTTCGGAAAATGTATGATAGTGATTGATTTTGTACTTTTTCATAAGGCCATTTATATGTTTATTGAACCATTCAGTACCTTGATCGGTGTGAAAGTTTTTCATTTTATGTTTAGCTAAGATTGGCTCTAACGCCTTGGCTACTTCAGGCCCTGACTTGTCTTTTAAGGGAATAGCAAAAGCAAATTTCGTCAAACAATTGATCATAGTAAGAATATACCGAAAACCCTTATTAATTTTGGCATAATTCTGCATTTCGACGAGATCTGCCTGATAAAGGTCATTAATTCCTTTTAGTGTCACCTTACGTCTAGGATAATGTTTCCTCGCGGGTCTGTGTAGCTCTTCAGCTATTGCCCTCTTTCCATCCATTTTATAAATGATGGGTTTTAATCCTTTAACATTAGTTTTATAGAGTTATTCAATGCACTTGCATCTGTATCACATTTTAAATAAATATCATGCAAGCTAAAAGTACAGCAAGAACAAATAGCTTATCAGTCAACCATAAACCACCAAACAGGATAACGTACTTCCTGTCGATAGCTGAATCAATACTGACAACGCAATGTGGTGTTTAGTGCAGTGTTGTTCGCTCGCTTGTTTTAAAGACTCGCCACCACCACCGCCGACCTCACAGGAGCCAGAGTACGCGGAAATAATCGATAGGCCCCCACCTCATCGGAACCCGGTCAATGCTGTCATGAATCCCGGTTACTCCGGCTAAGTAAGTTACAGTTATTTCTGTTTGCTTGAGTGGGGTTTGAGACCACTCGTGTTTACACACCCAGGTTAAACATTATTCCATACATGGGGAGTCCAGACGAAAACTTCACTCAGTTTTCCCGCTTTCACCCAGTATGAACTAATGTCCTCTCCCTTTTAGCAAACAAAGGACAGAGGTTTTTTTATGTAGCCAATGGCCCCACCACCGCCATGGCCCGTGGAGGCCTTCCACAAACTAGTTGCCTCCTCCGTATTTTTAAAGTTTTTTTTAATCACCCCACCGGGCATATTAATTGAATGACCCAGCCAAGTTCTGAGCCAAACTATTAACTTTGCCCTACCATTCAAGGTTTACGGGTTTTTACACCGCGCCAGTGACCATCATTCAGGTTTACGGGTTTTTACACCACGCCAGGGACCTTCATTCACACCGGACATCAAGTCCTTGTCTGTGGCAGACGCAAGAAATCATTTTCTACGGCAATTAAGCCAACTTGCCATCCACATATGGACTTACCAGGGGTTAGCCCAGCCAAAATGTGGGTGTCTGTCCACAGAACAGAAGCTTTCAAGACTAAGCCTTACTAACTTCTCACATACACACACACACACACACACACACACACACACACACACACACACACACACACACACACACAGTGGGGTGATTTTTACATTTTTCAACAATATTTACAAAGTTGATAAAAACATTTTTTTAAAGTTACAATTACAGTTACAGATGGCTGAACCAAGATAGGCAGGGCTCACGCCTCCTGGCTCCGCCCAGAGTGGGGGGAACCAATGGGAGAGCGATTAACCACTACCACCACTTCCGCCACACTGAGGTCTGTAGCAGCTCATGGATCAATACTCAAAAAATGATCTTTTACTATTTCCTTGTGCATGTGGTAATGACGACCGGGTATATTATTAATAGATAGATTTGAAATATAAAAAAGTGCTACAAGCCATAGTGGAATTAGGTGAGTTTTTGTAATTTATATCCAAACGGCACTGTATCGTTGTCTTCGACTATTTTCCTCTTAGGTCCTGTGATTTTAAATATTTTTGATTCACTGATTGTTACAATGTCTCTATCCTTAGTCCTCCTGATTCGTTTCTCTTCAATTTCCAATGTCTGTTTCACTTCACTCAACACCATTTCTTTCAACTTTTCAAAGTTTAGAGTCTTGGAAGTTTTACAATTTAACGTCAATCCTTTTATTTTACAGACTGAGACAAGGGCTTGCTTGTTAGTTGACCAAACTATGTAGGCATAGGTTTTAGGCCCCCCTGACACAAACTCTACAATATACGAACCTGGTCCATACTCTGCAAGCTCATCAGTCATTTCACCCAGGTAATCTCCTGTAGGCACTCTGTAAAGACCTCCCCGGAAGTAGTAGACTACACTGTCAGTGTCGTAGTAGCACACCTGACACCCCAAAGCATCCAGATGTTCATACAATTTTAACCTCGCCTGTGCTGTAGTATAGGCTGCTACTACGACATTGACATTACTGAGGGGCTCCCCGACCTCTTCAATATATTGCCAACTTACAACAACCACCTCCTCGTTTACCACATTGATCTTGTTGACTTGAACCTCAGGGCTTATTAACAGATCAAACAACACTTTGGATTCCCTAACTATCGATGCTTTAGTCTGGTTCTCCCTCTGTCCAAATTTTCCCCAAAATGAATTTAGCATAAGCTTCGCAAGTGATCTCAAACCCCCATTCTTGATAATTTTGTCCTTTTCCAATTGAATCCCTTCATGTTGAAAATAATCTGCAATGTACTTGTCTTTGTCTTCCTCAGTCTTACACCATTCTGGGTACCCCGATGCTTCCTGTTTCATTTTTAAAAATTTATTGATGAAATCGGTAAACAGGCCTCCCTTCTCATAAGTGGCTACCTCGTACTCCCACAGCTCATACATGTCCAACACCACATAACCCTTCTCTACTGCTTTTCTCAACTCATCCATGGTCCATGTTCCCACTAAAGCCCTCTCTTGACTCTCATGTTCACACTCCCCTTGATTTTGAGTTTCCCCACAAGTACGACACAGTACAAACATTAACTTGTCATTCATTTTAGCTGGGAGTACGGGGTGGTAGAGATCCCTGGGGGGCAGGACTTTACATTTTAGCAAACCATCTACTTCCGTACCTCTCTGCCTACACTCCCTATCACCGACATAGATTGTAGGGTGACCAATTGGATATTTCCCATACTTACAAACATAAGGGTACAGGGAGCATACATCTACATACTGTATGCTTTCTCCCTCCTCCTTACATTTGTAGTAAGTTTTTGAATTTCCAGTTCTACCTCCAAAGAATGACTGGCGTGGGTCAAGGGGAAGGGTATTGAGGATAGGCAAACTGTCCAAATGTTTAAGGTTTTCTTTCTTTTTCAAAGCCCTAAACTCGCACTCCCACATCTGAACAACTTCATACTCACTGATTTTTGACATCTTTTTCAAAGTCCTCTCATACCTCAAATGAAGCGAATCAGAGGGATCCTCCTTCAGAGGAGCCTCTCTGTTGTAGGGAAAGCATTTTGGACACCCGTGCCAATAACACCCGTGAAATTCATACACATTCTCCCCGTCAAACCCATCGACTTTCAGCCCATTAATTTTGACTTCTTTTCCCCTGCCTGCATGCTCTATCCTCACACCTCGCTTTTCCTCTTCCCACGACAACCACTGAAGGGCTACTTTTGATTGATTATCGGTCAATCTGTACCCATCTTTTGGTATCAAGCCAATTGTGTTTGGTTTTAGAAAGTTTCGGCGGAAGGCCAGGTTACAGGCACTTGCTATGGTCACAGCCTCAAGGAAGGGGTCAACATTACATTCCTCTAGGAAAATCTTTCTAAATTTCAAACAGGCTTGAGCCAAGATTTCCACATCTGAGATGCAGTACTCCAAAATTTCTTTTTTAAAGTCAAACACATAGTTTTCAGCTACTCGTTCACTGTACCATTTCTCAAAGGCGTTGTGATTTTTCTCGAACATCGCCTCTGGGCAATAGTACTGTTTGTCTGGCATAGGGCCCACATAATTTTGATTTGCCAATGTGTTGAACAAGTGTGGGAAGTAGCCCTTCTTTTTCTCGGGAGGCAGATCGAAGGCTTTAGGGAGTGCAGAGAGGGCCATGGGGAAATAGCTCAAGGAGTCCACAAACCTTACATTGTCCAATTCCATCAAAATAATTTTGGTTCCCCTCATGATCAGTTCCGGTGTGAATTTAGTCTCCTCAAGCACATACTTTACCAAAAACTGAAAATCAAAGCCCTGACCGTTGTGAGCAATCACACAAACTTGTTTAAACTGTTTTCTCACCTGCATGACATAGTCCATGAATTGTTGAACCGGGTCAGAGTTGAAGACTCTTGTACGGTTCTGGCAAGCCATACAAAATTTTCCTTCAATGCATTGGTAACAAAACTGTTGTGAAACACACAAGTTCACTTTGTGAACATTTTTACTAGGATCAAAAGTCAAAGTCTCGTCTTGACGTGTTTCCAAATCAAAGAAAATATACAAGAAATCTTTAGTTTTCGGCTTGCCTTTATTTACCTTCATGTAACATTTGTGGTTGGGATCTTTAAATTCGCTACAAATTTTACAAAAGACTTCTCCGCACTTGTGAGGAGTTGATCTTTCACTGATTTGAATAAGTTTTCCACAGTCTAGACATTTTTTTACTTTTTTGCATCTATCTGCTTTGTGAGCAATAAAACAGTGCTGGTTTCTCATAGTCATGTTACAGTCAGGGCAAGTTATTCCCCCATGCTCCTCCTTACAGGGAGGCGAGATGGTTTGGCACTGGGGACATATGTTAGAGCACCTATGTTTACCCTTATTGTCATAGGGTACATGACAAGCTTCACAAAAATAATGGCAGGCAAATGCCGCAGTCAATGAGTTGATGACATTGTAGTGACCATTATGGAAGAGCAAATTAATTTTGAATTTTGGGTTCTCGACATTACCTTCAAAATAAACATCGCGGCCTTTACTTTCGTAATTATATACGGTAATTTTGAATTCTTTTAGGACGTCTTGAAATTTCTCAAGTTCTGGGATGCCGGCCCCGCTCTCTAGGATCTCTACCCTCGCCTTACGGCAAAGTTCCTGGGCCATCACTGTTTGCCGTTTCCCCTTGTCTCGTCTTACTGCATAGTACAAGGGATCATTAGTTAGCTTGGTAATCGCTACCGCCAAAGCCCGAGGCAAACATAGATTGTCTCTATTGTTGATCACTACTATCCCCCTTCTTGATTTACATTCCTCCTCAAAGGTGTTGAAGAGGCCGGGGCGCTTACGGGTACCTGTGCCTACAGGGAGATTTACCCGGGTGCACTCGACTGAGAACGTATCTGTTGATTTGATCGATTCACTGTTAGATTGCACAATCCCCCCAAAAATTTGCCAAAGGATGTCTTCATTAATTTCGGTTGCAGGTCGAAAAGTAACAAAGCCAGGTTCTTTAGATTTTAAATTTAAACTGTTTAAAGTAAATCCAAGGTAGTCACTGTCTGAAGCTTCTTCTTTCATCATGGTTACAATCTGCCCAAACCCCTGTCTCAGCCAATCAATTTCATTAGTTTCAGGAGGAGGGTTGGAAAATTTAAAGGTAATTCTAGAGCCATACAATCTAAATTTTTTGACATAGGAATCGTCTCTAGAAAACAAATAAACAGGTTCAACCTTTACTTCTTCCTCATCATCATTAGGACATATGGGTGCAGACTCAACAATATCGATTTGTTCCTCGTCAGAGTTAACAACAGCCATTTCTCACAAAATAATAATAATCAAAGGACCAAAGAGGTAACTAGATATACAAAAAAAAGCTAAATCGAGAATAATATACAAGGGTAATTAGATAATATTATACAAAAGTGAGGTTATGTTACACTAAAGTAAGGTTATATTTAATAAAAGTGAGGTTATGTTACACTAATGTAAGGTTATATTTAATAAAAGTGAGGTTATGCAATATCAAAGAGCAAAGTAACGCAGGGACGTCTTACCGGCACAGGAGCAAGTAAGAGAATGAGCCGGGGGAAGAATCCAAAAGGGCGCTGATTCTCACGACCAATGAGAGAGCAGGGAATTTCGACCAATGAGAGAGCTTGAAATTTTCATGTTACAACAGGCAAAAGGCGCGGATTTCATTCTTTCTTACCCTCCCGCGCATGCGCGACTGCTGTCACCTTGATTTTGTTCT